>RQTK01000084.1:458332-524403 GCA_003991915.1 Elysia chlorotica
TAGTAGTAGTAGTAGTAGTAGTAGTAGTAGTAGTAGTAGTAGTAGTAGTAGTAGTAGTAGTAGTAGTAGTTGTAGTAGTAGTAGTAGTAGTAGTAGTAGTAGTAGTAGTAGTAGTAGTAGTAGTAGTAGTAGTAGTAGTAGTAGTAGTAGTAGTAGTAATATGCTTTTTGTTTTGTTTTAGTCCAGTAGGTAAGCTTTTTTTTCTCCAATCTGAGAGAGCTCTAAGTCTTATTTCTTGTTTTTGACTTGCGACTGTAGGCACCTATGTTATCTGACTCGACTGACTTGTCACTGGAATAATAGAAGTGAGCTCACTTCCACATTGCCAAGCTTCTAAGGTGTTTAGTTTACTAATAGATCTACCAAAGAAGAACACTTTCACCGAGCGAAAGCCATTAGAGTCTAGATCTAGATCTAGATCTATTGTTTAGATTCTATAGACTAACGCATTCAAATCTGTAACTCCCTAAAACATCTTTAAACTTAAATCTAGACCCTAATCTTGATCTAGATCTCTTCTGATCTTCAGAAGGCACTTAATTTGATCTCAACGTAATCTAGATCTAGATCTAATTCGAGGCATAGGTTGCATGATTGTTAAAGGGACTTACCAATCACACACATGGAATAACAGATTTTATTTCAAGGCTTGGCATTCCGTGAGTTTTGCGGTCCCTTACCTGTGTGCGATCAAATGGGTGGGTGGGTGAGATTCGATTATCAGAGTCATCCAAACTGTGGAAAGAGAGAGAGAGAGAAGACAGACAGAGCAAGCGAGTGTGAGAGAGACAGAGATAGAGAGAGTTGAGTTGGTTGCTTAACATATCAATTTTATGTGCTTAAATGTTCATCCCCAACCCCCTTCCCCGCCTGCATTGCACCTGTGTTTAAATTTAAACAATAATTGAATAGGGCCTACAATCGAATCGCTCCCTGTCTTTTTTAATCAAAGAAATCATGACAAAACAATAAAAAATAAAAAAATAACAACAAAAAGACAGGAAGTACAGCTGGCAGGTATTTAATTCAATTTTAAATTATTTTTTTTTTAAATTGCAAAAAGAAGTACAGCTGGCAGGTATTTTGTTTAATTTTAATAATCAAATTCCGCCAACCCACCCACTTTATCGCCCACAGGGTAGGGACTACAAAACTTGAGGAATGCCCAAGGCTTTGTTTGAAAACCCCTTAGAAGTGATTTGAGGTTACACCCCAGAGAGGGGTGTTAAACTGTCATGAAAGGGAGGAGTGTGTTGTGAGTCTAGAGAGAGAGGGAAAAAATAAAGCTGTATGCTGCAGTCCATAACTTCTCTCTGACTTAGATCTATGGGTCATAACGTGTCCCTTGTGGCTTGTAGACAACACTAGTACCACAGATGTCTATTAATAGCACTATAAGCTCAATGACGTCACAGCACGGTAGAACTTGAATGTTACTGCGGAGAGGGAAAGGGGGGCAGGAAACCTAGCCGCTAAAATGCTATTTATATAATACTATGTTACATCGTTATGCAAATCTGTGTAATCAATCACAGTTGTTTTTTTTTCATCTATAGATGGTACTCTCCACCTGCTGCTTCTTACTCTGCGTTTTAATGCAAGTAGGTTAATCGTGGAATTATAATAAATATAATAAAATAATAATAATAATATTAAATAATAATTAATAATAATAATAATAATAGTGATAGTAATAATAATAATGATAATAATAATAGTGATAGTAATACGAGTAACAATAATAATAATTATAAATAGTAAATATCAATATCATTATTGTCATCGTTTAAAGGTCTTCAAAAAAATCCCAAAAACGCTGGTGTCATTATTTTCCTGTTGTGTGTTTATTGCGCTGGTCTCAGGTTCGTGGCCCTTACCCCCCCCCTCTTCTTCCCCTTTCTTTCCGCCCACCGTCTCCTACCCACAGACACTGCGAGCATGTGCACTGGTATGCAGTGAAGAGGGGCTGGCATTTTTCTAAGTCATTTAGTGCTATTAACAGACATCTGTGACTAGTACATATAGTATGGTCAGAGTTATGCATCTAGATTGTTATATATAGCATTTTTTTTATGAAGTAGTGTCCTCTGATACCATGTAAAGTATTCTAACTATATAGTATAGTTAGAACTCTGGATCTAAAGGTATCTATAGTTAAATAATATAGTCCTGAATTATGCTCACCTAGACTTGTGATGATGATGATGGAATTGGGACTGTAATATGGTTCTTGCACTGGCAGTTGGAATGCTACTTCCACTGCTTGCCAAGATCCAAAACCAACTCACTGGTCCTACGCTTGGCAGCTCCCTTACCCTCTGTCTTGGACCACTTCTCAACCAGGTTACAGCCCTGGTTCTCTTGGTTCCACCCTTACCTCTTTGCTGCCACCGTACCATTGTGGTCCCTCCACAGTCAGTCCCTCACTAAGGCACACAGAAAGTTTCAATTCAAGTCTATCGCAGCCGCAGTTACGGTAGTTGAGCACATGCAAAATTAATTTTATTTTGTTTTTTTTTTTAATTTTAGATTTAGATATGTCAATGTGGATAATATGTCTCTTTTTTTTCTTTCTTTAAGTCTGTGAGTTTAAACATCCAACATGGGGAGAAAAGTTATTGTAGCAGGCTGTAGCCTGAACCAGTGGGCCATGGATTTCCTGGGCAATATGAAAAGGATCATTGAAAGTAGGTACAAGTCTTGACGTCAGACTTTTTCTTTGTTTGCCTTTTTTTCCTTAAGATTTATAGTATTTATGGGGTAAAACTTAGTTTCCAAACCTTATGAAAAGGAATATTAATTTTACTTATAGTGAAAAAAAAATAATCAGTTGTTTTTGACACATTTATAAGTGATATTCAGTTGTGGTTGTTGTTTTTTTATTTTATTTAGTATGCTCATATTCACAGGTATTCAGAAAGCAAAATTAAAGGGAGCCCGTTACAGGACTGGACAAGAACTGGAAATAAGGTAAACAAGTTGTGTGAGGCATTTATATAAATTTACAATAATCATAATTTTCCGCAGGATTTTGAACTTGCTGCTACTTTTTCCGCATTTTCCTCCTTATGTGTCCTTTCCTTCAAAGTCCTTAAATCGCAAAATTTTGCCTTTGGGCTATATCGAATTGAAACACAATGTCATTTGATCTGACCTGTTAGAAAAATAAATGCGTTATCAGAACTCAACTCAAATCGAGGAGGTTTTCTTTGAACGGTATTGATAATATAGTATTTCTGGCCAATATGCGAGAAAACGTAAAACGATCACAACGCAAATTGTGGAATTTTATCTTTGAGCAGTATCAATAATAAGTCTTCAGTGTCAACTAATTGGACTTGTGTCTGTTAATACAATGCGATAATGTGAATACATACATGTATCTAAATGCGTCAGTTACTCTTGCGAATGGCAGTGTGTGGAAAATAGGTTGCTTTCGTTTTGATCCGCTCACCTTGTATGTTTGAATTACAACACCCTAAGCTTAACAAAAATACATGTATATTCTTGTTTTGAGTTGATCTGTTTAATTATATATGAAGTGACAACAGTGAATTACAACACCCTAAGCTTAACAAAAATACATGTATATTCTTGTTTTGAGTTGATCTGTTTAATTATATATGAAGTGACAGAAGTCTCTTGTGCTCTTGAGGACACCTTCCCATCCTTCTGTGATGTCTTGACTTTTTTTAGTCTTTCAAAATAGTCTAGAGAGCTACTAATATTAATATAATATTCGTAAAATGCCATTTTCCCTCAAGAAGGAAACATTTAGAAAGATCAAGTTAGTGAAATATTTATATTTCTTTTTCAGTATCTTGTGTGCTTTAAAAAAAAAAGAAAACTAAATAGGATCCCAATAGTGCTAACCAATTCCCCCTTCCTTCTTTATGGGGTGGAGGTGGGGCACCGATAAAATCTCTTCCTTTTCAACCTTTCTGCATTATGATCACTGATATTACTTGGTTAAAAAATCACAAAAGCATTAATATCTTTCAAGTTTTGCCTAATGTAAACCCCTCCCCCACACTTTGAAACAAAACAAAAAAAAAGTTATTTTCTCCTGTTACAATTTTCTTTTAAAATTTAATGTGGTTAATAATGTGAAACAAAGCTAAAAATATAGTTTATCTTATGAATGGTATTTTAAGAAATAAATTTCATTTCTTAAAAAAAGAAAATTAGATATTCTTCAAGGAGCTTTTATACGATGAAGTTTTACAAGCAAGAAGGCTTCAATGCTGATATTCAAATTTGGTTTTGAGGCCACAAAGCTCAGTTTTTTACAGTTGAATTTATGCCATTGTCAAATGGATGTTTTTGACTTAAAATCTTTTTTGTTTTCTTTTTGCAGCGGTTACAGCTGTAGTGACCATTTCCTAGAGAGTGACACTTTTCTACACTCATGGGAGGTTCTGGCTCGCATACTCTCTCACCCGGACTGCCAGGATATTCTCTGCGATGTGGGAATGTAAGCTGCTCACATCAAAGTTTATAATATTAAAATCATATAAAATAAGTTGAAAAGTAGTTGATGCTTACAATCTCAAGGACATAAAATGTTAATTCATTTCACTTATATAAATGATTCAATTTTTCCAGACAATATTTATAGAAAAAATTGTGGAATACTTCCTCAACTCGTGTAAATTTGGAGACCATGAATATTTTACCTCTATTGCTTTTAGGATGACACTAAAAAATATATAATTTGTCCACTTCGAGCAGTACATGTGCATGAGGGTGTTGTCAGATTCTTTTATCACAGTTTGAAAGCATTATTGATTACAGCAATATTTAGCCTAGTGGAGTATAACTGTCAGATCCTTTGAACTGCATACATGTTGGGAATGTGATGGAAGACATGATCTTTGGTTTAGGTTCTTGTAAGCTTGTTCAGGACTAGCACCAGTGGTAACTGTAATTTGTGCAAACATTTACATAATTAAAAAAATAAGTACATCTATGTAGTACTTGTTAATTGGAAAGATGTTATTACAAAACAAATTGCACCACAGTCTTCAAAACGCTTCTGGTTGTTGAACAAAACTTTTGTCTTTTCAACAATCAATGGAAATAATGGTGAACAAAAAAGACCCAGTGAAAGCTTCCTAGAAAAATGGCTGACTAGCATATGTAGAAGTTGTTCAGTATAAGTTTAGATTGTTACGGTCAAGTGTTTATTTATAGTGTTTGATTCTTTTTTTTTTCTTCAGGCCAGTGATGCACAAGAATGTTTCTTACAACTGCAGAGTATTTTTTCTCAATAAGTAAGTCATCAATTAGTTAAACTTTGGTGCAATACATCCTTTTTAGGCTTAACATTGTAGTTCAGTTTTGCTTTTAGTCCTTCAAGGACTGCAATGTTAGTAACTTTTGTGAATATATGATATGAATGTTGGAGTTGCAAGTTTTACCTACTACTTCATGATTTTATAATTCTTTATTTAGGTAATTGTGATTTTCTAACTACCCCGGCAGAAAAATAACCACCCCATTTTGTATTGATGTTGTTTTTTTTTTTTTTTTTTTTACAAATTTGTGGCCATTTTCATTTCTCCTTTTAAAATGTTATCAGAATTAATACTAAAAAAATCACCACTAATTATCTTTTTTTTGTGTGGTATATTTTATAATTTTAGTACAAATGAAAAGTAGGAATGAAAGAAAACAAAGAAAAAGTCACAGATGTACTTACAAAACACTGTAACCTTTTGTAAAAAAAAAAAATCGTCAGGAAGATCCTGCTCATCCGACCAAAGATCATGCTGTGCAATGAGGGAAACTACAGGGAGCCTCGGTGGTTCTCAGCGTGGACAAAACTTAAAGCGACAGAGGAGCACTTCCTGCCCAGGATGATTCAGGAGATATCAGGCCAGGTGAGTATGTACTGCCACTGTACTTTGTCTCACAATGAAACTGTTAATAGCCCAAATGTCAGATATGTCTCAGAACTGGGTGAATGAATGAGTTTGTTTATATGTTATACTAGGAGCAATGGTGACTCCTCTATCTCTCTGAATGGTAAAAGAAAAAAAAAATTTGCATAAAAAGTTTGGTTCAAAGAGAAGTATATGTACAGCATTTTAAAAGATCCATGTGTAGGATGATCCGACTTAAATTTTATTATACAGATCAATTTTCTTTGTAAATCTCAGTTGTCGCTGAGAACTAACATAAAAGAATATGCTCTCTAATGGTTTGGAAGCCAAGTTCAGATTTCTTTCCCATAGAAAAAGCGGACAGTCAACCAGAATGTAACTTGTGGAGGATCGACATACAATTTTATATTTAATTATATACCTCTTCATTCATAGAGAACAGTGCCAATAGGAGATGCTGTGATATCAACATACGACACCTGTATTGGGGCAGAAATCTGTGAAGAGTTGTGGAATCCCAAATCTCGTCATATTGATATGGCTCTTGATGGAGTTGAGATCATCTCCAACGGAAGTGCTTCTTACCATGAGCTGAGGAAAATGTTCATTCGTGTCGACCTCGTCAAGTCTGCATCCAGGAAGGTATAACAATAGAATGTGGTGTCTCAGTATATAATATAGACTTAGCTCTAAAGGAATTTACTGCTTAAAGATTAAAAAGTTATGTTCATGAATTGCCATTATCATTATTTTTTTTAAAGCAAGCTAAATGTTTCATCAGTGAAACCATTTAAAGTCACTGTGTATTTCTTTTATTTTCAGTCTGGTGGAGTGTACATTTTCTGTAACGGTGTAGGATGTGACGGTGAGCGCTGCTACTGGGATGGTGGATCCATGATTGCTGTCAATGGAGATCTGGTTGCTGAAGGACCACAGTTTTGCCTGGAAGAAGTGGTTAGTTTCGACTACCAAAGAATTGCTTATACCATTACGTACTTTGAAATCACCAGTTCTTGTTTCTTTCATCTTTCCCCAGCTGATAATTAGTATTGTTGAGGTGTTGACTTTCCCCAGCTGTAAAGATTCATTGTATTGTTGAGTTGTTGACTTCAACAAGTATTGAAGAAATAGTTCAGTGAAAGATTTAATGAATGACAATTTTTTATTATTTCACCTTGGTCTTCATCTATCTTTTAGGCTGGTAATAAAACCAAGGTTACTCTGTAAGTATTGGAAGGTACAGATAGTAATAATATATACATAATAAAACAATAATTTCACAATTTAATGCACAAGGTTTGAGATCATAACTCAAGTTCTTCTTTTACATCAATCCTAAAAATATATTAGGCTCTGCTCGTTCAAAATTATACGTTATAATGGTGTAAGCTCAGCTCTGTTTTTATACTAAGTGCTTATTGAATCTTGTGACGAATTTTATTGCAGTCTGTGATTACTGCTACTGTTGATCTGGAGGATGTCAGGACATACAAAAACTATGTCAGGTCACGAGCAGAAGAAGTAAGATGTAATATTCTTATGTTTTTTGTTGTTTTTTTTACTTTTAATTCAGAGACCTATTTCCAAAATTTCTCTCATTTTCACTCCAGGCAAAGTCTTACCTGTTGATGTTTTTTTCTCTAGCCATAGAAAGCATAGCTCTCCGTGTTTACTATCTTATTCTGAAGGAGTCTCCTATACAGCGGCAGGACCCTATAGATGGATACCCAGGACTTGGCTGGTCATATTATACTGACATTGGTCCTACCAGTAGACAGTCTGATCACAGGAATAAAACCAGGGACTGCTGATTAAATTGCTTTGCCTTAGCTGAGCTACTCCCCCCCCCCCTCTAAACTAAATATATGAAAATGTTTTTAAAGTGATTCACATATGAATATTATAGCGTTAAAAAGAAAAGCCTTGTGTTTGCATAGCAATCATAATATATAAATAAAAAAGGCTTTATATTTTTTAGGCTGCAAATTCAACACCATTTCCAAGGATATGGGCGGACTTTGCACTTTCAGAGGGTGAGGAGTATAATCTCATACCAGAGACAAAGCCAATCACGTTCAGTCTTATGTCAGCAGAAGAGGAGATACGGTAAGTAATCAATATAGCATCTTTACTGCTTTTGAAACTGAAAAAAAAAGTTATCAGTTTTGTCTTACCACTTGCGCTATCTTTGATCACCAGTTAGCAGTTGGCTTCTGTACCTTGGATCAATAAGCTCAGACAAAGGCTTAAGACTATAATTATCTCCAGTCATACAAACAACTGCTGCTCTTTTAAAACTGAAGCCTTTCTGGAAGGACAGAAATATCGAGCTCAGCTGGTAGATCAGACTGATGTGGTCTGTGGTAATTTTAATATTTTTACACTGCTTGCAATGCTTTTGTCCCTTAAGGGATATAGAGGGTAGCTTCAAATCAGATGATCATGCAAATTTATTTTTCAGATTTTAAACTGATTTCCCAGAGAGTTATGTAACTAAGTTGGAAGTCATGATTTCTGCTATATGTTTTAAATAGTTAACCAACCAATATTGCTAGCAGGCAAGTGACTAATGCGCTACAGTGTGAGAATTATAATCATTCAAAGCGAATACAGAGCAAGCAAAAGGAAGAATATTTACTATCAAAGTACACTGGAGAATTTTAAGTGTTTCAGCTTTCCCCCCGAAAAAGTGGAACATCTTTAAAAATTTATTTTAAAGGTTAGGACCAGCTTGTTGGCTCTGGGACTACTTGAGGCGCAGCGGCCAAGGTGGTTATTTTCTACCTCTCAGTGGTGGGATAGACAGTTCCAGTACAGCCTGCGTCGTTGCATCCATGTGTCACCTCATTTGTGAGGCAGTGTCTAAAGGAAGTAAGTGGTTACTTTATTTTATTGTTTATTATATTTCATTGCAATTTTTGTGAGATATACAAGAAGTAGCACATGGTGATTTGACTTTCTCTCCAAAAAGAAAAAAAACAACATTTCAAGGCTATAGTTGATAAATATTTTTCCTGAGAAGCAAAAGACTTTTTGACAATTCCGGTGATAAAGTTTTCTTGTCTTTAGCACCATATGATCTGTTCATGTCTGCTTTGCTTTATATAGCACAAAGTCTTAGGCTACTTTAGTAGACATGTGGTGAACAAAGCTATGGAATATTACAAGGCACAAATAATTAGCTAGATATGTCAGAACGTTTAAAAAAAATCTTATTTAAATAATCACAATAATCATTCTGTGCTGTGGTGGGTGATTTGGATAGGTGTAAATCAGCAGTCAATATCAGTATTAGTTAGTATGCACTATTTATTAGGGTTGTTTGTCATTTATTTTCCACTTTCAGACGCTTCTCCAATAGCACTTTGTAAGAAAATAGTGCAGCTATTCGAGACCACAGTCTGTTGTTTAAAATTTGTCATGATGAATTGAGACTTTGTGTCAACTAATATACATTCATAAAGTATTTTTTGTTTGTTTGTTCAGGCAAAGCACAAGTAATACAAATAAGACTATGTTTGCTTTTTCTTCTCAGACAAATCTGTGATTCAAGACATCCAGCGCATTACAGGTCAGCAAGGATACTTTCCAGCTGATCCGCGGGAGCTGGCCAGTCGTTTATTTACCACGTGCTACATGGGCTCCGAGAACAGCTCGGCTGACACAAAGGCCTGTGCAGCTGGGCTAGCGAGAGATATTGGCAGGTTGCTACAAACTTTTCTCCATCTCTCTCGTATTTCTTTTATATTAATCTACTCTCTCTTTCATTTATCTCAATTTTATCTTTCCATTTGATCTTGAAATATTATGTGTATATGATGCTTTTAAGATTTGTGATGCATCAGGTTTCAAGCATCAGTTTATGTAAATTTGATTGATTCAAAAGTTAAAATTTGGTCAATTCTATATTTAAAAAGAGCAGTGCCTGATATTCATAGAAATGTTAGGGGGCAAACTGATATAAGCGGCATATCCCTATGGTGATGTTTGTGGGTATTACTCAAAGTTGTTTGTTGGATTTCGCCCCCTACTGGTTGTATCGGTGTCAGTAGACGGAAGTACTGGTATTTCTGCATCATCTCATGTGTCAAATAAAACTCATAAAATTTTCAGCTGTTAGTCTTGGTACCTACATAGGATCCTCCATGGGAGCCTAGCACTAATAGACATTAAAGTATGGGAGAGTTTCTCTTCTACAAAAGAATGAATTTATGGGAATAACAGATTTTCTTCAAGCTATACATTTTAAACAATACATTGAAATGCTTCTCACTTACTCATCTCCCTTGAACTTTTGTTAAATATGTGTATAAGTTATGGTGACTGAATTCATCCACAAGGGTTGGATTAAACACCATCATGAGTTGTGGCATTAAAACATTAATCACATGTACTTGTTCTCTTTCATATCCTCATTTCCACATTTCTAATTTGGCAAAAACTAATATATTGCATGTTTTGTCTTACCTCTTAAGAATTGTAAAACATCAGATTTCAATTATCATTTCCCATGAATTCGATCAATTGCAGTGTTAAATATTGTTCAGGCCTATGGCTAAAAGAGCAGCCTCATGTTTCGTTTTCATCAAAATTAAAAGTATTTCATACAAGCTTTCAATTTTATCTTAACAAACTAAATCATGCCACTCTTTTCTTTATAGCAGATTTGTTCACCTCCTCTATAGTTAAAAAAGGTAATAAGGAAAGGGTAATTATTGTGGATTTTTGCATAACAATTCTACTAAAAAAAATAAAAATAACGGTGGCAGAGACAACAAGAACAGGCAAAAGGCCATAAGGCCTATCAACACCCGTAAATAATATCATCATATCATATCGTATAAAAAAAGATTGTTTTTCCCTGCACATGAATAATTTGTTTCTATTTGCGTAAATGGCAGTTACCACTTGGGAATCACCATTGATCTGGCAGTAGAAGCTTTTCTGAAAATCTTCAATTTGGCTTTCAATGTGAAACCTAAGTTCAAAGCTCATGGAGGAACAGTGAGGGAAAACCTTGCCCTGCAGAATGTACAGGTACTCTATGTTATGAGAGATAGACCATCATAATGTTCCAATATATGTGCTTTTATGAAACTATTAAATTAGTTGTTGATGGTCATGCAAGCAGGAATTCGGTGATGTAGAGTTTTATTGTCTTGTAGATTACTCATTATTTATGCTCAGTAGAATCTTCTTAAAAAATGTCAGTTTTTAAAAGAAAATTGCCTTATTTTTTGTTTTTGTCACCATGCATAAGTAGACAACTAGGGTAAATGGTTGCATGCAGCTAAATATATTTTCCAATATAAACCATTTGATGAAAAATTTGCATATATAACTAAAAACTACTATTACTGATAGTGAGGGATGTGAAAGTATGGCAAAAACTTGATTGAAACTGCACCTTGCATTTGAAGGGGAGAAATAGTGTCCTATTTCAGAAAGATGATGATCATTGACAAATAACATTATGGAACTTTTTTCTTTTAGCGAAGGTCTTTTTAACATGTAGCATAAAAATCCAAACAAATAAAGACTGGGTGATATTAATACAACAGCCTGATCTGGAAGCCACCTTTAAAGAGTCAAGTATATTAAGTTTCTGAAAGAGGCTGGTACACTTTGACATATATCATTTTGATAGTTTTCTTAAAGAATCATAAGCTAAATTTTGCAGAATGCCACCTAAGTAATCTCTTAATTAATTTTAACCTTTTTTCCCCCTCTATCCAGGCCAGGGTAAGGATGGTGCTTTCCTATTTGTTTGCCCAACTGAGCTTGTGGGCTCGATCAAAATCTGGAGGCTTGTTAGTCTTGGGCTCGGCCAATGTTGACGAGAGGTAAAAAAAAAATTATTTAGTTAATTATCTTCTGAATCAGAAGAATAATTATTTTAAATTTTTAATTTTCAATCAAAACTATATACTTTTTCTCTGTTGTATATTTGATTGTGAAAGCATTCCTACTTTAATAATGATCTGTTTTTTTATGTGGCAGAATATTAATCAAATTGAACAACGTTGTGTTAAATTTTTTGTTTGCAGTTAAAGTTTTCAACACCCATGCTATTACAGGTATTTTCAATCAGGAAATGTCATTCTTAGTTTTTCAAGTTTGAAACATAACAGCAAATGGTTATGCTGTCATAAACTTTCATTAATTTATAACAATAAAAAAAATGTTTATGATGATAAATATATCGCATTCTAAATTTTCTTTCTTTCTGATCTTTTTTTTATATTATTTTAGCCTCCGAGGATACATGACCAAGTATGATTGTTCTAGTGCTGATATCAATCCCATCGGTGGAATCTCAAAGACTGATTTACGACGTTTTATACTGCACTGTTCCACGACTTACAAGTTCACAAGTCTTGAGAAGTAAATAAAAAAAAAGAAAGAAAAACTCCACTTCAACACCCTGTTAATTTGATAGGAACTATTATTGTGCATATATTAATATTCTGAGCATCTGATTAATCCTTGGAACCACTTAGATTTATTTAATTTTCTTTTATAGCTTTAGTTTTATATTGTCAAGTCCTAAGGTGTCAACTGCTGCGCATAGTTATAACAGTTCATATTGTTTTACATCATGTTTCAATAAAAAATGTTTTTCTAGTAGAAAAGGTATTTTTTCAAGCTTTGAGAGTTCCATAGTGCTGCTTTTCGTCTTTAAAAATCCTCTCATCATTTAATATAATCAAATATGAGTTCAATATGAGGAATTGCTCTATTGCTCCTGTGACTTAATATAGATTAAAAACGAATTTGCAATTTAGGGAAGGGGGAAGAGGGGAGTTTTTACATGGAGCCTATTCCTAACCATTGCCACGCACTTAGCATTACCTTGAATTTCAGCTCTTATTGTTGTTTTTTTTACTAATAATTATCACAGGGATCTGCCTCTTCTAAAACCTCACAATGTCACTATAACTCAACAATCTTGCTCTGCCCCCAGGATCTACCAGGCCCCACCCACTGCAGAGCTGGAGCCCCTTGTGGAGGGCAGGATTGCACAGACAGATGAGGTGAATTCACTCTTCTCAGAAATCTGATAATATCAGTTAGGATAAGACAATACTTTACTATCTCACAAGGCATGGGGGGCAGAGGGTGCGGGGGGGGGGGGGGGGGGGGGGGGGGGGGGAAGGGATGTTTTGCTTGTTACTTTTTTTATTGCACTTGACACTGTGGCGAACTACCCAACTTTTAGTTCACCTGTTAGGCTGGATTCTATCTTAAATGCTTGGTCTATTGCTTGACTTTGCTGTGTGTTTTTTTGCAATAGTGTAGATTATTTCTCTTGTTAATTCTTTGTATTGGTTTCCAACAAGGTAACGATGGCTGTGGTTGCC
Source organism: Elysia chlorotica (assembly GCA_003991915.1). Taxonomy (NCBI): domain Eukaryota; kingdom Metazoa; phylum Mollusca; class Gastropoda; family Plakobranchidae; genus Elysia; species Elysia chlorotica. The sequence goes on from RQTK01000084.1 coordinate 471,579, forward strand.
GATAAATTTGTCACCATGTTAGTCTTGTTTGACTATGTTGTGTCTGTCTATTATGGACTGTAGAGCTCTCGTAACTGGTTCTCTGGTTTTATTTCTGTGCTCCTTTATATTGAGCAACTTATTTTTTTACATCAGAAGCACAACTTCTTCCTACAATTCATTCACCACAGTATTAGAAAAACAACTATATATTTACTCAAACCGCACAAAGCACTCCTGTAAGGACATTTTTTGCAATATGGAAAATAAAGGTACTGATTAAAAAAAAACTGTAAGGAGGTTATCAGTCTCAGTGATATTTAAGCTACTGATAATTTCAAAACTTTTTTATTTGATGCAGACAAGTAACAATTTTTGTTACCACATATTGCTTAGGATTCTCGAGTATTTAGAGGTAAAATTGAAAAAGATTGGTCGCGTCATTAATTAGCTGTGGGCAATTAAAAAGAAGTATCCCATATTAAATTAAAAATTCATGAGGGTCTTTTAAATCTTTTCTAACTGCCTTGGTTTTTTAACGTATGCTGCAAAAAAAAGAACTGAATGAAGAAGGAGATTTGATCAACACATAAAGATAATTTTATTCAATGTGCGTCGATCAGAACATGTCTAAACTACGGTTTGAAGTAGAGCCAATTTCTGCAATGTCAACTGCTCAGTGAGCACGGCTGTTAATCGCCATCTGACAGCCTTATCATTCGTTATCAGAGTCCCATGGTGTGCGCGGGGCTGCCTGAGGCAGATCAAAGAAAAAACTAAAGATCCGAAAATCAGGCTATATTAGTGGCCGTGTGAAGCACAATCACGTATGCACAGCTCACAAAAATAGCATCATTAACAGAATTGTAAACAAATCATGTGTACAGGCATTTGAAATTTGTCTTAAAACAAGAATGATAAAAGCATTATATATCTTTACATTACTAATGTATTATGTTTTGCTGATTAACAATTAAAGGAAATTGTAATTTGTATTGGATTTCAGGAAGACATGGGCATGACGTATGATGAGCTCTCTGTGTACGGAAAGCTGAGAAAGCAGAACTTCTGTGGGCCGTACAGCATGTTCTGCAAGCTGCTACACATGAGCTCTGAGCAGTGCCCTCCAGAGCAGGTATGTGTGTCGACACTATCCATATCACCTGTGCATGATCACTTTCTAACATTGACACAATGCAGACTTTTATGTTTTCAATTTTTTTTTCAAAATATGTAAATAAAGGAGCTTTTCCCAATTATCGGGTCTTTATTAGTAATAAGTCAAAGTAATTAACTTTGTTCTGTAAAATGTTTGCGAATACTTTGGTATAAGAGAGTATCAATTTAAGGACAATAGACAAAACGAGTGTGGAATGCACTCCCTCTCTGATTACGCTTTTTTTAATGTTGTCTAATCTTTAGCTGCAATAAAATGTGGCTAAAATGCCTCACGGTAGCCTATTGAAACTTTTGATTTTAAAATAAATATGTTGTTCTTCAAGACAACTATTTTGTAAAATGTATCTTTATATCTCTCAATGCTATGATTCTGTTAGTCTAAAATTGTATCTGTTTTCCAGCTGGCCAACAAGGTGAAGCTTTTTTTCAGATCATATGCAGTGAACAGACACAAGATGACTGTCCTTACGCCAGCTTATCACTGTGAATCTTACAGTCCAGATGATAACCGCTTTGATCAGAGGCAGTTTCTTTACAATGCCAAATGGTATTGGCAGTTTGCACGAATTGATGCAGAGGTAAAACAATTGTTATTTTTGTTGACAATGCGAACAGCAATTTTTTTTTTTTTTACACTGACATGATTTTGGTGTTTTAAAGAGACGTGCAAGCAAATCTTACTCCTCATAAATTTTACAAGCTTGCATGAGCTTCCAAAATTTATAGTGGTATCCTTTTGATACTTAGATGCTAAGGGCCAAAAGGTTTATAAGTAAAAAAGGAAATGGGTATGATTCAGTCAGCTTTTCAGAAGTCATAAATTAAATTGATGAGGTTTTTCCATATAAGACACCCTATATTAATTTAAGATAAAGAAGAAAAAAACTGATATGTTAATTTTCATATAGATTTCTTATGTTTGTATACATGCACCAAGTTTCAAGTCAATGGGTCTAGAAACTTTAGAGCTCATTGGATTTTCAAGATGACCTCCCATTTCCATCGCAAGCAAAATATTTAGGAAGAATTCCAAACATCATTTACATTATAGGAACCATGCCTGAAATAGTGGTACCAAAATAAATATTATATGCTCTAAATTGAATATTGAATACTGTAGCTCCCTCTCCTTGAGTGATTGAAATGGATAATGTGCCATTATTGTTTGATAATCCTTGACACACACACAGAAAACACTATTTGATCTAACAAATTTTATAAGTTCTTTTGGTCTATATTAACTAGCATTGAATTACAGTACAACTCGAATCCAACGAAGTTAGACTCGAAGAACATCATACATCCAAACAGATAAAAGTCCATAATTGTTTTCTTTTTTTTTGTCTCTACTATACTATTTGATCCGAGCAACTAATCTTATACCCACTCCTTGGATCCATAGACCCAGAGTTATCAACAAGCTCTCAAAGTTTATACCAGGCACTAGATCTAGTTTAAATTAGACCACAAAAGATCAGCCAACCTGTAGTCGAAGAACAATACTTCTTCCACCATCCAAACCTGACATCATGTTGTCTAGTGTACAGTGAAAGGGATGTGTCAAAGAATGAAAAGTTGTTAGCAGCGAGGGTAGAGGGAAGAGGAGTGGAAGTTTGTTGAGTCTCATGAAATACTGTATTTATCATTCTCAAGCGATCATTTCTTTCACATAAAAAAACAACAACGTATATCTTAAGTTTTAATTTCAATATATATTCAAGATATTACCTTTTGAGATTCCCTGTCTGTCTCTTGACATGCAACCATCAAATATTGTAACACTCTGAAGAACGTTTTACACCCTTTTTTATATCATAGGACGCACATTTTAAGAGCTTTTCTTTATCTGAAAACCTTTTGATAGTTGTTTTTTTTAAGGATACAGGTTTGTAGATTTTCTTCTGTATTTGCCTTGAACTAAACCAACTTTTTTTCTTTAATCTTCCATTGAGCAGGTACAGAAAGCTAGGAACGCACTTACTCAGTTAAATCAAACAGAAATGGAGTCCTCCGCCACAGGCAACAATACCAACAATAGTGGCAACTCGGAAGTAAACGGCATGGGAAACATCAACATCCGACGTCCTCCAGTGGATGGATCTGTCTCTGGTGTGCAAGTTCAACAAATGGTCAGTCAAGAAAAAAATATCCTTAGAGATCCCAAATTGGCCCTTATTGAGCATATATTATATGTCAAGCTAGAAATTGGGTCTACATTAAGGGACATCAAAGAAAAGGCTTGGGGACATAAACTAGTAAAAGTATATTTTGGACTTGTTAATCTTATTAAGAGAAGAAAGGGTAAACCAGCAGACAGATTGTGCAGGAGGCTAGGTATGACATAAGCTAAAAAATGATAATGATGAATCTTAAGATTCAAAGCACCTCTTTATCTTCTCTAACTGATTAGCTTTTCAAGACTTATTCCTTTGCATCTGCCTCTCGTATCTATAGTTTACAAAATGTACCCAGATTACTTGAATACTTTCTGTTCAAAAGAATTTTAAAAGAAAGAACTTTAGCAGGGTAAAATTTTGATGACAACCCAATGGCAGACAATATTCTTAGAGCATAACTGATAAAGTTTTTGTTGTTTTGCATTTTTTTATTCAACTCATTGTCTTAAGTATAACCTAAAGTTAACAAATGTGTCTTGTGTGCACAAAATTTAGGATATTAGACCTTCTGAGGTAAGGTATGTCTCTTTTTTGCTTCAGTTTGACTTTACCATTCACATACTAGGCAGACTGGCCAACCCTCCCAAATTTTTCTGGAAATTCATGAACTGAAGTCTCCCAACCCAAACCTTTTGTGAAAGTCGCGAAGTTAAAAAAAAAAAAAATTTGTTCCAACAATAATTTGAAATATACGAAAAGAGATGATGAGGAATCAATGAAAGCGGAAATGTGATTGCTTGATGTTTTCAACAGGAACGCTTCAGTATCAAAAGGTGCTCTTTTTGTCGTTTCCCGCAAGAAGGGCTCGAGCTTGATCAACCCGCATATTAACAGGTCTAATGCATTGTAAACTTTCCGACGATCAAAGTCATTGCACCCCGTTCAAAAAGCATTGGTTTTGGATCATCGCAAAATTCCTACGCTTTCATTAGTACCGCCCCAAATTTAAAATAGATGATTTTGAATCCACATGATCAACTTTGTTGCAATGTGTGTATGGTGATTATCTTTCAGAAAATTTGAATTTACCAGGACTGAGAAGGGAAATGGTTGTTCTTTTGGAGATGCTGAGTTCTTTTTCTCTAAACTGCCTATGAAGTGCTCTAAAGACACACTTAGACAAGAGTTTTCTCACTACAGAGCCAATGATCTTCCAAAAGCAGCGATATCAGAACCCAGATGTGATAAGCAGTGGCACCTCCTCCTCAGTCATAAAAGCATTGATGGTAGTTATCCTTATCGAAACTTAGCTAGTCTGGCCTTAGGTGTTCTCTCAATTCCCCACAGCAATGCAGCTGCTGAAAGAATCTTTTCAGTTGTCAGAAAAAAACAGAAATGAGTGCAGGTCATTAATGAGCAATGACACTCGAAACACCCTGTAAATAAACAAAGTGAGACAGTCATCTTCAACACCAAGGCCCATACAGCTGACAGATCAATTACTCAGGACGTGTAAGAGGTCCACAATGGAGAGCTTGCACCCAACTGAGCAGCATTAAGCCCCATATACTGGAGGGTGGAGGAAGGGAGGGATTACTTGATAATTAAACTAGATGATTTAAGGTGAGCAACACACTCTATGGTGCTAGAACATATTTCTGCTCCCTTCTTTGTCATTCTATGCTTTTCTTTATTTTTTTAAACTATGTCTCTGGGTCTTTGTGTTTTTTGTTGGTTGTCCAAATCATAGGATGAAAGGCGATTTTCCGTCTGGTGTGCTCACTAGCCACTGAAGACTTTCCCTAATTCACTTTCTGAAAAGTTGACCAGTCTGACATTGTATATGTAAGTAAAGATGGTTCCATGCTCTTAACAGTTTAATTATTTTACCCGCTCTTTTGATCAAGCTATCTATTCTAAACTTATCTTTTGAAAGAGCTGAACCTCCCCAACAAGTGATGCCAAAACAAATAATGCTTTCTATGGTTGCATTGTAGAATAAAGTCATAATAGTTTTATTACAACCTTGAGGAGCACCCGTGTTAGTTACTATCTTTTTGGAGTATGTTTCATTGATATTTACAAACTGGGGTCTGTTTGTGAGGAACTCTAATATCCACAGAATAGTACTGGTGTTAATTTTTAAAGTTAATAATTTTTCCACTAATAAATGGGCTTGGATGGTGTTAAAAGCGGATGAAAAGTCTATGAAGAGAACTCTTGCATATGTTTTAGGGGTTTCAAGATGTTTCAAGATGTTATTGATAAAAACTAACAAAGCATCCTCTACACTTCTATTTTTCTGTATGCGAACTGCATAGGGTCTAATTGGTTTCCACAGTCGGAGAGTAGATGTCTTAGGATTATTCTTTCAAAACATTTAAAAACAATAGATGTTAAAGCTACAGGTCTAAAGTCGTTAAGGTCCTTTGCTGTTTTTTTCTTAGGTATAGGGATAACTGCAGATGTTTTCCAAATTTCAGGAATGGTGTGGTGTGTTATAGAGAAGTTGAATAAAAACGTAAAAATTGGGGCGAGCTGCTCATAACACTCTTTAAGTATCATACCAGAAATATTATCTGGGCCCACGGCCTTTCCTGTTTTTAATTTTTTAAATTCTGCCACAACTGTTTCTTCTCTTATTTCAATATCATGCTCTTTAGGCTGAGAGAGAAGGTAATTTTTCAAAACGCTCTGTTCTTTTTTGAAGTTAAATTTATCAAACCGACAGTAGAATTTATTTAGTTCATTTGCGTATTTTAGACTGTCCGTGGATTGCAGTTTTATCTTTTCTTTACTACAGCCTGTTATCTGCCTTAAGCAATCCCATGTGTTTTTTGAGTTTCCACTCTTAAATTCTTTCTCTAGTTTTTCCCTATACTGGTCTTTAGCTGCTTTCACTTGTCTTTTAACTCTTTTTGATATTTCTTTCATCTTCTCAATTTCATTATTTTTGTAAGCTTCTCTTTTCTCTTTTAGTAGACTTTTAAGTTCTTTCGATACCCATGGTTTGTCATTGGGGAATTTGATTATAGTTTTAGTTGTCATAACATTATGTTCACAAAAATTTATATAACCATTCACTGTTTCAGTAAGTTCATCAATATTGTTGGAAGAGTCAATGAACATCTGCCAGTCTGTACAGTCTAGGCAGCCCTGTAGTTTTTTCAGCCCCTCAGGTGTTAGGACTTGACGCTCTGTAGAGTTGGGCTTGCAGCGTTTCAGGATCGGTCTATAATTGGGCATCAGACGGATGGTGTTGTGGTCTGAGTCGCCGAGAGGAGGGAATGGAAAGCTCTTATATGCGTTGGTGACGTTACCGTAGCATAGGTCTATTGTCCGGTCTTGTCTTGTTGGGCAGGTCACATATTGATGGTAGTGGGGTAAAAAGGAATCTAATGTGCAGTGATTAAAGTCCCCTAGAGCAAGTTTTACTGCATCTGGTCATTGGCTGTCTTGGTCTTGAATTGTCGAATTTAAGAAGTATGATGCTATTACTTTCCTTGCCGCACTTTACTTTTAGCATTACTTTAGAACTTCAGCTACCCACTCCGTGCTGGGTGATACAGGGGGGCCCAGAACAAAATTTGTCCTTGCCGAAGTTAGAACCCAGCACCTTCACAAAGGTGGCCTATGCCCTAACCATTGTGCCAGCGCACCTCCTCACATCATTCACATACTTTATCCTATGTTAATTGCAGGTACAGCTCAAAGATGATGCAGAGAGCACCAGCCTGGCCTCTGTTCAAGCCACAAGGCCACAGGTAGCTGTTGTTGTGAAGGAGCCAGTCAAACGACAGCAGCTGCATGTAACACAAGGGTCTAGATGCGTCACTCTTCCTTTAATCTCCACACTCTCAGGCAAAAAACCTCGCTTCCAGGAGACACATGTAACACAAGAAATGGAGGTTGCTGATTGAAAATAAAACAGTTATATTTAGACCAATAACTATTTAACTCACATGTGATTTGTAGCTCTTCAACCCTAATTGTACGTCAGGGGGTAATTTTTTACCTCAGGGTCAGTTATTCTGCTTTTACAAACCGGCGTCGTTTGCGACCACTAATCTTCAAAGAAGTAAAAATACTGATTATTTGTAACTGTATGTTATTATCATTAGAATTTTTTTTTCATTTCCTTGTGAAAGCAGGAACAAACTGGAAACAAATATCAGAAAAGTTTGCTATATAAGATTGGTGGTAATAAAATCATGCTCACGGTCTGAAGTGAATGGGGTCGAAATATAACCCCGACATACGGATGGGCATGTATTGGTTTTTTTATCTCTACCAAACATGGAATCGAATTGTACCCCTGGATGTACGTATAGGAATGTGTTATCTTTCCTCTGTACGGCCCATGGGATCAAACTACCCTGAACTTACGATTCAGGTGGAAAATATACAATTTGATATACGATTAGGGTTAAAAGGCAATTCCTTGAGTTTGGGTATGGATATGGATCATAATTTCGTTTGAGCCTCGCGGTACACTTGCTGTGGTGAAAACTACACTTGACATTTGATAATTTTTTTTTGAAGCATTTAAAATGCTGGAAAAAAATATCGTTATGGCTTAACCAGTTTATTGGTAATTGAAAAAGAAAAACTGCTAAGTCTTCTTGACATTAATTTTGGTTTGATTTATTTTTACTTTATACATAGTTTTTACTCACTTAATTCTTAGATATCTGAGAACATGAAATTTCAGTTTGGTTAATCCTTTCTAATAATTGCTGTCAGTCATGAAATGTGAAAATCAAACATTGACAATTTTTTTTTATTTAAGCTTATTTAGTGTGATAACAAGTCGCAATTTCAGTTAAAAGATAATTATGTGCATGTTCTTTACTTCTACATATAATTTACAGAGAACCTTTTGATAGATATTCTACAATATGTATTTTGATACATGTACCTATTAGAAAAAGTCATTGACAGTCTTTTTGTTTTGGAATTGAAACTGTTGTCGTGTGTTACTATTAGCTCAGGCCTATTATTAATACTATAATGTTCATTGTGGTTTTAATTGAAAGTGAATAAAATGGTGTTCATCTGTAAAAAAAAGTGTGAAACAGGATTTTTGTGGTGATAGAGTGCATTCTATAAACTAAAATTAGACTTAATGTCTTTGCTTAATTCTTGGGTCTAGGAGCTGTATTTTATCAATGCTCATGTCTTACACTGCTGTCACCCATCCATGATCCAAGTGCTGTTATTCATTGTTTTTTCATTTTGCTACAAAAACAATTTATGCAATTTTAATGACCATCTTGTTTTGTTTCATACTTCTCAGAATAGTGCTATTTAAAAACTAGAATGAATGAACTTTCTTTCACTTTTTACCGAAAAGTAATTGGTCTATACACAACCGAAATGTTTTTTTTTAAGATGGCTTTCAATTTCATGCAAAAATTGACAGCTCAAAAGCTAAACACTACTGATGAGGGTACCACAGTTGACGATTTTGACTACAATTCGGATGAAAGTGATATAGAATTAGATCATGAAGAGCTAGAAGATGTTAAGGATATTAATTCATCAAATGAGCTTGACTTTGATCAGTCTAATGATGATGATGGCTTAGATCTTCAGTGGAAACCTCACAAAACAAAGTCTTGTTAATTCTCATAAACTCAATTTTGCAAGAGAATAGGTTATTTTTCTCTCTTTGGATCTATTAAAATCAGACTCATAATTCGAAGTTTTTCTGGTGTGATTCTCTTCACTCGAAGCTCACACCAGAATTCATATGCTCATTGCTGCCCAAGACATGCCTTTTAAAGAAATGGGGTTTTGAGAAGGTTGTTATAGAAAGAAAACAATAGAAAACTATCATAACGCAGTTTCTCAAAAATGGTATACTATATGGTCAAGTTCTGTGTACTAATTTTAACACTTTAGTGGTTCAGGTATGCCCCCTTCTGCAATTCGAATTCTCTTAATTGAAGTTAAGGTAAATTCTCAATGAATTCGAATTTTGAGGTTTCCACTCTACATTTTAGATCTAGGTGAAACAAATCCAAACCAATGGAGTGACGAGCTGAAACTTATTGTGAATTTTGTAAACAATTAATATACTTATAAATACCATCATATAAAGTACATGTATCACTGAAAAGCTGAACTATTTTTCTATCAAAACAAAAACAATAAAAAACAAAATTTATGATTTTTTATGATTGCCCATGTAAGAAAACCCTTATATTGGGATATAGAAGGTATGCTTTGTTGAGTGTGTGGCTCATTAATGGTTAAATAGTATGTGGATGTGGTTCTTATGAGAACGGAGAATGGACATTCCAAAATGTTGAACTTTGTTTAAATTCAAAGAGGGCCTCCAGGCTTAATTTGCTTGATATCATAAAATAAATAATATTTCTTTTCTCTTTCATTTCCAATTCTAAATACATGTATGTTTGTTAGGGAAAACAAGATGTGGCTGTATATAATGTACATTTTAATTTAAACATTAAGAATATCCCAACTTGGAAAATGTGTAAGTTATGTTCGATTTTTTGCATCTTCTTTAGTTTACAGAATTTTTTGGTTTCATGTTGCCTGCTTACTTCAAATTGCATGCAGAACTCCTATTCACATTAATTCAGACTCAGATTCTAATTACAGACACAGTAACTGGTGCCTGGGGATTAATGAAAGCTAGTTTCAGCCTGGGTATTAATGAAAGCTAGTTTCAGAAATGTGATGTTTTCAAGTGATCAAAAATCTTAGTACTGGCTAGCCATCCTTATTGGATTATCTACTTTAAAATTAAAAGCAGAGCTTTGCGTTTATTTTGTGCATTATAAATTAGTGTTCTTACTTCATTTAGTTTTTTTTCTGTATGTGTATGTAGTCACCTGATTTTTTTCTTGTCTCTGTCAACTAAAAAAATCACTGCATGTACGCAATACATTTTTAAAAATTTTAAATAAAATACTGTACAATAAATTTTTTTCATGAAACTGGTGGCTTGTTAGAGATTTTCAGAGAAGGTATGTTTCGACCTGGTATTGATTTTCCAAATTTCAAGCCTGGTAGCTACAAAAAAAAAATGCCACTCATCTGCTAAGTGTTCCTGTATTTTACTTACGAAACTTACTATTTCCATGCTGGTACTTTGGAAAAACTTGTAGCATTTATTGAATTATGAACCAGAAAATATGATTATTGGATACCATTTACCATTTGGAGTCTCACTGGTATACCTTTGTTATGATATTGGAAATTATATAATTTTCATACAGTAATATATATTATAAATGTTTTTTTTCTAACTCCTTGTATATATTACATGTACATGTATAAGTCCTTTATTTGTTTTAGAAACTAGATTGATGAGTACATATCTTTTGTCTGAAATAAACATAATATATAAAAAATTATGTCTTAAGAAAGACCAAAAAGTACCAATATGTACAGTTTTCATTCTAAATAAATGCTGGCATTAGACATTAAAGCAACTCAACTCATTCTTAATAAAAAATCTTTCAGGTGCTGAAATACAAATAATATTTCATAGCCTGCATACCACTCTTCATCAAGTATATACAAAAAGGTTTTCTCAGACAAAATACATTTTCTTTTTAATCATTTATTTATAAATGAAAAAGATGATCAAGGGGGAAAATGCCAATGGTTTATAATTACAATGTTATCCAAATTTACTGTACAAATTTCAACTTTTTGAACCGTTACGCTTTCCCTTTAAGCTTAATTGTCACTTTCAGATCTATTGTGTTTCGATCTTTTCTTTTTTTTCTTGGACTTAACTGAGTAATCCTCAGAGTCTGAGCTGGCCCTTTTCTTGTGTTTCTTGGACTTTTTACTTTTCTGTTTCTTGGACTCTGTCTCAGATTCATTTCCACTGTGCTGCCTTTTCCTTTCCTCTTTCCTTCTCTTCTCATCTTTTTTGAGGGAAGAGTCACTATCACTCTGATATGCCCTCTGTGTTATGCTGCCTTCATCACTACTATCATGTTTCTTTTTGCTCTTTTTAGACTTTTGGATTCGTTTGTGGTTGTCCTGCTCGCTGTCAGAATTTTGCTCTTCCCTTTTTGATCGTCTATCATCTTCATGACTTAGGCTTCTTCTTCGGGGCCTACTGTCTCTTGACTCCAGCCTGTCATATTTCCTATGATTTTCCTGTCGAACTCTGCTGCGATCATTTTTCCTAAAGCTGCTTTCATCATGTTCCCTTCTTGCTCTTTCTGGGCTTCTTGATCTCTCTTTGTGCTCTCTTCTCCCCTTTTCTGGGCTCCTTGATCTGTCTCCATGTTCCCCTCTCCGCCTCTCTGGGCGTCTCGATACATCTTCATGTTCTCTCCTCTGCCTTTCTTGGCTTTTGTTTCTCCCTCTATAATCCCTTCTCCCTTTTTCTGCATCTCTGTGCTTATCTTTAGAGCCAAAATCAGCCCAACCCTTTTCTTGAGGCCTATCTTTATCATGAATCCTCGTTTTTTCTTCGAAAGTAGGCCTTTGATCAGCCTCTCTCCTGCCTCTGTCATGATTTAATCTAGTATCTCCACGATTCTGAAATTGTAGGACAAAATAATTTTTCATTTAAAAAGGACAAAGGCAATATCTTATGCCTCGAAATGTTTTAATTCTCTATAACAAGAACAGTATAAAAATTGCAATCAATTAGCAGCTTTTGTCATATAATGTGCAGATCATTTTAAAAAAGTCGGGTCTTGACTATTGGTTATATATAATAAAGAACAGCTCAACAATTTTTCAGTGCAAATATATCCAGTTTGCTCATATATATTTAGAAGAATACTATTTTTTTCATTATTCAACTGCTTCACAATGACAAGAGGCTAAAAAATTAAAAAGAAAAAAACCTTCCCAGAAAAATTTTGTCGGAAAGAAAAAAAGCACTCGCAACAAATTATATTTTTCTTGAGGTTTGTGTCAGAAGATTTTTTTTTAATGTACGGATGAATTATAAATTAAACGATGAAGTTTATGCAATCTCGGGATAAACATGAACATGTATCACCCGAAAGAAAAGAATAATAATGTAATAAAATCGCAAAAATTGACTCTATACAAGGTAAGGCATATACAATTATAAACATAAAAATGTGATTACACTTAGGCACACTTCATGCTACCAAAAATATTCCTATCAAGCGCCATTACCTTTTCGTGGAAATCATCCTTGGGTTTCTTCTTCTTTGAAGAGGTTATATCTGGCACATCTTCCTCATACACAAGATCATATTTACTACATTAAGTTAAGGTCACATTTTTAATAGAATTAATTTGTCAATAAATAATAACTTTTAAAAAGTTATAATTCTTCAAGGTTATTTCAAACATTGCAATACTGATAGTATAATACAGTACATTGTTTTAACTTCATAAGATTTTTTAAACAAACAAAAAAAGGCTATTAAGTTCTTTCAAGCATCCATTAAAAATTCAAACCTTTTCTTAAATTTATTTAAAAACAATTTGGTGTCTGTTCTGCAACAATCTTTTCAAACTGTTATTTCTTGTATTTAAAATAAACTATTGAACAAAATAACAATTAACAATTGTCTATATGAAAATGTAACTTGTAAGTTAACAATAAAAAAAATCTGCTATTTAAGGAACAAAAGAAACTGCAAGGATACTTGTCTCGGCGTTGCTGGTCTTTCAGCACATAGATTGGTGCATCTCCAGAGGACAGAATATCTACACCCTTTCCTGTGCAAAGGTTAAAAACATTGAAGAAGGTAAGGAACAATCAGCAATACTTGAAGAAAAAAAAAAGGAATATGAATTTGTAGAAAGTTTGGTAATCAATAAAAATGTAGTAGTAGTAGTAGTAGTAGTAGTAGTAGTAGTAGTAGTAGTAGTAGTAGTAGTAGTAGTAGTAGTAGTAGTAGTAGTAGTAGTAGTAGTAGTAGTAGTAGTAGTAGTAGTAGTAGTAGTAGTAGTAGCATTGGTAAACTCTAAATCTAGAATAGATCTACATTTAAGTAGAGTCGAATCAAAGCTCAATCTCAAATATGCCAATCGTTTGTATAGTGCATCTCCTAACAAAATTTTAAAAAACCTAATTCTAAATAGATTTACTAGAACTAGATTTATGGTCTTAAGTAAATCTATATAACTTACAGCCTGTAAAAGAACACTAGAGGCGCAGAGCACATGACAGTGAACTTTATCAATGGCATCAAGTAAAATCAATCATTTAAAAAAAAAATATTAATAAGAATCATAAATTGGAAATGACAGCAGGGGCCAAGTGCTCAACAAAAAGATTGAGAGATTGGAATTGTTTGAACTAATGAATGACAAATTAGATCTAATTTAGAGCCCTTGTTTGCAAAAGTAGATTTGAGCACATGATTAGCAAGGGCCAAGGACTGTGTGGGAAAATGGAGAGATCAGCATTCGGGCGAATAAACAATAAACTCGATCTTGTTTGTAAATCCCTTGTGAACGCACATTAGAATGCACAATAATGCAAAAGGCCTATTCGATGGTAAACACAAAGTAAGATCAAATGCAATAAAAAGCATTTTTGTCGCAAATGACGGCGATTGTCGCGGGCTAGTTGTGAAGATAGAAAGATGGGTTCTGAGTTTCGGATGTATTTATAAACGATAAACATAATTTAATCAACACGCTGGGATCGATTGATATCATTGATATGGTTGACTAAACCCAATCTCGATAACACAATGACATGTAATAAAAACATAGAGAAATATCGTATCATACTAATAATTAGATGGTTGTTTCAGTTTCTTGCATCCACAAAACTTTATTTAATCTTCTCTAGTTTCAGTAGCGTGATTGACAGAAAAATCGTAGCAGTTAAGTAGTGCAAAAAACACTGGGGTTGTCCGGAAAGTTTATTTTTTTGGGTTGAAAAATGTACTGGCATATATGCGTACGGTAAGAAAATATGTTCAGCTTGGAAGTTTTGCTTTTTTTGCTTAACTGCCAGTCGCACTACGACATCGGCATCAATTGGCAGCAGTATCCACCAGACGTCTCTGATTGGTCGACATACCAGCCACAGCCAGCAAACTTGCACCCATGTACTCGTACCTTTTCCTTTCCACTTGAGCTTTGACACGGACTGACTGAAGTCCACATGAATGCGTCTGTCATCTATTAACACATTGTCCATCTTGAAGTAGGCATTTTCACAGCTTTGAGGATTGTCAAACTCAATGAAGGCATATTGCAGCGACTCTCCTGTCTTACTATCCTGGATTGGATGTATAAAAAATTAAAATAAAGTAATAATAATGTATTATCATCATCAAACAATTAATATAGATCTACAATGTAGTTGACACTGATAATATATATATATATATATATATATTTTTTTTTTCTCCCTTTAAGCCGTTGCAATATTAATTGACTGTTTTAATAATACAATGCCTTCAATTTTTCCACTGTTGTTTTAATCAAAACATATGTTACTTGATAAATAGCCCGAAATCCCTCAACTTACCTTTATGACATCACAACTGACAATTTTTCCAAACCGAGAGAAGATTATTTCCAAGTCTTCAGCAGTTGTCACTGGGTTCAACTTACACACAAATAGCACATTCTCTGGAGGTGCTACTTCTGCATCAGGCAAGTCTCCTACCTGAAAAAAAAATGTTCAGTTTTTGTTTTTTAAATTTTACGCTCCCAAAATTTGTCCATGTTAACATTTTGGATATGTCTCTGCTTAAAGTAATTATATGATTTTAAAAAAAGATCATGAAAATTGCATGAATAAAACACTGCAACATAAACTACTTACCATCTCAAGGATTTGAGTGTTTGCTTTGGCTTCTTTCTCTGCTTCAATCTCTCTTAGCTCTGCTTCTGTTTTTCCTTTGTCTTCATCAATGTTAGCATCACATGGAATGTGATCGCTCTGTAGAATTCACAAACACATAAAAAAATAATTCATAACTATTGTTATAAACTTGGTTGAGAAAGGTCAGACTACAATATTAATATTTTGAGCAATTAAATAATTAAAATATAAGTCTCAATACTTGCCATAAGTTTTTCCTTTGTCTTCATCAATGTTAGCATCACATGGAATGTGATCGCTCTGTAAAATTCACAAACACATACAAAAATAATTCATAACTATTGTTATAAACTTGGTTGAGAAAGGTCAGACTACAATATTAATATTTTAACAATTAAATAATTAAAATATAAGACTCAATACTTGCCATAAAGCAGATTAAAAAGATTAAGAAAAAAAAACCCAGCAATAAACATTTATTTGATCATACTTACACATTGACAAAAAGAATGTATACAAATTATTTTCTTGTATGAATTAATTCTTTTTGCTTGAGATGTTATGACATGTATTTTTATCTATGTTCTATGTCACTATGTCAAATTTTTTTTAAATAAGATTTTAATGAGTGAAAAGCGCCATGAGCTGAGTTTATTGGATATGGCGCTCTATAAATAAACTGTATTACAGTGGTCTCCGCCTAAGAACTCGCCCATCTGGAGACAAGAAAAGCGGGTTCTTAAGCGGACAGGTTCTTACGTTTGTTTGGAAAGGGGCGTTACTGATTAAATGTCAAGTAGCCCCTTTGTTTTATCTGTTTGTGGTAACATACACCTTGCGTCCCACCTACTCTTCAGCGATTTGATGACCAGAAATTTCTGTGATTTAACACCAGATGGCTCTACCCCCTAACCCCACCTCACTAACCTATGTGTGCACAGCTCCTAACGGTTTTTGATAAATTTCTAGTCAAGGCTTTGCTTAAGGGAAAAGAATTTGATTTGGCAGAGAGAGAGAGAGAGAGAGAGAGAGAGAGAGAGAGAGAGAGAGAGAGAGAGAGAGAGGGAGAGAGATAGAGAGAGGGGGGAGAGAGAGAGGGGGGAGAGAGAGAGAGAGAGAGAGAGAGAGAGAGGAGACAACCGTTTTAATAAAAAATTTTCAAGGAAGGCACTCTGACATCAGTACTTCTAAAGCTATTGTATGCCATTGGATTAGCACACGCGAAGAGTATACCCTGATTTATGGATCTTTAGGTTTTTCTTTGATTTGCCTCAGGAAGCCCTGCGCATCCCCATGGGACTCTGTTTAAGACTGATAAGGTTGTCAGGTGGCGATTAACGGCCATGCTCACAGAACAGGCAGGTGCAGATAACTGTTAGCATTTAAAATCGCAAAAATTGACTCTACTTCAAACCATAGATTAGACATTTTCTACCATTGGATAAAATTATTTCTGTATACCTAAATCAAACCTTCTTCATTCAATTCTTTTTTCTGCAACTTACACTAAAAAACCTAGGCAGTTAAAAAACCTCATGATTTATGAAAAAGATTGACAGTCTAACATACATTTAACATTTCCTCTGTGGGTCCCGGAGACATTGCAGGAATGACCAAGTTCTCAGGATCATCATATGGATCGTCAAGAATTATTGTGTGGTATATCCTGATGAGGAGAAAAGGTTGTGGTATAAAGCTTGACACTAACAGCTTTACAAAGCTTTAAATTACCTGAAGCTGAGTTTATGATACATTTAAGAAGTCACCCACACACACAAAATTAAAAATAAATAAATAAAAAAAGAGTCATTTCAACTAGTGTTTTTTAAATTGCACTTTTCCATGAATGTATTGATTTCTTAATTGCAAACACTTTTAAATTTTGATAACAAAAAAAAACATACATGAAACAAAGCAGTGTCTTGTTTTACATGTTTAAATTTGTTCTGAGTGTTACATAATCAAGACAAAAAAGTTGGACCCACCTAATGTCCTGATGAGGCCTGTTATCTTCCCCACAGAATGTGTCGTTGAGTTTGTCAATTATATCAAAACCCTCTGCAACTTCCCAAACACTGTGTGTTTTCCATCCAAATAGTCAAGATTTTCTGCCAAGGTGATAAAAAACTGGAGAAGCAAAAATGAGAAAAAAACGGGATCAACTTTCATTTTTTTTTTTTACGAAGAAAAATACTCTATAGTTTTAAATATCATTCAAATGATGCATTATCATATTCTGAGTCTGTAAGGCGTGATTTTTCTTTTAAACTCCTACAAAAATAAAATAAATGTGATTAAAAAATTCAAAAAGTAAAAATAAATCTAGTCTAGGAATTAATTAACAAAAGGGAGAAAAATACATGTTCCTTTCTGCTCTGTTTGTTTGCCTTTACATATATACTATTTGATGCAAATCCAAGTCAACTTTTCACATCTGATCCAATACTGACCTGTGAGCCGTGCATGCCGCTGCCGTTGTTTACCATGGAAATTAAACCTTTCTGGGTGTGTTTTATTCGAGGAGAGACTTCCATGTCAAAAAAGCGTGCCTGTTCTCCATAAAGTTTCCTTTGAAATAAAAAAACCAGTAAAGACTAACAAACTATCTGAAGAAAATTACTCATTTGAAAATGCAATGATTTTAATTTATAATAAATTCATCAAATGTCAAATTCAACTTATGTTTGCTATGTGAACATTATTGATTACCAAACACACTAGTAGGATAAAAAAAACTGAGAATGCCTATGTCTAAATAATCCCTGTGTACTAGTACTGTTAACTTGCAGTAAAAGATGGTTTTTGATTGTTGCTTTTTTCCTTGAAATTCAAAGATCAACTTCTTTTTTCTTTAAATGCAATGATTTTTTAATGTTTGCTCATATTCTCTGTCCATCTGTCTGTGTGCATCTTTCATTTTCTTTTCTTGATATGGCAAATATATGGTACATACGCAAAGATGGACTCTCCTCCTCTGCCTGTGGCTGTTGGATCCCCCGTCTGAGCAACGAGGTTACTCTGGGTTAAATCAAAACAAAATTGATAGTTGAGATACATTGACAAGCAGAAAGAAACTAAAGATGAAGATGGGTTTAGAAATGTAATAACATAATCTTATCTGTCATAAAATCAAAATCTGTGTCTTTGGTACCTGGGTTAGCATAATTTTTTCATAGATGTTTTTGCAGACATAGATTATAATTAAACTTTAAAAGACATTTAACACATCATTTATGTATCAAAGTCAATGGAGAAAGGCAAAATATAGTATGAAATTGAAAAGTAGTACATTATAACATATGACTTTAGTCTTAAAGATTAACAAAGAGTCAAATAATGTAAAGAAAGTCTGTCAACGCAATGTGTATCAACATTTTAAGAAAAACCTTTATTTTAAAGAATTTACATATTATTCAATAAAATTAATAATGAGAGTGTCTTTGAACACAAAATTACATAATAACATTTCTTCTTGGTAACATACCTGGACACTGTGAAACAGTGAAAAATTGTAGAACTTGATTTTGCAAAGTTTTAGAAAATTGAGGCAGCCTGTTTCAAAGAATAAAGTAAAATTTATGTAGCAGACTTGTTAACCAATATCATGGGAACAAGAATTTGTTTAAAATGTATCAGATCAATTAGTAGTCATCAATTACAAGCACAGTCAAAAGCAGCGTATATTTTGTTAAAACAAAACTTAAATTAAACTAGAACCTGGACCACAATTTTTGTTTGTTTTATTCATTAACATGCTTTGGTATTGTTATATACTTGAAGCATATCAATCAGGTTCTACACTACTGTGCTTTTCCATCATTTGGATAGAAACACTAGGCCTATAATATAGTGTGCATAGCAAAGTTTGGTCAGAAACAATAGCCTAGGTTCAATATCTGTAATTCAGTGCGTGTGGAATGAGTATTTGTATACAACCAAGAATACATTTATAAATGATAATGTTCATTGACACAGAGAAGCTCTGTGTCCATAGACAAAACCTCAATTGACACAGAGTAAAAGTAGAACTCGTTTGCGCCGGAAAGCACATATGGTTTTAAAATTGTTTTTTACAAAGTTCAAATCCTTTCTCTCTCTGAAATTATCAGGCTAGAGGCCAGTGTCAACACGTTCTCTAGTTCTACTCCAGTACATGCACCAACGGTCAGTTTTAGGGATCATTCATAGCTTCTTTTCAATAATAAACTGTGCTTCATTAATTAATTGAGCTTGTCCCTACATTTTTGTGGATCATAAAAATGAAAAGAAACGTATTTTAAATACAAAATCGTTAGCAACTTACTTTTCTGAAGGAGAAAAAAAATCCAAACCAAACTTCAGGTTGACTGTCATTGTCTACACCCTCCCTCTCTCTCTTTTGATCAGCCTTTTCGTCTCTGGCTCCCAGCTTTCTTTTCTCCATGTTGCTCTATCCCTCCCCCACCAGCACACATACTCTTCCTCGAAGTTTTCTTTACTTCTTCTTGACTATCTCATCCTTTTCTCCCAGCCTCTTCCCTCTCTCTCTCTCTCTACCTCAGTCTCTCTCTTTTGATAAGCCTTTTCTTTTCGGGTTACTGGCTTTCTTTTCTACTTATTCCCCCCACCTACAGCCACGCACATGTATACACACACTCTTCCTCCCTGTTCTCTATAGAGGGAGGGAGAGAATTCTCTCCCTCTCTTCGGGTTTAACGTCTCCTAGGTTCCGGGGGATCCTATACGGAAACATACAGCCATACAATTGGACATTGCGTAACCTTAGATATCCACGCCACTGTGAGAGAGGGAGGGAGAGAGAGAGAAGATGGGAGAAAGGAAAAATAAGAGATTGAGATAGGCGAGAGTTGGGAGAAAAAAAGAGATAGAGAGAGAGAAGGAAGAGGGTGAGAGAGAAAGAAAGATTGGGAGTCGAGGGTCAGAGATAGAAAGAAGAGAGAAGGAAAGAAATAAAAGGATAGTGAGAGCAGGGATAGAGGCAAAAGAAAGAGATGGAATGGAGAGAGACAGGAAGAGCGCACCCGTTCAGGGTCTGTTAACAAATTTGTGATTGACACATTTTTTGAGTGTCAGTGAGGAGTGGTGGGCGGGATTTAAAAAAAAATGAGGTGCTTGTTGAATGATCAAGTCAAATTTACTCGTCAGTGATTGGATACAGATCTACCCACTCTCCCATAACCAAACAGCTGCTGTCTACCTATGATTTTTATTCGGGGGCAGGCCCTACTTACAGAGGGAGGGGTTTATGTGCGCCTGTTAACATCTCAATGTAAAACTCTTTGGGTTGCCTGACTGTAGTCCCACAGGTGCCACGTGTCGGCGTGACATAGTACATGTACTAGTGATAACAGTTATTATTTGTACTGCTCCTAATCTAGGTTCGATCAATACTAGACACTTTTCGTACATGTATGCAATCAAACATACAATGAAAGTTACCTTTAAAAAGACAGGGTACAATTCGATTCTATTCAGTTTTTTATTTGAACACTGGTATAATGCGGGCTGGGAAGGCGGGTGGGGACGAACATACACAAGCACATAAAATTGTAAGACAACAATCTTCCAAGGGGCTCGTCCACAATCAGACAATGTAGCCCACATTGCACTGATGTTATATGTTATCAACCAACTCGACTCTCTCTATCTGTCTCTCTCATACTCGCTTGCTCTGTCCGTCTGTCTGCCTCTCTCTTTCTCTCCCTACACTGGTTGGCTGACTACAATGTAGCCTAATAGAATGCCACCCACTCGCCCATCGAATTGGGCCCACCCATCCATTTGAACGCCTACAGGCTAGGGACGACAAAACTTAATGAGTACATAGAATCTAGTGGTAATACTACTACTACTACTACTACTACTACTACTACTACTACTACTACTACTACTAATAATAATAATAATAATAATAACAATTATAATTTCACTTTGTAGTTTGTATCAACCATATATTATCACTGTGTCGATATACTAACTCTAGAGATCTAGTCAATCGGCACAAAGGTACTCTGTCTGTGTCTATGGACGTTTTGTCAAAGGGTTCAGAGCTACTCTGTGTCTTGACGTTACCTCTATAAATACTTACATCTTGGTCTTTCATCTGTGTACAAATCGACTGTAAAGTCGCCGATTGAAGTCTCAATGATAACAGACATTGTGAAAAATTAATAATCAAAATATCCCCGTCCTGCGTTTGACGCCGGGTGCAGTGGTGGTGGATAGTAAAAAGCAGTTTTAAAAAGGGGGAGGTAACCAGGACATACTACATGTACCAAAATAAACTTAGTCAAAATTCACCGCCCTCAGGGCGATCTCACAAAATGAGTCGAGTTGCGGTCTAGGCTTGCTCACTGAATATTTAAATGCTGGGGTTAGGGAATACTATATTGATGTAATAGTGTGTCTTACATTGAAATAGTGTACTTATTTCACCAACATATTTAAAATTGTGTCTCCATTTTAATATCTTTTCTTGATAGATGTCTTTTTCGTGGCGAAATCTGAAGCGCAACTCGACTCATTATCGTAAAAACACGACTGGGTGTTAAAAATGACCTAAAAATTAAAAGGAAGAGCCAACTTACTCTTTGAAAGGTAGGGTGAATTTAAAGACCTGTTAAATACTGGATGAAGGTGGTCAACCATGCTATGTAATGAATTTTTTTTAATGACAAATCGGAATTTTCGCGTAAACTAAGGTGTCTTTCTGTCTTAACTTTCTCTCTCCGTGTCTATTTCTGCCTATTTTCACATCTCTCTATATGTTTATCTTTTTTCCTCTCCCCCTCATTTTCTCTCTCTCTCTCTCTATATATCTCTCTCTCTCTCTCTCTCTCTCTCTCTCTCTCTCTCTCTCTCTCTCTCTCTTCTCTCTCTCTCTTCTCTTTCTTTTCTTTTATATTATAATGATGACAACGTTCAAAATACAAGAGAGGAAGTGTTCATTTTCACCCGTATTCACTGTAAAAAAAAAAAGTGTAAGATGTATACCGGGTATTTCCTCTTCGAATCCACAGTATGGCATGTTTATTTGTCGAATTTTGTGGGCGGGTGTCAGTACATGTACTAAAATGTGACAGACTGACCCAGGAGTCCTTGTTTTATCCCCACATTGTTTCCCTGTGGCAGGCTGGCAGCACCAAATATTGTCGGACGTTAGTGATATAATATGGGCCGTAAGTACAACGTCTTGGTAGCTTACGACTCGTGAAAATATGAGAACAATAAGGCTTTCGGCGAGTCCTAAGCGACCATGACGTTGTACCTATGACCCCAAATATATGTGTTCGTGTAGCACTGAATGCATTTTTTCGTTGCGTGTGTTCTCACTCCGGTAGTGTATGTATTCTTTATTGCGTGTGTTCTTACATATGTGCTGACGACTAGTAATAGCATTCTCGATGAGCATTTCCTATGAGTTTTCTTAACATAATAATTTCTATTGTTTATGTTTGTTTTGCTGCTTTACGTCCAACGTCAGCGCTATATATTGTTGACGGGCTTCTAGACTGACGTCTGACAGTTTTATCATGACTCCTGTCTCAGCTGCTCACATTAAACTGACATAGACCCAACCAGTAGGGGCGAAATGGTCAGGGCTCAAACCTCGACTTTCTGCGTCGGAAGCCAATATTCTACCCCATGGTTACCGCGTTCCCCCACGTAGAATATAGTATAGGTCTATATGTAATTATGTGCTGGCAACTGGCACTTTTGGCATGATTCGTTTTATGATTCAGGGCATTTCTTGATTTCATTCCCAGTATTATGTAAGAAATGTGTGAGGCTGAAACAAGTCTTGGTTTAAAGGAGGGCTTTCCATTTCTCATGACAGTCAATCGTTTCCAATAAATTGTTAATGTTATTTAAATTTGTATGTGATGAGAGATTTACTTTACTACATCATGTATATCATTTCTAGATTTAAAAGTTGATATCAAGCCTACCCATGGGTCTTCTATGATTTCCCATAAACATCATCACTGATACTAATGAAAGAGTTACTTACTGTACATATTTTTTGTTATTGAATTCACATGTGAACATAGTAGTACTTAGAATCTAGTTGTTTGGTGGTCTGTATTTGAAGTCTGCAAATTGCTGATCTGTATCCTTCTTCCTGAATTTCCACTGGCTGCCATTATTATTTGCTCATTTCATATTGTACCCTATATTTTCTGATTTTTTTTTTAACTAAACAAACATTTCAATTTTTGTATTTCTTAAAATTTTATTTTCATGTAATGTCCATCTCAAGTTGCTTGTTTTATCCATTTCGGTATTGTCACTTATCTATTCGTAAGATGCAACAACCAAGTATAGAGAGAGATAGACAGAGATTGCGTAACCAGAGACTATAGATTTCGTGAGATGTTTCACAAAAAGAGCTGATACTGATAGTGCTTTTAATACAGAAAGAGAGCTAGAGTGACACATGCTTACTCCTTTTGGTAATTTTTAAGGTGGTTGATCAATCTAGTATTATCTACAGTTACATTTGAACAAATTAGGGTAAATAAATATTCAAAAGTAAAAAAAAAAACTTAAAAAAAACTACTCGGCTTGCTTTGACGTAACTTTGATGAGCAGCAGGATACAACTCACAATTATCACATTCTCGTACTTGTAGCTGCATCATGGACATTCATAGCTTCACGAGTTGCTTTAACTTTGCATGTCAGATATGAGTTGACCATTTAGGCCATCTTCGTAGATCTGATCATGCAAGGTTTGGTCTCTGCAAAGTATGCTTTAAACTTAAATGTTCTAATAAAAAAACACACCAAATAAACAAAAAACAAATACAAAGACAATACAATTATATTATACCATTATAATAAATTGCCCCCCCCCCCCTAATAAAATAATAATATCCAAAATAATTACTACGTTATAAATCGACCAGCTTATTGGTCCATTGGCAGCCTGTTAAATTCATTGCTTCACACTGGAAATCTGAGCCCATTAAAAATAATATGTACCACTTCATTTTCAATCAGTGAGCATGGAGTTTATTCATCATGCATGTGCAGTGTTGCAGCTTCCCACAAAACTAAAAATAAAAATACTTAGATGTAAGAAAAAACAACAACAACAACAACAACAACATAACTTTATATATTAAAAGTTTGCAATCAATATGATGAAAAAGGCTTAATATTTTAATAATTTAAAAGGACAGTTTGAATTGAAACACTCGTACCACTGATATACAAGTAAGAACAAATCTGATACGAGAATAAGTTAAGTACATGTATAGGTTCATTGTTTTTATTTTTAAACAGTTTCTTTGTACAACAAATCTATAGGGCTAAACTTAAGGCTTGTAATATTTATACCCTTTTTTTAAAAATTGTCAGCTTTACAGAAAATGAAAATGAAAAGTGCATCCATGAAAACAAAGGCACAATTTATCTTTTCTTATATAAAATTTATATTTATGGTGTTGATACAAGAAGAGAAAAATAAAATTACTGTACATGCAATAAAAACTGCCTTTAAAAAAAGAAATTAAATTCATATTCACATTACTTAGTAAACCCTTCACTGCTACATATTATCCTATAAGTATTATCCCCAGTGTACATCCACAGCACAGTTAACGGTTTAAAAACTGCCTCAGGAAAAAAATCCTCACAGCTGCTCCAATATTGAAAGGAATAAATTTGTATCTGTACAAATTATACAAAAATAATAAAAAACAGTTCTGAACTTACTGCCTAGAACAAAAACAAATTATTCTTAGAAGGTAAGGTAAGTAAAATGGTTGATACTATCTTTATTTAAAATAGCTTACATTTGTCATAAAATGAAAGGCACCAATTTGTAGACCTAGAATAACCTCAAACAAAACAAATGTACACTTTTATTTTTGTTCATACTCATAGCAAAGCTATATCTTTTTTCTTCTTCTTTTTTTCTCTCTCCAAATTCTTTGGTGTCGCACTGTACCCTTCGACTCATTTCCATTTGCATAAAATCATATTCTTTATTATATATTTTCTATCGATTCAAGAAATACTGTATAGAATGATCAACCTATAGTGATTTACATGAAAAGTTCACTACATAATTTAGCCTTTGTTTAGCTAACATGTTCACATTTTATTAATACAAAGGTATGTAAGCCTATACATAATGCTTCAATTTCTGCAGCAGTACAAAAATTAAAAGCACAAAAATAACAAATTTACTGGAACTGTGAGAAAAGTAAGGACAATGCCAAAGTATGACAATTTTGTCATTTCAATTCAAACGATAGACTAACACAGTAGTTAAAATTGTCAATTCCTTTCAGATTCTTCTTGATTCGTTGTACAGTTTTCAACCACAGTGAAAACAGTCTCTTTGCATCTGTTAAAATCAGACTCAAAATTCGAAGTTTTGCTGGTTTGATTCTCTCAATTCAAAGCTCACAATACCAAGCAAAGTTCAATGCATATTGCTGCCCAAAACATGTTTTAAAAAAATGAGGTTGCTATAGAAAATAAGAAAGAAGACAACAGTAAATTACATAAACGCAGTTTTTTAAATAGTGTAGGTAACTGTCTACTAAATTTTGTGGTTCAGGTATGTCCTCTTCTGAATTTGAATCCTCTTAATTAGAAGTTGAGATCAAATAGGTTTCCATTGTAGAACTAAAAGAGGACAATGATAATGTATCAGGGCTGCCACTTCAATGAAATCAAATGATTTTCAGCACGGGGTATCACGGCCCCCAGAAGCAGAAGAAATTTTAGCTCCTAAATATGTCCCTCAGAGAAGTTTGGAGAGCAGTAAAGAGACTATCATACTAGACACACTGCATTCACAAATCATGCTAAAATATAGTTAAGATTTAAGTATAAATACACCTATTAACTTAATCCTACATGACATACCAGATACATTTGAAGTCCTGGTGTGCAGGCAAATGAAAGATTTTCACAATCGACGTAACAACACTCAAAGACACAACTACATTCTAGTCTAGCAACTTAAAACTCCACGGATTTGAACATACTGGTTTGAGTCCACTTTCTTTATTTCGTTCTTATCCTGGATACCTAATCGTTTGTAAGTGCCTGGAGGACGAGCAATTTTGAGTGTTTTCCACTGTTTCTAAAACCAGCTAGTGCACTAGGGCTAAAAAGTAGAAAGGGCAGGCTGTCATCAGCGTCAGTATCCGATCACAATGTTCAGAAGCCTGTCTAGACTGGCCACAACTGACTAGTAGAAGATCTTTCACTAAATAAAGCACCGACTGCACAGAATCTATTCTAAAATAAGGCTAGTTATCATCAAAATACCAATACAAACCCAAGAACAAGTTAAACTTCGCTCACAACATCTAAAAATGAACCGATAATCATCGCTTGAATGACAACTTCTAATAATTTTCAACTGAAATTTGATTGGACTAGAAGTCTTCAGCAGTTAAATATTTCATCTAAAATTGCCAGATCGTGGCACAGAAAAAGACAAAAAATGGCAAATAAACATGGATGGCTGACTGATGCATGGACGATTCACTGCTCATAAGCGGGCTACTCGCCAGTCGACAGAAAATCCGTGAATCCACGGATGAGTAGCAGCCCTGATGATTATATCTAAAGCAAAAATTTATGCGTACTGTATGACAAACAGAATATAATTATCATAGTTATTTCATACATACCACCTTATAAAAAGCAAAACAAAATGTTGGCATAAAAAGAAATGTGAATCTATGATTGAAAAGGGTTGGAGAAGAGAAAAGAAAGAAAGGAGAGATTGAGAGATTGGTTGGTTGGTTGGGTTTTAACGTCCAACATCAGCAACTTATAGGCTATATCGTGGACGGGAGATTGAGAAGTCATATGATAGTAGCAAAGATGAAAATGACTTGCGAAAACCAAGGTGGAAATAGAAAAAATATTATCTGTGTCACTGCAAGCCAAATCTCTTCCGTCTTCTCTGCGATTCCTCCTTTACTGTAGCTAGCTGCTTGGCTGCCTCTTCATCAGCCAGTTCAGCTTGTTGAAGAATTTCCAACAAATGACTCTATTAAAAAAAGATACAAAAATATTGCATAATTGGTTTTCTCTAAAATGTGCATGTTTACTTCAAGCCTGCATAATGTCCTATAATATAGTGCACTCCACTTAATCCGACTTCTCCACATTCAAAATTTCCCATAATTGGACATGCCCGAAAAGATCAGAATAAATCTCTTTTCATTGCTTCTTGTATATCTTTGTGCCTGATTCGACCATTTAGGGCTTCATTTCTTTTAACTCCCCATGTTTCCAATCCAATATGACATAAGTACTAATTTTTTATGCGAAAAATAGGTGGTTGTGTCTGTATTAGACTGATAACAATGCAAAAAGTAATAAACTTTATACAGGCTATACAAGCCATAGTATGATGTGTAGATTCCTATCTAGACCCACAGCCAAGCCACTCCTGCTTTGGCACTCTCTAAAAGTACTATTTGTCTTCTAATTCGACTTTCCCTTAATTCGGCTTAAAAGTTCTGGTCCCTGTTATGTCGAATTATCAGGTATGTACTGTATTAAAGTAACACTGCCTTAGACTCAATGAACTAACTTGCTTACTTTCAATGGTTTGTTGGACGCATGATAAGTTGAAGCCATAGTCAGTGTCGAGATGATGTTGAGCCAATCACAACCCCACTCCTTTGCCTTCCCTCTCCAGACCACACATACAATATAAGTAACACCAAGATATCTCCTATGTAGCAACATAGTTACCATCAGTTGTTTTAATTTAAGATGTCCAAACCTCCATCAAGCACATGTTTTGATGATCATGCCCTTGCACATTTCCCTGATTCTTTGCTGCTTTAAATGCCTTCATGACTTTCGCTACGTAAAAACAATTTGTAGCCCCTCCTTTATCTTTTCTTGTTATCATGTTAATGTCAGACTAATCGTTGTTACTAAAAAATTCAACCCAAACTTTCTTTGCAAATGAATAAAGTGTATCTGATCTTATCTCACCTTCAAACTGTCTGCATGCTCTTTCACTTTGGTCCGCATCTCTTCTTTTTCTTCCAACATTCTGGTTATTTCCTGCTGGGCCTCTGCTCTAACTGAGGCAAACCTGTGAATGGAATTAATATAGATCAAACTGATAACTATATTCTCTAGCCATTACCTAGGTTTTTAATAAATACCTATTAATGAATCTCAGGCTTGAATCCCACCCAAGAATCATGTTGACAAACATCATTTTTGGTACTATAGTAGCATACGTTTTTTCTGGGTAGATCTGAGTTATGACAGTTCAAAGTAAAATAGACTTAACTGAATAAAAAACATAACAAAAACAAAAACAAATAAATATATATATATACATATATATATATATATGACTGGCCTGGTGCCACACATTTATTTAAGTCTGTAACTGATATTACCACCAAGTATATAATCTGATGCATAACAACAGTGTATATTAAAATGTAACAAGTCTAAGAAAATATTCTTTTCAAAAACTGAATAAAAAAAAAGTAATCAAAATTTCAGACAAGCCCAGAACAAAGTGAAAAATAATAATCATAATTTTATGTGACAATTTTGCTCAAGAGATGATCTATAAATATCACAATAAATCTCCACTGAGCTGAAACTAAACAAAAACTCACATGCTTTGCATAGCTGTAAAGGTTTCAACCATCTTGTCCCTCTCCAGCTTCTGTAGTGTGAGATTTGTGTTGAGTTGCGTCACTTCCTGTTCAAGCTTGCGGAGCTCCTCAGACTGAGATCTCTGCTCGGTGCTGCTGGTCTGTGAACATATCCACGAAGGTGCTACTATATGGAATGGCATCTCACAAAAAGTGGTAGTCATGCAATTTTGAAGTCATGAGCTTTGCCTTAGGTTTTACTTTGCATATAGCAATAGCATCCACAAACTACTGATTGATGCTTAAATTTCAAACTATTCTAGTCATTAATTTAAAAGAGAACTTGGAGCATGCAAACCGATTGCAAAATATTTACCATAAATAACACTACAAAGATCCTAAAGAAATTTCACATGTTGGAGAAAGCACATGTGTTTCTAGCAACTGAAACAACTTTTCATTATACTACCTAAATTAGAATTAAATTTATAAAGCAAAATGAGTCGTCAGCCCATCAATAAAGTTCATCCCAAACTAGCTAGTTTATTTCTAATAGTTTGTTTGATGCATGGAGCATTGAAGCTGTGCTGATAATGTGGTACATTTAACTCACTCTAAAATTACATGATTGTACCGTACCAAGATGGCGTTAGCATTTTATTACTACAGCCCCCCGTATCACTGGCGACTTTTAAAAAATCCCTTATCATTCTCGATGTTGTTCGTCAACTGCACCTCCTCACTCCTATAATTTTCCATTCTGTGACCCACCCCTATTACACTACTACAGTCACGATTTGTGGTAGAAGTGTCATTTTTTTTCTTAGTAACGGGGTGGTAGATCTTTGATGGTCTAATTTTTAACTATATATTAGTGTGTGGTATGCAAATCTGTAAGCCTGTCGATGCTTTAGGTTCATTAGACCTGAGGTTGGGTATATGATTAGTTTGTTGAATCATGTGTAGAAAGCTGAAGAGAAAGAAGAAAAAAAATGTATGGATTTTTATGTTTGTTGAATGTAGGGTGTTCTTTGAGTTCGAGTTAGTTGTTTTCCAGTTGAACTGTAACAAGCACTGTACACCAGTTACCTGTTTAAGTGTTTCAATCTCTGCCTCCATACGAGCAAGTTCTCGCTCTTTCTGAATGACTCTTTCTTTTTTGTCATTCAGCAATTCTTGCATCTGTTAAATATATTAAACAAAGATAAAAATATTTATGAGTTTCATGACATAAGAAATAAAAAAAGCTGACACATGGAACAAGTGGGTTGGTAACACTAAACTTAAAGAAAATTCTTGAACACCCCTCCCCCTTCCTCCCTCACTTTCTCAGAGTACTCAGTTGAAAACTTTAGAGATCGACCCCCAGCAATCATCAACAGGGGTATTTTTGTTTTCACCCTTTGATTTCTCTGGATGAAAATGTACATATGATATAAGCATGTATAATGATCTATGCCCAACCAGTCCTTAGTAAGGCAGCTAGGCTTGATTGTAAGATAAGATACATTTTGAAATTCACTTTATTTAGGTACCAAAAACCCAATATGGTGTCCTTTTGAAATGGTAACAATGAAATAAAATGTGAAAAATTAGTTTCCTAGATTTTTGAAGGTGCTGATTTCAATGGTTGCACTTAACTATAAATAACAATTAACACAACATAAAGAATGACGATGACATACATAAGTCACAAAAGGCCTCAGTGCAATGTTCAAATCAAAATGAGATATGACACTTGATAAACTCACTGAAAAACCCAGATTAAAAAAACAAATGTAACCATTTGAAAATATCATGTCAGCAATGTTAAGTTACAAATCTTTAACTTTGAAGATTCATTTCTATTCTTAAAGAAACTTTCCATGCTGGATTTAGCTGTGTGACAGACAGGGTATCGGAGAGTAAGAGCTAGACACCCTCCGACAAATACCAAATGTCACTCTGGGAGTTTCAGAGGTTAACACAAGCATACACATCTCTCAGACCTTTTACCATTCATCATTGACCTTCAACAGATATAGATATTTAGAATCAACTTGATTTGGGTGGGTGCGAACAGAAGTCTAAAACTTGGGAATCAAGAGTTACCTTTTCTGTGTCGCATACTAGACTAAATTGTTCCTTCTTTTTAGAGCGGTACTGTTCATTGAGAGACTTTTTCATCAAAGTCAATTTGGGCTGGAAAAAAAAATTGAAACATGTCATTAAATTAAGATATAAATAACTCATTCTCAATTCTCAAACAGTGTAAGAGAATCAATTTCAACACAACGATGCCTGCATTGTAGCTCTTTGATTTAGTACTCAGGGCAAAGGTAACATAGTAAGAAACAAAAATCTGGTTCAAATTTTAAACGTAAGAAATGAATTTTTCTAAGGCACATATAATCTATAAACAGCCAGTCATAAGAACTTATCATAGCTTGAACACTTCTGGCATATTGTCCTTAAAAGTTTGTTTTGTTCTTTTTCCATAGAGATAGCATCATCATTGCAAAAAATGTTCTCCTTAGAAAGTAGAAAGGATAATAAAAACCTTTTTATCAAACAATATAGATTTTATTTCTAAAGCTTTGTTGATGAAGCAAGGTAAAACGTTTAAAAACTGGCTAATCCAGATTTTATTATAAGTTACAAATGCTCTCTTAATTTTTTTTGTTGTTGTGAAGTATTCTGTAAAAATTCATTTAGTTCAGCAACTGCACATGAGAATCCTCCCCTCCAAAGACAAGAATAGCATGTTCTAAGGCAAATAGTGTATCAGTGAATTAACGATGAATGGATCAGTCATTAAAAAAAACAGCAGGAAGTTTTTTGTTCCCTACTCAGAATATATGTACATGCTTCATGAGAATGATATAACATTTCTTTAACAACCTGACAAGGAAAACACAAATATGCTCGATATGGTCCGCAATTGGTTAGGAAAATCCATTTGGATATTTTACATCTCTGTGATGAGAAAAAATTGCCAAAAACAAAAATTTGTCGCAAACGTGGAATATTAAACTATACATTTTTGATAATTCTTGGTAGAAGAGAAAAGACAGAAAAGGCCAAAGGGATTCCAGATTTGTTTCTAACATTCAAATTAGGATTCCTATTCTAAGCCAATCAGCAGTAGCCGCCACCCAAACTTGTGTAACAAATAATCAGCCAATCGCTCTTAGCTCATCTCTCATTCTCTTCCTTCCTCACCTATTCTTTCTTTCAGACTTGAAGTCCCCACTCTCCCCTTTCAATTTCAAGGCACTTCTTAACCTCTACTTCTAGATCTAGTAACCGTAACAATGTGTGTGGGAGCCTGTACCACTGCAAACAATGTAGCATCGCTAGTATGCAAAAAAAATGGACTATAGATATAATTAAATCAACCAATAAAACTAATAGCAGTAACTGAATAAGTGAAAACAAAAGTACCTTATAATCATATAGGTAATATCTATAGTCCTATATTGTTTGTATGAAGTCTATTTTGTTGGGCCACAACTGAACCAGTGCCTAGAATCTAAAGTTATAGATTGTGCAATTTTTAACTTGGAGTAATATGTCAAGGACTGCCCATAAGGCGCAATTTGCCGCACTTTAATGTTGGCAGGTCTGCTACTGGCCTAGATTTCCTATAGTATAGTCTCTACAGTCAGTGAACATCAACTGATATTTAAACCGGTGAATAACTGAGCAAATGATGTGGTACCGACCTTGACATTATGGTGGAAGTCCATCACAAGGTCTGAGCTAAAGCCAACATGCAATCGAAAATCCTTGCCATCCGCGAACTCTGCACTTTCGGGGACAAGCTTCAGTGCAATGGCATGTCTGTTGTATTTGGCCACCTCTTCTTCAAGCTGATAGGAGAAGAAAAAATTTAAAATACAATAAAAATCTTTAAAAAATATGGAAATGGAGAAAGATAAAGAGAGAAAAAAAAAAGAGAGAGAGAGATAGAGAGAAACAGATATGCAGAGATATCACACTTAGACCGAATTTACCTTCTCATTGTGCTTGGCCTGCTCCATGTTGACTTTCCAATTGTCTGTGCTAATGTCTGCCATCTGCTTCTCAAGCTGCTCAATCTGCAAGAAGCGAAAACAAATCATTTCAATATCTTGAAGTAAACGTTTAAGGGGCTACTTAGTTTAAGGTACTACTTAATTATCTTTTTTAGTACATATGTAATTAAAAGATTATCCAAAGGCTATTTTCTTTTTCTTTTTTTGCCACTTTTTATATTTTATACTTTTTCTCTAAAATTTTTAATGCGAGCAAAGTCCATTTCCAATGATCTCAAGGTATCTGCTTAATCAAATTTTAGTACATTAGTATGGAATAGGACGCAAGAGTGAGTAAAACAAGATGTACAAAGATAGCTAGAGCCCCATTTCCTTTAGGCTTAGATTATAAGTGCATAAACAAGTCTAGAATAGAAATTTTATACAAGGCCACATAAGAATCTTTGTTGCCAAGAATGCTTTTGTTTTTTTTATAAATCCGAGCCTCTTTGTAATTTTACAATGACATTTGAAAGGTGAAAAAGCAATCCAAATTTGGTTTTTAATTCATTTTTTTCATTCAATCTGCTTGATCTTGTTTATCATGTCATAATTGAACCACATAGAATGTCACAATCATTCATAAACTTTGCAACTAAAAACAAAACAAAGAAGTATCCTTTAAAACATGTCATTTTCCACATACAGAATGCCAAGTTTTTATGCTTAATTTAAACTTGTGTGCATGCAACATAAGCCTGTCCATTTTCATTATTTCAAACTATCTAACTTTTAATTACAACATGATAGGCAAACAAATGGCGTTGACGTGAGTTTATTTCATAGAGGATATATTACAAAAGGCATCTAGAGAACCAATTAATGAAAGAGATAAAATCAAAATTCTAAGTTGCCACAGGTAATCAACCACTAGAAAATGATCTCTTATT
This sequence comes from Elysia chlorotica, assembly GCA_003991915.1. Lineage (NCBI taxonomy): Eukaryota > Metazoa > Mollusca > Gastropoda > Plakobranchidae > Elysia > Elysia chlorotica. The sequence goes on from RQTK01000084.1 coordinate 505,181, forward strand.
ATTGTTAAGATAAATTTATCATTAAAAATCAACAGGCTTCGTTTATTTGAAAAGACATTTGTTCACCTGCGCAATTAAACGATCTTTCTCTGTCTTAAGCCTTTCAACATCTGATGGCTTTAATTCCTGGCCCTCATATGCAACCTGCATGGCCTGGAGGCGCGCTTCTTCCTTTTCAAGGTCAGATTCTGTTTTATTTGAATAAATATAATATAAAACCCTGTTAATACATACTTTGCCAGATTTAAATCAACTAAGCTTCTGAACCAATGGTATATTTAAAAACAAAAAAAGCAAAACAAAACAAAATATCCCTAAACAATGTAAGCAAGTTAAACAGTTATAAATACCTGCTTTAAACTTTATATAAACTCAATCAGGTTTCTCTTTTTTTTTCTTCTACATATAAATCAGTCTAAAACAGCTTAGGACACATGAAGATAAATACATTTTTAGCTATTAACTTTTAAAAGAGACAGTGTTGATGCATCCAAACACCATGTAGCTCCTCATAATGTTAAACACATTTTAAAATTGTTTAATTTATATTGGAAAACGCTTATGTAATTTATTATTATTGAAAGCAATAAGAAGATATTCAGATACTGTCTATCTCTAAGAATCGTGATATTTAAGAATAAGAGCATGTCTCTCGTAAAACATTGCAATGGCGCAGTTTGAAGAGAGAAATTTGAATCTCTACAAAAATAAAATGTCTTATTGAAAAATTATCTTGAAAGAAAACCAGAAACTTTTGTAACAAACATCTTCAAAGTTTTCGTTCTAAAAGACTTGGTATTTTGCTAATTATGGATATCCTCTTAACAGCTAATTCATTGTTGTTTCAAAAGCTATGCATTTGCATGAAATAAACTCCCATGACATTTTCTTAGCAGTAAAAGAGACACATTTTATCTGATTTCAAGAGTATCCAAATAATTTAATAAAAAATGTACAGAGTAAACCCTAGTGTGGTTACCAAAGTTCCATGCAAGAACTTCTGTGGCTTCCTTTGATAATGATGATTTACATTAAAATGTTACCATATAGTCACATGTGTGCTCCCAAAAATTTGTAAAAACAGGTTAAAAACTGTGATGTACAAATTGTTAGTAAAAAATCGACACCAAAGAAATTAACTTGATCCCACACACTTACTGACAATAGCCAACTCTTCACTCCCTTTCTCCATCTCTACAGACAGAGCCATCTTATGCCTTTGCATTTGTTCCAAATAGTCTCTAAACTGCTTTTCATTCTGTTTTTGGATCTTGTAATGTTCCTTCAGAGCACTGATCCTATCCTGTAAAAGAAAAAAAAGTTCATAGTATGAAATAAAGGTAAAGTAGAGTGGGGAAAAGCCAGCATTGTATACCACATCAATCAATAAGGTTATCAACGGTCTGCAATAGTCAGGTTAGACACGTACATAAAACTACAACAGATTCAAAGACCTGGAACCTGTGAAGTATATTAATATTATGAGCTCATAAGATTTTAAGAACTACCAACCTCCATTTTTTCTGTATCATCTATCATGTTCTCTAGTCGCTTGTTCTCCTCAATAATATCATTGATGTCACCTCCATGGTATTTTTCCACTATGGAAAGAGAAACCAAAAATTTAGAAACCTGAAGATGTAACACTTCATCACCTCTTTCTTAAATCTATTTAAATGTTAGTACAGCATCCTTTAAAAAAAATATATGGATAAATAAGGAACAAAATACTTATGTATCATTTTAATGACCTTACATACATTTTTAAATACTGTTTTCTACTGATAAGCCATCATAAAAGAATCTGTAAATCAAATTACATTATTGCATTAACTTTTGGACATATTAATGTTCTTTGCAATCATTTTTCTTTCACTTCTATGTTTCAAAGAGAATAGCGAACATGACTGCTTTTTACACCTACCTTAAAATAACTAAAACTGTAAAGCACACCTAACTAAAAAAAAAATAAAAAATTATGAGCTTAAATACATATTTACATATTTTTACCAGCTTTATTTGTATTAAAAAAGTTTTAAAAAAAGACAATTTTTAAAAATTACTAAAAATCCTCTCCAACACTTGGTTTTCATCTTCAAAAGTATCTGCACCAGCCATAAAAGCACTGAATGTTCTTTCTCTATAGTCAAATGAAATCTGAAATTAAAATAAATGTTTCAAAATTAACATACTGAAACATAGTTAAAGACAAAATAAACTTGATTAATGGCATAGAAATACCTCTTTTATACCATTCACAGATTTTATAATTTTATAAAACTAACTAATTAATGAACTCTAAGTTTTATGCCTGGTAATAACCTTAGTTATGTACTCACACATTTGTCAGCTGATATATTGATCCTATAATTTGTCTAACTTGATGAGGAAGAACTAAGCAAAAAGGTGGCAATTAGTTAAGAGCTTTTAATATATGCATGATTAACTTCCAGCCAATACTTGTAAAATTCGACACAAACAAACTTACTTTTTCATCTGGAGTTCCATCAAAATCATCACCCGTAGATTCAAACATTAAACGATCAATGTCACACCCAATTGAACTTTGTATCTGAGAAAGAAAACAAATTTATTTACCTTAATAATACAAATTTTGTAGCTAGTAATACAACATGTCTGTAAGTTTAGAATAATGCTGTATGCTGCCTCCTATAAAATGCACATTTCTTGTTTCTTGAAAAAATTAATTAAAATTAAAAAAAAAAACAATGCCCCTACTCCAACATTGAAAATATGTCCAAATCTAACTGATGGTTATTAATGCGATACAATTTGCTAACTATCTCAAATGTCAATTAAAACTGAGTTTCTATAAAGAAAAAAAAAATTACAATATGCCCATGAACAGAGAGAGAGTGGTAACCTTTACCTGAAGCAAGTCTATCATCCAGGTGAGAGCAGCCAACAGGTGTGGCCATGTGTGAGGGCTGCCTACACTACACAGGTATGTCTTGGGCAGGTTGAATGGATAGCCTAACAGCTTCAAAGTGCTTGGAACCAATTCCTGCAGTTTTGATCCTTGATGCTTAAAGTCATCCCAGATATGACTCATTATAAACTGAAAGTTATAGAGAAAAAAAGAAATAAAAAGTGATTTACAAAATGGAGAGTGCACGGCAAGGCCTTTGAAAAGCGAAATAAAACCAAAACAAAACAAAAAAACAACACAGACTTGTTAAATTATTGTTATATTTACACGATTAATGCAGCTTTCCAAACAGTCCAATGATAGTGTTCCCCCTTCTTTGTTGTTGCATGACAAATCAAATACCATTGTAACTATTCTTACGCATGATCGTGAGGAAAAAGACAAGTAGCAGGATTGCGAGTTGAGTTGGCTTAACGTCCAACGTCAGCACCACCTAGGCTATATTGTAAATGGGCCCCAAGACTGATGTCTGACAATTTCATGTGTTGCCACACATGAGACAGGGTGGGGATACCATGACTTCTGTCTTAGCCAATCACATTAAACTGACACCAACCGAACCAGTCGGGGTCGAAATCGCCAGGGCTTGAACCACAGGCCGCCTGCGTCGGAAGCTGATGTTCTACCCCAGGGCTACCGCGCCCCTGTGCAGAATTGCATCCTAAATTAGTATTAATTTAGGGTGTATATTGCAATGCTACTTGTACCAAATTTCATAAGAGAAAAGAAATACAATTTTTACAATAAAATTATCCAGGCACGGACCACTTTTTACCTCAAACATATTGGAGAAGTCCTTATTGCTTGGGGAACCCAACAGCTTGTGGGATATTGGATGAGGGTACTGATGACTTGTCAAAAACTGCAGTGAATGAATTAAGGTACTCAGATGGGTCAAGTTAAATATTGGTCATTAATGAAAAACAATTTATGTGAACATTTGAGGAGACTTAATTATACAACAGTACAAATAAAAAAATAAAAAAATGTCATACAGTCATGTTCTTTAAATTTGAGATTTTCTAGATCTATATCCTTATTCACGTACAATCAAGGTTCACCAAAAACGTTAGGATTCTTACCATAAAAAAAAATATGATAAAAATCTAATGGGGAATTACAGGTGAAACTGTGTACAACCAGAACCAGTAGCTGATGTTTCATAACCTAAAACGAGATTAAAAATTATATCTCTACTTTCAACTTCCACAATTTTGAAAAGCTAGAGCTGATTTATGAAAAAACAAAGGGTAAATACAGTTGACTTAATCCTACAATGAGCCAAACGGTGATATAAATTAAAAGATGTCCACATAATGAAATATCACCATTTATCATAGCAATCACAAAATAAACAAAGCTTAAACACGAATAAGAGCATCGAATGCTAGAATCTAGTGATGCACACCTCTAACAGACTGGCAATGCACTGATTTTGAAATCGCTTATCAGATATAGGCCTTGAGTCTTTAGGAACATCTGTTCGTCCTCTCACACCAATACCACTTGAGGGCCGCCTGTGATGATAAGAAGAAATCAAATTGCAATTAAGTTATGACTAAGTCTGACAGTGCCAAATATAAAAAATTCCATTGAAACCTAGGCTAACCCTCACACACATATTGTGACATAATCTATAGATTCTAGATGACATTTTAACAATAGTTAAATTACCCTGATTTTGGCATGAATGAACTTTGAGCCATGGATGAAGATTTGCGATGGTCTGGCAGATTTCCTCTGCCCATAGAAGATTGGCGTGGTCTGTATTGTTGACTTGATGTAGAAGACATTCTTTTACTAACAGGTAGCTTTGTTGACGAACTTGAAGCTCGCTCCATGGAGGATGGTCTACTCCCATGATTAGGTACATTGTCTTGTCGCACTCTCAAGGGAGCGCCAGAAAGAGAGGGTCGGCGAAATTCAGAGGAGGATTTTCGCATCATAATGAGAGAATCACTGGAATGGAAATTGAACACCTGTATAAATTGCATTGTTGTAAGTTACCTGTAAAAATATCACTTGGCAATCTAAAGTCATACATACATGTGAAAAATACAAATTCCATAGAATAAGAATGGTAATCAAAAAGATTAACCCCATTAAGCGACAAGTACTGTCAGCATTAATTTTGCTAGAAAAGATCCGTAAGAACTTAGGTTTATTACCATCATTCATACAAATATTTTTCTGTTTCTGTAGATTAAACCAGCATATACAGCGTGTTGTATATATATTGTAGCATTCATGTTGAGTGCCATATTTTATACGACTACTACACTAGTACTACTAGATAGAAAAAATCTTGTATGACTAACCTAAGGACTACTTACCTTGTTAAATATAATAAATTTTGTATGACTAGGACCACAGCCCTGTAATGAAAGGTCATGTTATGATTATCATTATGGCCATATAAACAGCGGTAGGACTGCACTGGGTAAAGCTGCAAGGAGTCCCACGATGTAGATCTAATGGTACTATCGGTTAAGAACTACTAATGTCTAGTTTTAACGGACCGTTAATTTAACCCCTAATGACATTTTTTGCTTTAGGCCCACTTTCCGTCAATTCATCAACAAAAGGGGTGAATGAATGTACCTGTTTTGTAGTCTGAGAGTGTCTGTCGTGCTTATAACTGCCTTTACAATGACTATTATAAATTATAATTATAATTAAATTATATACAAATTTCTGTCCAAATTTTGCTCTATACATTACATACTATCAGCATAAATAGTCTTTTTGTCCACATTTGGCATCTATATATAAAGTGCATCTGGTGGAGAGGTCATTTTTTGGTCTAAACTGAACATAAATTGAGAATACAGTAATAATGAAATTAATGAAGAAGATACAGGAATATGTGGTACTTTATTTCTCAAGTTGCACAGTTCCTTATGAATATGTTTTGATAAAAAACAGACTCCATTATTATCTAAAAAAACAAGCAAGATATTTGAAATCTCCAACTTCAGGCCAAACTGTAGTTACCACGTCCCAAAATTCTTGATTTCTTACTACTTTAAAACTTAAATATTTACTGAATCCCATGTGGTAAATAAGTGCTATGCTGTGTCTGTACTGGACCACCCTGTGACGGATGTAAGTGAATAACGCCATAAAAGCTTTCAACAAAATGATGATGGTTTCATTTTAGCAGCCAAAGAACTTTTCTCAGTGAAAGACACCTCCCAAGCGCACACATTTGAGGAATGGTGAGCTAGGTTTCCGCATTTTTTTGTACAGGAAAAAGATTGTTGCAATGTTGGTAACGGATGTAAATTTTTGATGACTTACATATCTCTAACTCTGCTAGAATCAAACAAATAAATACAAAAAGTTGGCCCACTAAAGGTAATGGATGATAGAAATGAATCTTATGGAACTTGATTTTGATAAACTTCGAAAGAAAATGAATTATTTGATTGTGTTTATTAAATTTATGCTACCCATCCACCCCTCAAATTCAGCCCACCAAGCCCGATTTGCTCACCCACAGGCTTGGGACCACAAAACTCAAGGAGTGCCAGATTCTAGATCTAAATCGAGAGATGAGCAGTTTCAGTTTCACTAGATCATTGTAGGCCTTATTAAATGCTTCCCACCCACCCCTCAAATTCAGCCCACCAAGCCCGATTTGCTCACCCACAGGCTTGGGACCACAAAACTCAAGGAGTGCCAGATTCTAGATCTAAATCGAGAGATGAGCACTTTCAGTTTCACTAGATCTAGAGTTCTAAATTCTAGATTTAGATAGATTCTAGAAAGAAACAGCTGTTGAAATTTTGTCGACACAAATGTTCTTTTATCTAGAGCGAATGTTCTTTTATCTAGAGCGAAACTAGATAGATCTATATCTAGATCTAGATGTTATATTTTAACGTTTTCCAAACTTACCTTGTAAATTATTGTAAATGTGTGGCTTTGTTTGACTCCAAACAAAAACAAACCCTGAAAAATACAAAACAGTAGGCCCAAACAATCATTAATTTTAGTTTAACTGTAGGCTACTTTCATTTCAACTTACCGCCTCAACTTGCCAGCTTTAACCAATGTTGTAAACTAAATTAACTAAAAGCTAGAGTTAGTTTGTTTATCTAAATTTCAACAATCGTGTCTAATGAAATTCAAATTAATCCTCACCTTTGAAAATTATAATTACTGGTTTTATTTCATTTTCTTATATTATTGTTTAAAAAGTACTTATTATTTTCAGTAATTTTTAGATGTTTTCTTGGCACATCACCTTTGATATAGATCTATTAATAGTCTGTGGCTAATGTCAGTGGTTCCTCTCCAGTCTGTTAATGATAAACACAAGTCATTGATAAAAACATGGTGTCCACAGAAAGATAGTGTCAGAGTCTTGGTACTAAACAGAAATAGAACAAAAATTGGAAGTCCTACTATGACAGGTAAGGGGGGAGGGGGCCATCTAAATATTATTTTCACTTTGTATTCAGTAACCTAGTTTTCCAAAGAAAATACTATTAACAGGCAATGTCACTGATGTAACAAAGGTTTCCAGTAAGAGTCGACGCGAGGTAGTAACCAACTATTGAACATCTTCGCACCCCTTCCCAATTTTGAAACAATAATTTTTTCTATTAAAATTGTAGATCTGTTATGAATTACCAAAGGACATATCAAATAGATGCGCATACGGGGCAGTTTTTACATATTACTAGGCAGGTTCATCGTGTAGGATGAACAAAATATCACATAATCTCCATACGATAACGAACTGTCTTGAGATCTTTAGCAATGTGCTATAAAGGATAAATTCACTTGGTTACAAACTATAATATGTAAATGTAAACATTATGTCGAGAAGGGCCTATCGTAAATTAAGAGTGTGCAGAGTCAATGTCTGTGCACAGCAATATCGGCAAAAATCGTTGGGAAGTGTTTTTAACATAAACAGATTCAATGTGTAATATAATCCAATCAATCCCATAGCGTTTTTTTTTTCTGGTTAGTGTAAAATGTGTAGACGAAATATTTTTGTGAGTTTAAACGAAAAATCCACTGAATAGTTTGTTCATTCGTTTGTTTCATAACGTTCATCAACAGCAAATAGACCATCGGGCAGACTGATCTCAAGACTGAAATCTGATAATTTTACGTTCGGTCGCACTTACTGTGTCAGAGACAGTGCAGGGATATCACAACTTCTTTCTCAGTATGTCACATTAACCGACCAAGCCAGTTGGATCGTAATCAATACAGTCTGATAGGAATCGCGAGGAACGAGGCAAAGACAGAGAGACAGACATACAGAGAGAGAGAGAGAGAGAGAGAGAGAGAGAGAGAGAGAGAGAGAGAGAGAGAGAGAGAGAGAGAGACAGACAGACAGACAGACAGACAGACAGACAGAGAGAGACAGAGACAGAGACAGAGACAGATACAGAAACAGAGACAGGCATAGAGAGACAGAATATGTATTATGAAGTCAAAAGTCTAGTTCAACTAAGTTTCCCCTTACACAGGGTTGAGAACAAAAAATAATTTACACCCGCAGAAGCCATTTTTCCCCTTCAGGAAATGAAGAAATTCACAAAGAGACCCGATTCCTGCATTTTTATTTGGTTATTTGTAGTACAAATACTTTGTATTGAATTTGATTTCTTACATGTGAGTGAGTTTGTTTTTACGGTACGTCAACACGGTTTAAACAATACTAGTTGTAGCGGTGACTCCCTTATCTCTTCAGAGTGATAAAAACTGTGCATAAAACAGTTGGTTGAAACTAAAGAAAGTAAAGCATGGTATATACAGTGGTTTAAAAGATCCATATGTAGGATTATCACAGTTAAAATTCAATATACAGACCCATGTCCCTCAGATACCTCAGTGAGTGAGTTTTCTTAGTTTTACGGCACGTCAGCACGGTAACGCCACGGCTATATTGTGTCCATGATGTCCTAAGACAGCTAATACACCACACTATCAGCAGTGACTCCTCTACCTCTCTGAGTAGTAACAGCATACAAATGTGCATGAAAGGATTGGTTAAAAGTAACGGGTACTGTATATAATGTTATAAGTGGTTTGAAAGATACATGTGTAGGACTATCATAGTTAAACTTTATTATATTTATACACACCAAAATGTGACCAATGTCCTTCAAATACCCCAGTAAACGCTGAGGACTAACATATGCTCTCGAATGGCTTGGAAGCAAGGTAAAGATTTTTTTCGCGGTGAAAAAGTGGACAGTCAACCAGAATGTGACTTATGGATAATTGACAGATGCAGGTATGACAATGTGGAGGCTCCTCACCTCTCACTCTCAGTAGGAAGGCATGGGTTAGATGAGAATGACCCAGTCGGACTAGATCGAGTACCACCTGGTCTCGTCTTAAGTTCTAGACTAAGACGCTCCCGCCCAGCGGCATGTGATTGAACAGTGTAGTTCAAGTTGTTTGCCAGGTTATTCCATCGCGCCTTCTGTATGATTGGCTTCGCATCTGATGCAGGTAACTGCATCTGACATTCTGAGTAGGTTCCAGTTCGAGCCCGATCTTGGTGAGCTGATCAGCCATTTTATTTCCTTAAATTCTAATATGGCTGTGGGTCCAACAGAGAGTAATTTTCTTACCACTTTGCTGCAATTCGTGAAGTTTTCTCGATATATGATTTTTTTTTTTTCGGATTTGTCAAGTTTGCCTCTCCGACCGCCTTCACAAGGGAAAGCGAGCCAGAGACTGAGACGGTAAGAGAGCATAAATAATTAATTTTTTGAGGTGGAGACAATGTCGAGTGCCATGCACAGGACAACTGCCTCCATGTATATTGAAACCTTCACGCTCAGCCCCCAGCATTTATCTGCTGAGGATGAGTGGTAGGCAGCTCCGACGCAGGTCTCACCTTTAGATCCGTCAGTGAAAAGTAGATAAGAGTCTGAATGTTTTTCTATGATTTACAGAAGTATTTGGATCGCATGTCACATACATGTAGGCCTACTTGTAATATTTCCACTTGTTTAAAAAATATATAAACTTAATTCGTAAGGGCCTTAGGTTTTAAATTAGACATTCTTAGCATATTTCTCGTACTGCAGTGGAAGCTAGCTTAAGTCAGCATCACACGGTAGTCCCAGTTTATATTTGTTTGTGCTTTGTTCAAATACATTGCTATTTAAATTAAAACCAATGCCCCCATCCAAAAGAGACCTCCAACCAGAAGCGCCCTTATCTAAGCTGGATTCGTTCATCCTTTTTGCTGAATGTGTGTCGCAACTCACCTTTCCTTTTCCAGCCTAAAAGAATGATAGGACATACTTATTTGATCTTATCCATCTTTACTTTGAACTTGAAGGCTTAAGTTGCCTGTTACAACAATGTCGTATTTTCTATTTTTGATTATCTACATCTATACAGTACATGTATGATGTACTATAATTACTACGTACTACATTTATCACTCATCCTACATCAAATCATAGCTTAAAGCACAACCGCCTATGGACATCTTTTGTATAATTTGTTTTCAAACGTTTTTTGTAAAGTTTTCATTCTCTGAATCCAAAACTTTACTTTCCCACCTATATTAAGTAATACATGTTGTAATAATAATTACTAACCGTGCTAGGCAATTTACTAATCTTAATTTCACGTTTGGCTCAAACATTTTTGAAGTCACTCTAAGCTTAAGCCTGGAATGAGACGTTCAACAGTTTTGGACAAGAAGACCAGAAAACACAAGGAGTGGGTCTCAACCGACACCTGGACACTTATCACGGAGAGAAAGTACCTGAAACACCAGATAAATCAGACACAAGACGTAGAGGAAAAACGTACACTACAAGCTTGATACTGGAACAAGAATAGAGATGTAAAGAAAAGTGTCAGAAAAAAACATAAGAAATCACACAGAGGAGCTGACACAGAGGCAGAGGCTGCAAAAGGCCAAAGAAATATGAAGAGGCTGTACAAGATCACCAGGACTCTCTCAGGGAGGAACGAAATGGTTTGTGAACGGTCCCTAGCACAAGTCAGGAAGGCCAGACTCCAGATAAACATCAGAAAAACTAACGCGATACGAATCAACAACAGACAGGCAGACCCACTGCAGCTGCATGAGGAAAACATCAAAGAGGTTGTGTATCTTGGTAGACATCAGAATCAGATGTCGAATAAACAAGGCCAGATACGCCTTCAATACTCCAAGACCAATCTGGAGGTTTACAACCCTGCTGGTCCGAAACAAGATCCGGATATACAACATCAACGTGAAGACGATCATACTCTATGGCCCAGAAATATGGTGCGTGATGAAGACTAACACCAATAAACTGCAATCATTTACCAACAGGTGTCTCAGAGTCAAAATACTAGAAACATCCTCAATAATAGGTGGTCCAAAGTTGTCTCAAACAAGGAATTGTGGGACAGAATAAAGCAAACCCCCATCAAGAGAGAGATAAAAAAGCGTAAATAGGGTTGGATAGGCCGCACACTTCGAAAGTATGTACCCAACATCACCAGGCAAGCCCTGGAGTGGAACTCCCCAAAGGCAATACACTGTAGCAAGGTCGGCTGCCCGAAGCAGACTTGGTGCCGTAGCACCGAGGCAGAGGTAAAAGTCGCTGGTACCACATAGGCTAACGGAAGAGAACCAACCAGAATTGAGTCCGGTGGAGGGGAGTTGTTGCGGCAGGAACCAAGAGACCGAAATTAAACTAAACTAAATCTAACTCTAAGTCATCACAGTAGTAAACTATTTCAAGTTTTACCACAGACACAGTGATTTACAGAACTATCTACATACATGTACAAAATAATGTTGAGAGCAGTTTATGCCGCACATGTAATATATCTAGTCATTTGTAACATTTTGATTGAATTTGTGTCTTGCTAACAATAAGGTTATCACTCAGTTGTGTACAGGTGCGATAGACAACATAAATTGTCAGTTAGTACGCCCATCCATTTGCACACCTGTTTGTGAGAACTAAGATATATCAATAACGAATACATGCAATTTAAATCTATGCATATTATAACTATAGGCCTACTTGTCTGATATAAGACATTTCTTGCACAAACCAGCACCATAACAATTTAATTTAGAATATGAATAAATCAATTTTCTGTATGATTTATGTGTATATGTAATTACATTAACAGGATTGAATTTTCTTGTTGAGAATCAGGTTTGGACAAAGTATGTTTAAATTTTAACATAATGGACATTCCTTAAGTATTTGCATTAGAACAGAGAGGTAGAAGTACTACAACACTTTCTGTAACATGGGATTCGTGGCTTTAATTTGAGGACCAAGATCTTGCTGAAGAAAAGTGTAATATTTAATTATTTTGGCGATCAGAAAAATCTCTACCGATAACACTACATAAAAATTCTCTGCACTACCGTGTTTCAGATCCTAGAAAACAAGCCCACAACAACAGTAGTATACTGTACATTCTCTAATGTCTACAGGTACTGAATAGAATATGATTACAAAAACTCAAACTGATAAAACTTATGAAACCCATTTGAAAATGAAAGGTATACTATACATGTATTTGTCATTGTGCCCCTGTAAGGTTGCATGTGTAATACAATTTAAAAGGTAGATTTTGTTGTTATCTCGAATTTACTTGGAACATTATATATTTCACATACACTTTGACTCTCATTACAACACCATAAAAAGTTTAAACTGGATTCTCAATATCTTATTATGTATACCGCCTTGAAGTTCAAGCATCTAAAATCTTTCGAGCTACAGTCGAATCTGCTTGTAAAAAAAAAAACTCTTTGGGACAACTAAAACGTTTATTTTATCCCAGGTTGTTTTTTTGTTGTTTTTTTTAAATTAAAAAGTGACTAAAAATATGAATTGGTGCCTCAGAGACAGTTTCTACCTAAAACCACAGTACACCTTAACCGGATTCCACTGTATTTGAAGTGCATCCAAAGTTTGTCTACACAGAACAAGTATGACTTAACAAAATGAATACAATTTATAGTGTTTGTGGAGCATGTAATAGAAATGGAATCCATATCTTAAGATTAACTATCTCCAAGGCATCAATTAGCCTGCCCAAAGAGGTTTATTAAATACATTGTAAGCAGAGTCCACTATGGCTATTACCTTAGATTAAGTAAGGCACCCATAACTCAAGTCAGCACTACCATAAATTGCACTAGCTGAAGTTGAATAAATATATTTTTTATGATTGGCAGAAAGGAAGTACAAGAAGTAAAAATGTGTCCCCTTAAACATTTTTTTATTTAACGATTAGACAGGGAAATGTTTACTTGATTTACACATACAGTATATTTTATATAAACATATCTGTGAAACTAAAGTAAATACTAAATGCATTGTTGACTTAAACATATCAAACAAAATGTGATCAGATCACTGTCATTGTCAGTATGATATAATTACCTTTGCAACAGCGAGGCTTTTTTTTTTTTATCTCGTAAAAATTTCTTTTTCCTGGGTAATGTTTGTTTATTTGGTCACTTCTTTCTGATAGGTCTATAGATCAATGTGATTTAATCGCGGACAGAGAGAGTCCATGTATTGACTGATGCCTAAAACCTTTCTTAAGAGCTATAGTGCATAAATTTAGCTTTATGAACACAACGTATAAACAAAACCACAAAATATTAGACAGGCAATGAATTATCAAAACAACAGATATGTGTAAGGGTAACAATGTTTTTATAATTTATGAATAGCTTGTGATGATTAAGTGTCTGAGGCATAAACAATTCTTTTTCTCGTTCCTTCCATACCAATTTGGTCCACTCTCTAAATTGAACCTGTGGATAAAAAGTGCAACACTTAAAGCAAAATCATATTTATTTTATGCACATGTATATAACAGTTTTTCAATTACCATTGATAAAATTATATTTTTTGAAAAATCTTATAACATAACTAGCAGTTTTCTCTATAGCCAAGGGCTGGCGTTGTTGGGAAAGAGAACTGTTCCTCAATTCAAGTTTCTACCTCTGAACTGTTACTAGTCTCATGAAATAAAGTATCAAGTAACATGCAACTTTAAAGTTGCTACGTTTACTTCAGAAAATTTAAAAAGGAACTGTTGGAAATGACATGATGCATGCCATTATTAACAACTTAAGCGGGATTCAAATAAACAGCATGTGCTTCTTTCCAAAATTAAAGTTTAAATTACCTAATTATTCTTGAACACAGTGATTAAAATGATTGACAGAAACAGATTTCATATAAACCTGATCTGATATTAAAAATTCCTACCAGACACACATGTGCACTATTTGACGTACTCATAAACCTATATGCTATAAGTTTGGTGCAATATTAAAAATTGTTTCAACTCAATTTTTTTCTTTAAAAAAAAACAACAAAAAACGCATTGGAAGTGGTTGCAGCTCCTCCTTTTCAATGTACTTACCCATTCACCCTGTGTGTCAGACATAAATTCCAACCCATAACAACAGAAATAAGACACCAAATCCCATGAAGATGGATGCAACAAGAGAAACAACCAGTTCTTTAAGGAGATCTCTTGCAAACTTTGTGCTTGTTACTTCATAGCTGATTCTTAGATAAGGAAACAAATTTGCAATACTCCCTGTACATAATTGTACTTATAAATGCATTATTTATACATACTTTGCTTGGTTAGTTGACTTATTTCTATCACAAGCAATTAAGCCTTAACATGGAAGAGTCCTGGAGCTAAAATATGTCACCGAATCTCAGTCTCGCATTTTTCTTCTTCTGTTGCCTAACAGGCACAGTGAGTTGCTGTGACAGAATAAAGATTTCCTGAAACTTTTGTCACACAGCCTATTGTTAACACTTCTCTTCTTCTTCTACCCCCCCTACCTCTCTCACTGCATGCATGCAATTCATGAGATTTGCAAATAAAATCCCATCACTCTTAGATTACTGTAGAAACAGTCAATGCTCTGAATAAGCTGAAAGAATTAAACTCTTCCCCTAGTACCAACTCAGATTAACATTCATTAAAAGTCACAGAAATGTTATCCGACATACCCAGCTAGAGGTTACAATAGTGTTAAAAAATGGAAGGAAACCCCCTCCTCCCCAGGGTTCTAAAACTTAGTGGGTTTTTTGGTGGCAAGTTATGAAAACCAATCAGAAAATTAACAAACATAATGAATGAAATGAAAAATGTATAATTATGACATCATTTTAAGAAAAGGATACACGAAAAACCAGGCCATAAAAAATATGCCAATGCCCAGAAGCACAATCGTCAGGTGAGGGAAAACAGCAGGATTGATTGGCGACACATACCGACTCATCAACTCAACGTCCAACTGAAATGATATAAAATGAAAAGAATGTAGATGATAAATTAAACCAACCGTTTTACAATTTTTACTTCAGTTGGATTTTTAATAAATTCAGACAATTAAACTTGCAACTTGAACTCTTTGCTCTCCTATATTGCTTCACGATAGCCAGGTCACACTTCTCTCAACCACTTTGCCATGATTTACGTCATTTATCATTGTGACCCACCCTGTTAACTGTAAACTACACTACCCGATGATCTCAGTCCTGGCCTATGAAAGAAGTTTTTTGTTTGTTTTATTTTTATAGCAAAAACCCGGAAGCTCTTTGTGAGAGGAGAAAAATTAAGCAGTTTTAAACTGTTTGTAGTATGTGGAGCGTTATTCGTGTTCTACTGTACTAAAAAAAAAAAAAATTGGAGAGAAAATTATTATTTTAATATTTTAAGTCGCTGTGGAGTGTGGAGTTCTCTTCAACTCAATCCCACATTACCACCTGCGTAATTACCCAAATAGACCACTACATTGTGCTCCTAAATTGCTGATCAAGGCTAACTGACTTTCTCTGTCAGGGGCTTTCTTTTAGTTGCTTAGAGTTAGAACTAACGGAAATCTTGGGTGTAAAATTCCGGTTTCGATTTTATTTTGATCTAAGCCTTCTTAAAGTTTTACTTTTACTTTTCTTTCAAATCCAAAATACAGTCTATGTAGAATTACAAAAATCTTTGGAAATCAGCAGCTTTCTTAAATGAAAAATGTTCAAGCCTTATTTTGAAGATTGATGGAAGGAAAGGAAGTGAAATCAGGGTCAGAAACCAGTTTTGTTAAGGTATTTGGATTTCAATGACCGCTTACATACACTAACAAAATTGTATGGACACATGTCTATACACACAATTACATATACTTTAAAAAATATATATATCTAAAAACCAAACAGATTAAAAAAACAAATTGAGTATTTTTGTGAAGATCTTTAGAAATCAACTTCGAGATCTTGATCTAATCTAAATGTATGTCAAAAATTGTGGCTTTTGTGATTTCAACTAAAATGCCAATTTAAATTATTATAATATAAAAATGTTCAAGTACTATTGGGGTGGTGCATCAGGTAGTTGGGGCTAATTTTAATTAAAGACGTCCAGAGGATTTAAAGCTATTTAACTCAATAATGTGAGCCCTAATCAAATTGTCTGAACTTTTTCACATCCATCACCATGGATGCCCAATCTTGACTTTATCTTAACATTTAAAAGAGGACAATTTTTAAACCTTTTAAGCAGTTTAGAGTGGAAATTTCAAACTTAACTGATAGAAATTTGTTTTGTCATTATAAATAGAGATCTTCAAATTGAAACATGATGATATCCCTAAGTTCGGAATTTGTATTTTTATGAATATTTTTTACTATCTCATTCTGGCTCAGATTTAACACATAGGAATTGACCAAAAATGAGTTGTAAGCTGACCACAGCTTTGTACTTACAACCCTAGATATCTAGATCTAGATCTAGGCCTAAACAAGACGTGGCATTGATGCATTTAACGGCAATCAGGCTACCCATTGGTGATTGATTAGATCTATCTAGATTAAACAATTTCTACCATAACTTCAGGAAATCTATTGAAGATGCACATTTAGAAAGTGTGAGCAGTCATAAATTTCTGAGATGTTTTACCATTTTGAAGCCGGTTGTTTTCACTGTTCACTGCAAAAGAAGATAGACCAAGACCCCAGTGTTATCGGTAGATCAAAATTAATGATGACGAGGTACTCAAAGGGAAACTACTGTGTGGGTTTTCTCTAAAGTTGTCGGTTATGGCAGCGACATAAAGTTTTCGATATTTTTATGGGCTTTCGATAGGCTACAGTTGAACACACCATGCATTTGCTCTGCACGAGAAGCAAGGTTGCAGAAATGGGACAAAGAACCAAGAAAGTATAAAATAAAAACATTTTTGTTCATCCAATCACTATTAATTTAATATCTAACGTTAGTGCCGAGGTGTTTTTTCCCTTCTTTTTAGAGCTAAGTTATAACATAGGTTCCTCAAAATAAAACTGTCAATGTCAGTTTGTGGCCTATTTCACTATGTATTTAAAACTAAAGATCTTCCAGAAAATTCCACTTTAACTAAGCTGTATGAGAAAATAAGATTGTTAAATGAGTCTATTTTCCCCACAGAGTCTAATATGGGACTATAGAAGCAGTCTTAACTTCTTATCTTTTAACTTTTTCGAGTGCGAACCATTCCTCCCAAAATATGTTAGCCCGTTGTTCACATTAAAGAACTTCCAATAAAATGTTATTATATAAAATAGATAGAGATAAGACGAGTTTATACATGAATGCCTACGTGTAAAAGTGGGTGACAAAGAGAGGGAAAAGGGAAACCCACAAATTATAGGCAAATGTTATGCATGCCACTTGATCTAGGCCCATTTTGTTTCAACAATAACATTGTTGTTGTTGTTGTTGTTGTTGTTGTTGTTGTTGTTGGTATTGTTGCTACTACTGTTGCACTTTCAGAATTGTCAGAGATACATAATATTTGCTGAATATTGAACCTAATCGCGTGCTTCTTTCATCATTATTTTTCTGGGAGAGAGAAAAATTTGCATTATTTTTTCTATTGATCGAAATGCAGAGTTGAACCGTTTGTTTGAGGGTTTTTTATGTGTGACTGTTAATTTACTTACATTATTGTTGATCAAAAGAGATATAAGCTTACTTTACAATGATACATTCATCATACCCCCATTTATTTCTAACACATCTCTATCTAATCACTCATCTTTGCCTTATTTTTGTTCTTAAGAATAAAAAACACGAAGACACACGCCATATCGATATAGCCTGTCACTGCTGACCCCTACCTTCATTCTAGAATAGTTCATTTTCCAAAGGGGTACACTATCTTATGAAAACGTTAGCTTTTTATTAAATCCACCTTTTAACATGACTTTATTTTAAAATTTGTTTAAAAATGATTCTGATTGTATAGTATATATTCTTCACTTAAGTTCTATCAAACGAACTTCATATTTTAAAATTTGTAAGTTGTCCCAGGCAAGGTGGTTAAACATGAACTAGTCTTACTCGCTTCCTGGAGCGAGAAAGCGTCGTAGGTGATAGAATTTAGAACCAGTGACAGAAACAAAACAATCATGTAACTTCGAGCATGCCTGCTCCGTTGTAACTGACTTAAATGTTTATTATTCCTAGTTCAAACTTGTGACCAAAAATGTTGTGAGGCTAATATGGATCCATTTAAATTGAACAAAACCTTGAAGTAGATAACGATCCCGTGTTCAAAAATAAATTGTGTTTGGTGAGAAGGATTAAAACAAAAATCTATGTATAATTTCTGTGACACTTTCAGTTACTAGTGTAATGTTTTTATACGGTAAAAATCAACCCACAAGCTTAAGTGGGCTACGTGCCAATTGAGGAATGTTTACAAAATAAATTAAACATTGGGAATAAGAAAGGGTTTTAGTGTTCATTAGCGATTTAAAAAATGTTTTAACTGTACACGTCTTGCATCCACCAGTGTCGTTTTTATTTTACAAATTTGAACATGAATTCCTTGATCGAACGGATCGGAAACTGAAGTTTACAGTCATACAACAAACAAGATGGGTTTGTTTTATGCAATACGATTGCATAGAAAACTAATAGGGAGTGTTTAAAAGAAAAAAAAAATAGCCCGTGTCTGTGAAGAGATAACAATAGCTAAGACAGTCAACATGCCGACAAGTATGCTGAGTTCTTTAGCCAGAGGCTACGGAACTTGGACGGGCTCATTTGACACATCGTTGCCGCAGCCGGTAAAGCTTTTGTTTAAGTCACAATAAAGTTAACAATTAAGATCTATTTCTTTTAACATTCATAATTATTTGACGCTATTTTGTTAGATAACTTATTGTATTTTATTTAATTACAACGCCATCTAAGCTACTGCTTATTATTATTATTATTATTATTATTATTATTA
>RQTK01000084.1:525225-631155 GCA_003991915.1 Elysia chlorotica
CAAACCATCCTCTACATAGTGAATACGAAACGTCCAAAAGAAGCAACAGACTATTATCAAAAAGAGCAAGAACAGATAGATACAAAAACTCATTCATACCAACATCCATTAGGCGACTACAAAATAGCTTTAACTAGAGCGGGGCGGACGTTGTCTCCGGGTCGGGAGAATCGCAGTCGGGATTTTGTGTTTGTATGCAGTATTAAATGTATTCTTGTATATGCGTGAAGAGGTGTGTGTTTTAAATCGCTCATTATATTTTATTATCATTATTATCATCATTATCATCACTAATTTTTATGTCACACATGTACAACTGGTGTATTTATGTATGTATGACCAAGAAAAATTTCCCTATGGGATAATAAAGGATTATCTTATCTTATCTTATCTTATCAAATTTTACTATTACTACTACTACTACTGCTGCTGCTGCTGCTGCTACTACTACTACTACTACTACTACTACTACTACTACTACTACTACTGCTACTACTACTACTACTACTACTACTACTACTGCTACTACTGCTGCTGCTGCTGCTGCTGCTACTACTACTACTACTACTACTACTACTACTACTACTACTACTACTACTACTACTACTACTACTACTACTACTACTACTACTACTACTACTACTACTACTACTACTACTACTACTACTACTACTATTACTACCACCACTTCTGGTGCTGTTGCTGCGCTATTGCACAACTATACTGCCACTAGTGCTCTAGCAACTAAACGATAAGGATAAAGGCTTTGTACATGTATTGACATTATCCTTTGTTTATTTTTCCAGAGCGATTGTCTCCCTAGTCTGACTGCTAACCCCAGCGAGCACAGACACGGTATAACCGTTACACCCAGATCGAAGACGTTTCACTCTGAGGTCCCTATCGCCGATGATGGCCATCTTGAAATACCCAAGACATTTGTGACCCGCAAAGGGGCGCTCGTGTTATTTGCTGCTCCTGCGGATATTCCGCAAGAACCTATGAAGTCGCCAGCCCAAACTCCCCGACGCAGGCGACGGAGACCCAAAAGTGTGATTGATCTAAGTCTAAAATTGAAGACGCTTGAGAGACTATCGATGTCCGTTTTGCAGTTTGGTGATCAGGTAGGTTTATATTTATTATGTAAATATCATCAGTAAGCAATAACACGCAAAGACCCAATAGGGACAATTATTTATATAAAAAAAAGTTTTAACAAAGTAGTGATCCGTTATTTTCGTATTTGACGAGTCGCACCCACCAACAACAACAAAAAAGAAAGAAAGAAAACCAACCGTATGTTTACCAAGATGACAGTACCGCGTCTAATCTGGTTGTACTGCAGGCGTTGGAAGTTGTAAGGAAGGCGGGGGATTGTTTGGATATATATGGATCGATCCGAATTTAGTTGAGTTGGTTGCGTAACGTCCACCGTCAGCACCATATAGGCTTGGCTGTATTGTGGACGGGCCCCAAGATTGACATCGGACAATTTAATGGGCTGTGAAACACAAGACATTGTGGGGAGTCTTGAATTCCTGTCTCAACCGGTCACATTATACTGACACCGACTCAACCAGTAGGGGACAAAATTGGTCAAACAGATTTTTGATTGATCGTGGGTTTCGAGACGCGGACCTCTCGATCGGGAGACCAGCGTTTTACCACTTGAACCAGTTCGCCCGCCTCTCCTCCGCCCCCCACCCCCCTCACATGGATCGAACAAGCATCTCTGTACGCCTTTCTCATCGCCCTAACAACTACTAAACTATGCTTGAATAGGCTAAAGAAAAGAAAATTTGAAGCTCAGAATATGAGGGGAAAACTACCAGCCATGTCATCCGATATATTGAAGCACGATCAATACCAACTCGCCATGACGCCTTAGTGGAAAGAAGGGAATTATTTTATAGGGTTAGTTGTCGTTTCCTTTGAAGCTAATTATTGGCCGTCACAAAGGACACAACTGTTGCAAGAGAGCTTGGTCGACAGTGCTCTAGACTGCTGAATAGGAGTCCGAGGTTCAAATCCAACCGATTCCATCTCCATCATAAATTATAAAAATTATGGTTCTTCTGGAAGGGAACGTACACCTATCAGAAATTACTCTCAGCATCCCTTAGAGAAGCCAAATACCAAATAACTCAGTAGGTAGTACTCCTGACTGATAAACAAAGGTCCGAGGTTCGACTCCCAGCTCCTGCACGTGTCTATGTATGTGTTTATCTGGGAAACCTGATGGACATCAATTCAATGAGAGATACTTTTGTTTCCATTGCAAATCTCCAATACCTATACAGATAAATAAATACATAAATAAATAAACAAAAAAAATTAAATAATTTACGTGTACCAAAACATGAATTTTTTCACTATTATTAATTTTGTCCAACTCGTCCCAAATTTTAATTTACAAACAATTCAAATTATATCTTTATCTTTTCTTCCGTATTTTACACCTGATATGCAATGTATGTCATATTCCAGGAAGATTTTAAAGGGAGGGTCGAGTCATGTTATGAACAGTGTAACTGTAAGACAGTTTTTGTACTCGTGGTTTTATGCACTTCAGCTAACATGCTGATGCTGCCGAGAAGTGGACAACAGTAATGTGGACTCATATACAGAATGTAGTAAAGAGAACATAGTTTTCTAATGAGAGGCAAAACGATATTGTCCATATGCGGGCTACAATAATTTTTTCATTGAATTGAACTGTAGGCCTAATGCATAGTATGAAGTATGAACTACAAATTGCGGGGTGGAGTAGATTATTTGGTAGAACATTCCGCTTCAAATCAGAAGTCCCACATCCTACCCTCGACCTAGTCGTCTCATTTGCCACTCGTTGTGTGGGTTTATTATTATTATTTTGTTGTTGTTGTTGTTGTTGTTGTTGTTGTTGTTGTTCTTACTAATGTTAGTATTATCATCATTGTTTTTTTTTATTCATAGTCTTACGACAAAGAGTCTGCCAGCGTGACAGACAAAGACAACCCTCTAGTTCTGAATTTCCTGCATCACCTGGAAGACGCGGAGAGAGACGACACAGACCTGCACTCTCAGCCCGGAGGGGACCTCAAGTTCTACCTGAGGGACCTCAAGCGGCGGGCTAGGTGAGGAAAGAGGGGTGTGGGGTGTGGAGGGGAGTAAAGAGGAGAGAGGAGGGAGATAGGGAGGGAAAGACTGGGATATATAATGATTTGCCTCACAGTGCGCCACAGGTACTTTATCATCGGCAAAAAGAAGATCTCAGATAACACATGTAGTACATGTAATAGTAGATTTGACCTTGGTCTCTGCTCACAGTTTTGTTAAACCAATCAGGGATGCATCCGTTCTCTAGTGAATAAAGATGTCGCCACGAGATATCTTTAAAGAAGCATCGCTGTTTGACTCCGATTCTTATGTTGAAATTGGCTAATATTGAGACGCCGACCTGAACAGTTGCTTTCGTATCTTTATGAAATTATTCTATAAGCTGATGTGTGTGCGTGTGTGTGTGTGTTTGTGTGAGTGTGTGTGAGTGAGAGAGAGGGAAGAGGGGGCGGGGAGGCATCCCATCCTCTTGAGTACCAGGTAGGCTACGGTCCAGATTTGCTGACTCAGTCGATGCCTTCTAAGGTACACAAAAGCAATATGCTGTGAAATGTGTTGCTCTCGGCATTTTTGTTGTAGCGAAGGCAAAACATCATATCTACAAATTTACTGTAAAGAGCTTTGAGTGAAAACCGCACTGGCTCTCTTGTTGGACACGATACGCCAATTAAATAATTCTACGTTTGGATGAAGCAAGCGCATGCTCTCCATGACGTACCCAGTTGAGATATACCTCGATAATTGTTACAGACAGTCAAAGTTGTTCTTGTAAAATTTGTTGACATTGCTCATTTCCTGGGGCAGTTTTTCATGTCTCCAACAGGTTATCAAAAGTTTATAGAGATGAGATTGAGGACTATAGTTCTCTTTCAGAACTTTCGCAGGGATTTTTTTTTTCCTTTTTGACCTGGGTCTTTTCCAACGTGTAGTTCTTCAATAGTGGTCAATAGTTCGTCAATATCACACAGTTCTTTCGATACCATTTTTTCGCTTGGCAAAGAAAAGGTCAAGGAAATTGATAAAGACCATAAACACCCATTACGAAATTAAATGGTCAAATCGAAAAGAACTAATAGTGTCATTGTCGCAAGTTGCAAAAAAGAGAGATATATCATATATGTGACCATGTGTACTTTAATTAGGGTGTTAGAATTTGCTGTGATCATTAGGTTAAATTAGAAACAACAGAAATTTATTACACAAAGAAGTTCCCTGTGGAACAGAGAGCCTGAAAACCCAGAGTCAATCAGATGGGCCGAAGACTGATTAGAAAACATGTACAGTGCACTCGGGAGATGGGAAAAATTCTCCACACCGACTGACATTAAAACGGTCTACATCTGGGGCAATGATCACGATCAAAGTCGTCAATTTCCCTGTTCCTAAAGAGATGAAACAAACGTATCCGCCCCCAACCAGCCTTTCAATGTGAACTAAAGGAGGCGTGGCCAAACTATGCGTCCAAGGATCCAAAACCGTAGACTCAATCAACACAGCGGTCAAACGTACCTACCAGACTCTTGACTGACAGCTAACGAAAAGCCCGCGAATTAAATGACACATAAACTAAAAGCATAATACATACGCCTACTCATCCATGTGCACAATTAGTGAACACAAACTGAGATAGCAACCAAACACATACGCAGTATACAACACAGACACACAAGTACCCACTCACATGAGTAAAGTTTTACGCCAACCAAACCGCCCAGCTAACATAATCTAACATATAAGCAAGAAACAATTCTATTTAGTACAAAAGAACTCTTAAGTCTGAAAAGTAAAATACAAAACAAATGACCCGTCACCCGCTCACATATAGATCTTTTGTTCCAAGAGCCATCACATTACTTTGTTCAAAAGTTTATTGTACTCTCTTTAAAATTCTATTATTTTTGTGATTCGTCTTGGGCTGTAAATAAAACGTCACGGTGGCTTACGACTCGTCCTTACGACCCGTCGTAAGCCTTCTTATTCGCATATTTTTACGCGAGTTGTAAGCTACTGCGACGTTGTACTTATGGTCCCTGATGAGCCTATATGTGTGAGTGTGTGTTTGTCTACGTACGTGTGTGTGTTTATGTGCGTAATCCATATTAACATTAACATAGACTTTAATATATTAAACCCCGGAATAAGCCTCTTTTTCAAAACTTTAATCAGATGTCTAAGTTCGTTCGACCGTTGTGCGTACTATCGTTATTGTTAAGATTATTTTTGTTAAAAAGGGAAAAAAAGCCTATGAAAAATAGTTTCAAAGCAGTGCCTGTAATTGTGCACATGTATTTTATGTACTGGATCGAAATGCTTTACATAGCTGTACCTATGTCCAATTACTTCTACATGTAAGGAATCTAAAGTCGAAGAGGCGTAATCTAGCGGGTGATCATGGCTCTTTCAGTATGTGCGTAAGGCGTGGACAAAATCTCTCATGGACATAAAAATATTATGGGCTTTTCGCTGCCGCACAAGGGTCTCTTTTCTTTTGCTGAATAGGGCTTTCTCATGAACTCCTGGTCTAGATTTATATGGCTCCTTTATGTCCGTATTCCTTTTCAATATATTTTTTTCTATCCTCGAGGCCTTAGATTTTCCTTTAGATTTTTATTTGTTTTGTACAGACACAGAGACGTAACGCTTTTTTTTCTTGTCTTTGTATAGATTTTTTATACTGGTCTTTGGTGATTGATGCAAAGAAATTTGCGTTGCATAACAAAAGCACAGTTCTTTTTCAAACCCCCAAAGTTCCTCGAGAATTCTTTTACAGAACTTGTTATTTTTATGGCCTTGTTTGTTAAATATATGCAACAAAACAATTGACTTAAGCTAAAAAAAAACAACATCACATTGTCAATTTGGTTACAGCGCAAAAACCTTTAAACTGTATACATCAAATTAAAGAGAGGACGGAGAAAAATGAACGAGGGTTGGAGAAGCAGAGAAGGGGAGATGAATTAGAAAAGGCAGGGCAAGAAGATGACACAGTGAAAGCACACACACAACAAAGAGGTTATTGGGAAGCAAGAAGCAACAACTAAAATGACGGATAAACAGGAGTACTAAGTAAAGAAAGCTAAGGTAAGTTGAGCAGTTTTGCTAAACATGGAAAAGAAATTAATTATGTGATCCTAAAAAAAACACTCCTCGAGAACGTGCCTTATCTTTCTCGAGTAATCGATCCAATGAAAACTAAAAATAGTCTTTGCTATCGATGCAATCTTCTTTGCTGGTATTAATTTTACAACGAACCATGGTGGTTTGCGTGAAGCTTGCCTGCCTTATCTTAGTTTGTTACAAAGCTTGGCATAACGTTTGTTCCTCGAAGGTAAACAAAATGTAATAAAACACCCCTGCGCTTGACATCTCGATTCAACTAAGCGTTACAGTAAATATTGCAACGAGTTTAAAAAGGATATTTTGATAGACCCTCTACATAGATCAAAAGATTATCATTACATCAGCTGTTAACGTGAGTGTTAAGAACAATTGTCTCTGTATCCCTATATCAATATCATGGGAAATGAGCGATTGGTATATCTTTGATTAGCTTAACTTCACATAGCCTTTGTTCTATGGTAAAATATTATTCTTCAAACAGTTGTCCAATCTTGCGCCTTTCTCTCTCTCTCTCTCTCTCTCTCTCTCTCTCTCTCTCTCTCTCTCTCTCTCTCTCTCTCACTTTCCTTCAATTCTCTCTCTCATACTCATAGGTATGTAAAGCGAAAGTAAATCAATGGCACTAATTGGACTCTCCCCATTCACGCTTTTGCCTCTCATTATAAAACGAATTTTCTTTTTTGTTTT
This sequence comes from Elysia chlorotica, assembly GCA_003991915.1. Taxonomy (NCBI): domain Eukaryota; kingdom Metazoa; phylum Mollusca; class Gastropoda; family Plakobranchidae; genus Elysia; species Elysia chlorotica. The sequence goes on from RQTK01000084.1 coordinate 532,132, forward strand.
GTTTTACTTGGTGACTTTTCGTACCTTAGAATTGTTGAAAAACCATACACGTTTCTCCACCCCCCCCCCTCCTCCCGGGCCGACTCTCCTGTTTGTAATGCTTAGCAACTCAACCACTCAACAAGCCTGTGGTCTCAAGACGATCCCCTAAACTTTCAATAGCGAGAAGGGGCGGGAGTGAAACCCTCGCAATCGGCCCAGATCGATAGATCGATATCCAGGCCGAGCTAAGGAGGACTAGTCAGGCAGGCAAGTTTATTGGCTTTGTAAAGTTGATCCCTCGTGTCAGTGAGTAGCGGATAGAGGGCAAAGGTCACACCTTTTAAAACCCCGCCGGCTTACAAAATGACACGACGGAGACACTAAATGACAGCCGTATCAGTATCAGTATCAGTCGAGAATAGCATACAAATCTCCAGTACGGTTTCGTTATTAAAAGAAAACTCAAGACGCGTCGATCGCAATTATGACAATATTGTCAAAGAACGAAAAGTATGCGGGTCTAATCAAATAAAGGTTAAACGCTTTACTAACTAAGCAACCCCATTTCCTCCTTCATTTTGGAGTTGTTTTCAATGTCCTTTTCACCTGCTGGTACATGAACAATGTAAAACCTTTGAGGAGGTATTGATATTTAATCTTCCAAGTTTTTATTCAAATTGTTAAAACGCGTAGACTGGAAAAATGAAAGGTGTCGTCGTAGGAAACGTATATGGATCAATATTGATAAATTATTTCTGTATTTACCATTTTACTTTTAACCAAAAATGTTACGCTCAATTTTTATGCTTTTACTATTCAGAGAGATAAAAGAGTCACTGTTGCTACTAGTATAATGTATTAACTGTCTTAGGACATCATGGACACAATATAGCCGTTAGCGTGCTGACGTGCCGTAAAAAAAAAACCTCACTCACTCCTTCATATTGGAGTTTGTTAGTTTCTCGTGCGAATAACTAGACTACCTTGTGGACGTGGTCCAGCCATAATATCTGACAACTTTTGTGTTTCCGGTACCAAGATTTAAATCATTTAAAGTTGAGCGTTCTCTCAACTGAGCACCCTCCCCTCCCATTTTTGTTTCTTCTTTTTGGAGCTGTTCCCATTCAATGTTCTTCTCACTTGGTGGTTTAATGGCATTTGGAAGATACCGAGGTTAAGTCTGTACAGTTTTTTTCCCAATCTCCGGTACAGCTTCATTGTTGAAGGTAAAAACCAAGACGCGCCGATTGGAACACTGAAAAATACCATTGTATGAAAAGTATGAGGATCAAGTCAACTTTTTGTAGGTTCAGCAATAGGAGTGATCTTTTCGGAATTTTTGTTGTTGTCGTTTTCTTTTCACCTATGGATAAAGGGATCTTGCATATTGGAGGGTTACTGTGGTATGATCTGCCAACACTATATGGAATGGGTAGATCATGGCATACATAAATCGTTAAAATTATTTTATTTATATTTTCTAGATTTCTTTCGAAAATACTATCGGTACAAATTTTTATCTGGCTTACCTGCTCTATATCCTCGAGGATTCAAATAAGCTAAATTATCTGTGTCTCTTTCTGGGTATGCCTCTGTCTCTGTGTTCTCTCTGTCTCTCTGTTTGTCTGTCTTTGTCTTCTCTTTCTCTCAAGGCGTCAATCAAAGAAAGATATTAGATTTCCTGAAGCAATTAAGCGGAGAAAACAGTGCAGCGCGTTCTGTTGGTAAATCGGAAGGAGATGGTATCCATGGACAACTGTATTTTCCATATCAAATATCTGTTTAGTTTCGTGACGCCATTTGTTTTTGGAAAATGGGAGGGTGTGTTCTGGGGTTACAACATCGGTTTCCTACACAGGGCGCCAGTGGTTCGAGTCCCGCTCTAGTTGCCGCCTTATTTCTCTGTTGGTTGGATCGATGTCAGAATGATATGCTCGACCGTATCCCGCTCTGGGATCTCGTTGCTTTATAGGCATTTGAATAGACCTAGAAGTTAAACTAGGAAAGAGCTTCGCTTTCTGCGACCGACGATTATTTGTTTATGTTATTGGTTTGTTGACACCAAAAGACGTGGCCAAATGACGCTATTTATGAAATCTATCTATAGGAAAGATTGATGACAAATGAACACACAATTGAATTAATAAAACCGACGTAGAATCTGACAAAGACACCACACTAAGGTTCCATTTTTATTTAAAAAAAAATAATAATAAATAAAAGGACAACACATCGTTGGTGCGTCAAATCTTTTGAAAAATACTGCATTTCTGCATGTTTGAGACACCTGCAGTACCATTCCTATTTTTTTCCATTACATGACTGTATTCTGCTCGAAATGTTTAGTCTGTGTACTACAGAGTGCAGTGAAGGGAAAAGAGGTTCCCATTAACGATGTTTTCATAACCTCAGCACACAAGATTTCCCCTACAGGGTCAATGCCTCGCTGGTGATCCTGTTTTGATCACTTTAGCATGCATCTCTGACCAGCCATTGGTCCCAGTGTGATTGATCGGGCCATTAAACAACACTCGCCAAGTAGCTGGTCAGGATAAGTATGAGTCAAGTGCTACGACCCAGGTCCTTCGAGAGTGCGATCCTCGAATGCGATTTCTGCGAAGACTGAGCGTTTTATATAAATTTGCGATATTATTTTTATGCGTGAATGATTTTAAAACGTATGTTCCGCCTATGCAATTTTCGAACACGTCTTTGGGATAAAAATGTTATAGATAGATAGATAGATAGATAGATAGATAGATAGATAGATAGATAGATAGATAGATAGATAGATAGATAGATAGAGGGAGAGAAAGAGAGAGAGAGAGAGAAAGAGAGAGAGAGAGAGAGAGAGAGAGAGAGAGAGAGAGAGAGAGAGAGAGAGAGAGAGAGAGAGAGAGAGGGAGAGAGAGAGAAAGAAAGAGAGAGAGAGAGAGGGGGGAGATTAGATTTCGCACCTCTGGGATTAAATAAATGAGTACGACACGACATTACAAACACGCTTTATAGCCTTTTAAGTCATGCATAAAGGCTTTTTCACCCCGAACCAATTTTCAAAAATAGTTAATGAATGCTAAGACTAAAAGATTAAGTTGTGAATTTTGTGTATACATTGCATTATGAATACACCCACACACACACTCTCTCTCTCTCTCTCTCTCTCTCTCTCTCTCTCTCTCTCTCTCTCTCTCTCTCTCTCTCTCTCTCTCTCTCTCTGATGTCATGTTGAATTAAGACAGTAAGAAAGCTTGTCTTTAGACTGCAATCAGTATAAAGACAAAAGATAGTATTGTTATATTTGTATTGTTATTTCATGTTAATTTTGATTAAGTAGGCTATTGTTAGCCTACTTCATATGAATCAATCAGCATAGTTTAAAATCTGCTATTAATAGAATTTTGTGGCATAGTTAACGTTGTGGCATTTCAGAAACCAAGGCTGCACTCTTTGTCCTCAGCTTCAAACATGGAGACAGAACATTTCTGTAGGAGAAAAAACTGTATTGTCTATCCATTGGCTTTCAAATTCGTTCGAATGTGCAATTCTTACGCTAAGCTGTCTCGAAAGAATTGTAATCCCGTATTCATATAATGATTAAAATGCATAGATTTTCTTCGCCTTCGATTGATTTCCCCAATTTTCTCTCGCCCATATCATACTTGGGAGGAAAAAAAAGATTTGTGTGTGTGTGCGTGTGTGTGCAGTTTATTAGACACTGTATCTATACTAATACTTTATTCATACTAGACAAACAAAACAAAAATACCAACAACAAAAAGATCCAGACATTCATTTGAAATTTGGCATTTTAATCTTACGGAAATAGGCCATGGATACATGTGTCTAAACCAAACTGAACTCTAAATCTGCCTGCCCTCCAAGAGGTCCGAGATTTGATTTGCCACGGATGTCCGTAAGTGGGTTTGGCGAAAAACTGTTTTAATAATGTCATTTTGAAATTTAATGAAAGCAAATCTTACCAAAATCTTGCGAACTATAGGAAAAAAATATCACAGCTCAATTCGATAGTATGTCAGGCTTTTTAAATAATTTGCGATAATTGGCCCGTCTAAAAAGGGAAAGCTAAAACCAAAGCTAAATTATACGAAAGTGATTTTTTTAATCATGGTGGAGGCTACTAATATTATGGAAAGATTTGCCACAATCTCCTCGCGAATTATGTACTGTCTTGTCGGAGAACGCGAAGCTTTTTCCTAGTTTAACGGTTTCTAGGATGCTAAAAAATATTTTATACGGCGTCTAGACGCCAGAGCGTGTTACCACAGGCTTGGCCGATCATATCACACCGACACTGGTTCAACAAAAAACGCAGTTTGAATCGGGGAATCGAATTAGGAACCCCTTCGTTCTTCCGACTGAGTTACTTACTTTTACACAAATAACATGTTTACTGTTTCTTATCTGCTGTTGCCAGCTGCCGCGGCCATGGAGGGAGCGAGGGTGGGATCCACAGGGCGCGATCCACGGAACTGCAAGAGATCCTCGATCAGCTGGATAGGGCTTGGCCTCACAAGGCAGAGTCCACTTTTGGGGGGTCTGCACCTGCTGGAGACGAGTTCTTCTATCCTGCGTCCCCCACACCCAGCATGGGCACAACCAGGTGAGAAGGGCGAGATGTTCTCATAATGAAAAGCAACTTTGAAGAATAAGACAAATTATGAAAACATAGACATCATTAAAACGTTTTTATTTCTAAATATTTGAACACATCTTCTGAAATGTACTTATTAGGACATGATAAATAAACTGGTGAGAAATCATGATTGGCCTTGTGATTTGGATTTAACAATTTCATTTCAAATTCAAGTCAAGAATGGTTTATTAGGAACAGGGTGGTACACAATTTAAAAATGCATAAATTGAGGCATCTACTCTATGCTGTGTTCGAAGTCGTGATATTGAATGGGCTCAATCAAAGCCAGTCTTGATGGGTGAGTTAGGAACCTCAACTTTCTTGGTCTTTCCTTTTTGTGTATTAATATGTGATAAAAAATGAAATTTTCGACATTAACCTCTTTTTGAAAGCGTAGTGATCTACTGGTTTTCTTTGAGTGCCAATGCGATTCGGTGCCGACGCATATCAACTGTTCTTATCTTATGAAGTGCAATCATTTTTCGATCATTTTCACTTGTAGCCTTTTTCTAACCACAGCTGAGTATACCTTAAACTCTAACTCTAATCAATGTACATCTATACGTTTCCACAGAAGTCTAAGCCGTAGCAAGGTGTTGTCCAGTCAGAAACTGGCGGCTTCGCTGAAGTCTTTGAACTATCTAGGTCGGCCAGCTTCTACAGGTAAGCTTGAATATTCATGAGCCTAGGAGATTTTTTAGGTATGCCTTGGTTTGTTGCTTTCTTAAGTGTCCATTTCATCTCGCACAAGGGTCTCATGACTTATGTCTGATGGCGATGGCACACAAAGGCATAGCGTGGATACCAGGGCTTATGTCTTTACTAGTCTCACTCTACTGATACTGACTCAAACAATGGGGAATAACGTAGCCTGATCGTGGAAACCATGGAGGGCTGATTTGAAGCCGCGCTCTTATACTAAGCACAAATACAAATATAAATACAAAAGAATAATTATACTGGTTGCTCCTAGTTAGTTGTATTAGCTGAAATATGGTTCCATCACGCATGTTTGATGCGCAGATTTTTAGAAAGCTTTACTCTCAATCACATCGTATGTCCTCTATGGTTAATTGCTGTTTTTTTAACGTAGGGCGTCAGCAAATAGACTTTATCTCGGAAGGGTCCTAAGACTATTGTCTGCCAATTTTACTTGTTGCCACACAGAGACAGAGTATTGATATCAGGACTTCTGTCTCAACCGGTCATATTACACTGTCAATAATCCAGTGGGGAACGAATCTGACAATGTTTTATGCCGGATCGTGATGTTAAACTAGTGACCTCCAGAATAGAAGACATGCTCTCTACCTCTTAAAGCCAGCATCAAGATGCCCTACCAATATATATTTCGTTAAGATCAATGGGTTGTAATTACAACCTCGCGGTAGATTGTAACTCATCCTTTGAATATATGAATAAGAAGGCGTATGACGAGTCGTAAGCTACCGCGAAGTTTTACTCACGGCCCAATGTTCCTCCTTTAGAGCCTGACCGTTCTTGGGAAGCTGGAGAGAGCTCTGCGTCACCGTTAAACTTCCGGTATGGCCGGTCGAAGAGTGCTCGCCCGTCAGTCTGGGTGACAGACTCTTCCACACCCATCTACCTCCAGCCCAGAGCCACACAGCACAGCACGATATTCCACCCGTCCGCGACACAAGGCAGGCGGGTTCAAGCCCACACCGCCAGGGATGACAGGGACCAATCGCATTTGAACGGTGAGTGAGGGAAGGTGGAGGAGGTAGTGAGAGAGGGAAGGGGACAATGGTTAGTGAGGGAAGGTGGAGTGAGTAGTGAGGGGAGTTGGTGCTTAGCATCCAAAGTCAGCACGTTATAGGCAATATTGTTGACAGATCCCTAGACTAACTTCTGCCAATTTTACGAGTCCACACACAAAAACAGTGCGAGGATACCATGGGTCCTGTCCCAGCCGGTCATTATACTGACACCAAACCAACCAGTAGGGAACAAAATCAGAGAAATACATTTTTGACCGAGCGTGAGTTTCTAACCAGTGATCTCTCGATAAGGATACCAATTCTCTACCACTTGTAGGGGTCAGTAGAGAGGGGAGGAGACAGTGAGTGAGTTGAGGATAGAAACGGAAACTGGGGTGAGTGATTTCAGGAGAGAGGAGAGTTTAACACGAGGAAAAGGGAAGGGGTTTACAAAATATCTTTGATTAATTTGAGGTCCTCTTCTCTATGGGTCTCTCTGTCTTTCTCCCTCCTCCTCTCCCCCCTCTCTCCTCTCTCTCTATTTTTTTCTCTTCTGTGGCTTAAACGTCTCCTATATTCCCTTGAGAGATCCTTTACGGCGACAGGTGGCATTGGTAAAAGACAAAAGGTCAAGGCGAAGACAAAACTAGTATCCTATCCTAGTCCACACTACGAGGCTAGTCCTCTAATGTAGGAGTTCCTAATTTTAGTTGGGTTCTAACGCTGAGAGCAGGGTCAGAAAGAGGCATGTGAGACAATGTCTCTGCTACGCTATGGGAAGGGGAACGGAGAAGGTTAGATTTTGTTTTGTCTGCCTTCTTTTCTGGGGGCGGAAAGGGGGGGGGGGGGGAACAAATGAAAAGTGTCATGGAGGAGATAAAGAGTTGAAAGGGGATGGGAGGGGGAGAGGTTGGTAGTAACGTGTGTTTTAGTCTGAGGATTTTAATTTTTTGTTGGCTCCCTGTTCAAAAACTACCTCAAAGGAATCGCGTGTATACGAAAATGAGACCACACCCAAAAATTCGATCTTGGACCCCCTGCTCGCACTACCGAATGAGCCCTCTGCCATTTTGTAAAGGGGACGGCCTGGCAATAATGTTAACGATTCATAACAGTAGCCCCTCAAGAGCAGGATTCTGCTATTTAATTTGCTGAAAAGTTTACCATTGCTCTAAATCAAACCTTCAATACGTAAATACATGTATCGCGCTTATGCAGGATTCGATTTCCTATGGTCATAAAGAAAAGCGTTCTCTATTTTCAACATCCTCCAGGCTTTAGTGAACGAGTATGGGTCTAAATTCTAAGATCTGAAAACCGTTACGTGCTGCATGACGGCAATACCGAGACTTCATTCTTAGCCGGCCACATTAATTGGTCTCCAACCACGATAAACCAAAAACGCCCACTTCCATGTTGAGAAATGCGCGCTCTACTGACAGAGCTTGAACACCCCGTCTCCCCGAAGCAAGTTCAAGCTTTTTCAAATTTCGGTCCACCGGTTTTCTAACCCACTCATCTGTAATTTGAATATTGGCTCGAAGCAGTAGATGGTGTTCTAGGCGTTATAAAGAAGTATAAAGAAGATGATATAAAGGAAGAATTGGCCACTACAATAGCATAACTCACAACACGATAATGATGTAATTCAGAGATACAACGAGTCAGTCATAACCACAAACAGTAATACCGCTTCGCTGCTGTTGGTGCAGACAACGTTCTTGATAATGATGACGATTTGATTATGATGGTGTTGATGATGATGATGATGATGATGATGATGATGATGATGATGATGATGATGATGATGATGATGATGATGATAAGAAAGAATAAATCAATAGTTAATCTCATTAATAATATAATCGTTCAGGTCATGTTAACAGTTTTATTAGAGAGAAACGTGAAACGTCACTGATAGTTCTAGACAACAAACAATGAGCAAACAATGGGACCAGAATATATCACTAATATTGTTTTCTATCGATATGTGAAGTAAGCAGGGGTTTTAAAGAACATCCAAACACCAGTTAAATAGGCAAAAAGAAAAGTGCAATGTTATCAAATACACCCGGTTGCATGCAACTCTCTCATGAGTCTCGGAGTGATTACTTGGGAATATCTCCCTCCATTTTTATGCAATTAAGCCTCTGTCAATATCACCTTCCGGTCCGTGGTTCCTCTGCTGTTGCTTCACATCCATAATGAATGTCTAGTCCGTAAGGGGCACTGACAAGACATGCGTTTGGACATCAGCTGGGCAGACTTGCGGTCCAAACTCGGCTGGTCAGAGTCTGGCCTTAGAGCAGCACTGATCAATGTTTGATGAAGCTGTGGATGTTCACGTGATACATTTGTATTGACGTGAGTCAATTTGGACTGAGACCAGCCGTGTGGGCAATCAAAATGTCGTCTAAATCTTTTATTGGGTTAAACAGATATCGTTGCGATGACGCTCAATCAAAAGTAAAATTCTGTTGGTTTTATGTCCCCTATACAGTACAAGGGTTTTCAGCTGAGATTCGAACCGCGGATCTCGTGTGCACAGTTATAACTGACAGATTTAACCGCGCTCCTTCTTGCCGTGTATGCTCATGTACTTTGTGGATAGAGTGAAACTCCCCCTCTTTGTTTCACGTCTCCTAAGTTTCGCTCTCGAGGGATTCTCAACTGCGTAACTCATTTAGTCTTTATCTATATTAATGAAGAAGGGCTAAGTGTTTGGTGGTAATTAGGTCGCTACCGTCCTTGGCTCATTGTCCAATGTTTGAGTTAATGCAAAAAGGTGTCTATCACCAAGGAGAATGTTTGGACAGACAAAAGTATATTGCTTCTATGGTACACTCTGTTTTACCAAAGGCAAATTGCAATCCATTTACTTCTCAGTTCACACAGTGGCAAATAGTTCGTTTGAGCTACAAAGTATTGGTGTCCTCAATTTCTCCACCATTTCACTCTCAATAATGTAATGGGGAAAATAATATTTTAAATAAAATAGGGTATTAAATGTCGCAAAGAATTTTTGTTTTTGTGGATCAAGTGTTGCTTTTAAAACTGATGGCAGTTGAGCATTAAGTAAACTGAGAAATTCATCCTATCTGAATAATAAAGAAATTAGTCTTCCAGCTAAATATTGAATTAGAAGTGACATAATAACTTATTCCTAGGATCCTGTTACTGTTGGATTCAACGAGAACTTTCGTGGATGCCAAATAATAATATAAAAACTGTATCTCTTTATATCTGAATAGTGCCATAAAATTCATACTATCTGTATAATAAAGGTTTTAGTTTTCCAGCTATATATTGAAATAGGAGTAACATGATGACTTATTCCTATGATCCTGCTACTGTTGGATTTAACGAGAACTTTTGTGAGTGCCAAATAATAATATTAAACACGGTATCTTTTTATATCTTAACAGTGCCATTGTTAATCCGTCAAAAAAGGCTTAATTAGAAATACATGTAATATCTACGTAGTTACATGGTCACCTCTCAGATTCAATAGTTCAGTTAGTTCGATTACTTGCTTTGAATAAAACCAACTAGTCAATTACAACCTGATGTTTAACTTAATAAGAATCGCAGTATTTAGTTTTAATAACTATACGACTATTTACTCTTTCAAGAATGTACAAACAATTATTGTGTATTTTAAATTGTGAGGTGTACAAATGTCAATTTTGCTTGTTTCATGTTGCAGAGACCCAAGCGCCTGTGTGGGTCAGTGTGGATGTGCAGGAGAATGCGTCCATCATAAGCGACGACCTCCAATCCCAGAGATCAATGGCTGACTTTGAGCTGCGCGGTCCCTCCGAGAGGGGAGACAATCAGTCCGGTGTGGCAAGCAGGAGCGATCGCCCCTTCACGCCGTCTCGCAGCGAACGGTCCATGACTTCGGGCAAGGATGAGCGCTCGGTGATGCTGTCTGAGGCAGCCAGTGTTCTGTCGTCGCTGATGGAGGAGGACTTTCTTGTCGAAGAGCCTGGTTAGTGGAAATGTCCAGATTGCTTACCTTGTTTTGTGTCCATACAAAACCTACTTATACAATAATATCTGGTCAGAATGATGGATCTGGGTTTTTTATGTTAGTTGCTTAACGTCCAACATCAGCACTATGTAGGCTATATTGTGGACTGGTCCCAACACTAACATCTGACAATTGTTTTTGAACCACACAGAGACAGAGCGGGGATACCTGGACTCCTGTCTGAGCTGGTCACACGTGAAGGGAGTGATATGCTCTCTCATAGTTTAACATTTGTTATGTCATCCAAGGGGAACTCTATGTGGCAACGGGTTCCACGACTTTATGGCACCATACCTTGGATGATGAATATTTTGTCTCAGCCGGTAACATATATTAACACTGATCAAACCACTTGTAAACAAAGACAGTATGATTTGAGATGGAACTTAGGAATTTTTACTTTGTGCTTTCCATTGCTACCGTTTTTGACAGTTTGTCTCACGTCTCCATATTCTTAATCACCTCAACCAGTGGATGGTTCAGAAGATGACTTGCCACTAGAGAGAGATCAATGGCCAGGCAGCGAACAAGTTGAAGATTCGAGAGCATCATCAAGGTATTGACAAACGGCTCTGTCTTCCACAATAGAGTTTTTTTTAACAAAGAAAAAAAATTTCTTTTTTTTTCCTGTAGAATTTTCATATACTGTAGTATCCTTCTGTTTTACACTATTTAAAATTGAATATATAGTTAAAAATCAGACAAATCTAGACAAGCAAGGGAATAATATTTGATTGAGTAACGTACAATTATAAAAGATGTATTGTGGATCCAAATTTTTTTGGATATGATGAGCATAGTGTCAGTCATTAATGAAATAAGCTAAACTTGATAAACTTAGATTTTTAATAGTGACTGGATCTATACTGGCTCAGCTTTTTCTCTAGAGATTTTTCTATGGGACCGAAAAGAAGTCAAGCTTACATTTATCAAAATATATGCCCTTTTTTCTCGCAGACATACTAGACACACTGGCGATGGGGTTGCTGCTACTGAGGATGATGAAGACAGTGCCTTGACACAACCTCTTCAGCCTCCCTATTCTGGTAAATATGGAGGTGGATGAAAACTTCCAAAAAAGGAAGGCAAAATCATAAATGTAGTAAAAAATTTGCAGTGACCTTGAAAGTGAGCCATATCATCAAGCCGTCAGGGCAGTTTACATTGTTTCTGTGTAGGTTGAGTAAACTAAAAAAACAATACTCTCTAAGTGATTTTTTGTCCAAACTATGCTACGAGTTTTAATAGAAATAGACCACGGGCACCATTCTTATGCATCCATGTGTTGGCCTTAATCAATTCTTGTCTTGGCTTGTGTATCCTAAGTCATCATGTAAGCTTATGAATATTTGTTTTACGTTAGTTTCACTCATATCTAATAGTACATTAATTTTTGTCCTTCAGCTGCACTGCCTGCTGCTCTAGAGGATACTGAAAGTATGTATCAAGATCACACTGAGATACCAGAGGCTAGGGGTAATGGTGATTATAAATGACAAAGAGAGAAGAGTTAGATATTCAATCAGACTGATAAATAGTTTGACAAAGTTGCTGTAAACTAAGGAAATGAAAGCGGTAAGAAAGACCTCAAAATACATAATCAAACAGAAGAGTTTAGTAAATTCAGGCGAAAGTGAGTTATATTAAAAAACCTTATGGAGAGGGTTTCGCTCACTCTCTTTTTTTATTGTCTCCTTGGTTCCCTTGGGTGAAGAAGCAAAAGGGCAGAAATAGTATTATAATTTCAATTGTAGACAGATTAAGTTTGAGGAAAGTAGTAGTTTATAAAATATATTAAAAATATTGCTGTGAAATAAATTCTTTTTACTTGATTCAGTTTAAACATCCCCTATGATAAGACATAATTTTTCTTCCTTTTCTTCCTATAACAGCTTCACCCATTGATGGAATGAAAACTTCCCAGCGCAGGCAAGGTGTCCAAAGTGCAGGGTCGGATGGAAGACCAGAGCAGTTAAGCAAATTAGTAAGTATCCAAGAAGCTATTCAAGGCATTGTATTCACAAAATATTAAAACTTGTTTTTAGAGAAATATCATTGTAGACAAGATTAAATTGATAGAGCTTGTTTGTGCTCAATGGAGATAATAGCTCTCAAAATTCATTTATATTATGAACCATGCAAACCATTTTTTTTCTTTTCAAAGAAAATAAAAAAAGTAAATACAATAGATTGATTTTTATCACAAATAGAATGTTTCATAATAATATCCAATTGAATTGCATGCTTTGTAAAACTGTGTACTCTGAAATCATAGTTAATATAGAACCGGAGAGATAATGATAATTGCTGCGTTATTGTTGATTTGATCTTCGAAATTTCATGGTTAAAATGTTTGGGGTAAGCATGATGTCAAACCAAAATTCAAGAAATTCGAGGCTCTATATGAATTTGCTATTACAGGCATTATATGTAGCTTAAGTAATTTTTTGTCATTTTATTATAAAATTTTTAATTAAAAGGGTTCCTTCTGAAAGTAGCAGAAGTCAGTAAACTGTGCTTAATATTTTGACTATCTTTCTCACATTTTTTCCATAAAGTACTATCTTTCTCACATTTTTTCCATAAAGTAAATAAATTAGACAATACTGTTATTCTTTCCAACAGACAGGTGCCACTTCTCTTGCAACTTCCATAGCTTGTGATCCAGATACTCTGGTCTCGCTGCATAAAGATGAAAATGACGAGAAAGGTTTGTTTCTATTAATAATTATCAGCTTTGATTTTTTTTTGCTTATGAGCAATCATTTTGATACCCACCTATTAATTTTTTAGAATGTGCCTTTTCATGTGTAAATCAAACTGGAATTTTTTTTTAACTCGGGCCAATTATGAATTTTGAATTATGAATTTATTTTAACAACTGCATCTTTATGTCATACGGGAAACGGTTGATTTTATTTAAATTGTCTTTTTTTATTTCGTTACAGCTACTTCAACTCTGACAATCACAGACAGAACGTCACCACCACCTTCTTCATCCCAATTCGCCTTGATATCACAGCCTTTGAGTTCCCCAACCTCCACACTGCCAGCTCCTGCTCCATCTTTGGTTTCTTCATCACAGAATGAGCCTGCTCCCCTCACCTTAAGTGAACCATCTGTCAAGCCAAATAATCAACAAATTCAATTGGATCTAAGTGATCATGTAGATGGTGAAGAAACACCAGAGAAATCTCCGGTGACACCTAAGAGACGCCAGCAGATTGAAGAACCAAAAAAATCATTGATTTATGATTTTGATGGAGAAGATCTGCAGGATGCAGCGGAGGAAATGACCCCTGGTGGCGAACCAAAACTCTCTGAAAGAGTTATAAAGGAAAGAGAGGAGAGGGAAAAGAGAGCTGCTCAGAAGAAAGAAGAGCAAGAGAGAGAAGCAGCTGAAAAACAGGCAGAGATAGATAGACTGAAACAGGAAGCAGATGATAAGAAACTGGCAGCAGAAGAAAGGCTGAAGCAAAGGGCAGAAGAGGCAGCCAGACGCAAAGAAGAGCAGCTCAAGAAACAACAGGTTAGCTTGCATCCTATTCAAAATACAACCCCTTGCTCATGAGTTTGAGAATGAACCTCATGATATAAGAAAAATGGACATAAAAATGTAGGCTATTGTGGATGATAAAATATGATTTGAGGTTGAGAAATTTTTGTTTTTGTAAATTCTATTTTGAAAAAGCTATGAGAGTCAACTTTGAATTAAATCCACTGACCTGGTAATTTTAAAATATTTGAAAAAGAAGTAGATGAATCATGATCTTGCGGGAAACAGTGAGAAAAAATAAAAATATAAATACGAGGACGAGCAGAGAGTAAGTGATAAAAACGAGGGAGAGGAAGAGAAGCAGTAGGAACAGGTGGAAGAGGATAAAAAGAAGGCAAAGTACAAGGCCAAGAAATGAAAGATAGGATGCAACAAAAAAACCCAAGAAAAAACAGCAACCAGACAACGACAACAAGATGACAGTGTAAAGGGAAGAAATATAACAAAATTTAGTAAAAGAGAAAAAAAAAGTGGGAAAATCCTTTGTTTTTTAATAAAATTATTTCATCAAGTGTAATTATTGTATTTCAAAATAAAATGTTTTTTTTCCTCACTTGCTATTTATTTAGGAGGGTCAAATTTCAGAGCAGTCTCTTGCGGACTCAGCTAAGGACACAAAACCCAACAAAAAGGAAAGGAAGAAATCAGAGGGTAAAAAGAAGGACAATGCATCAGTGGAACCCACCAAAACTGAAGATGCTTTGGATGTAAGCATAACAGCTGAGATTTTGGAACTAATAATTTAATTTCCTGAAAAATAAATATTGTTTATATCATTCAAGAATTGCAACTGCTTCAAAATATCCCATTTCTGTTAACATCAGATTTAGGATTGTATGTACATCAGATATGCAGTAGATCTAAGCCTCCAAAAAGAAATAAAAAATCAAACTTGAACAATACATGTGTGCCATATTTGTGGAATTTCCCCCTCCCCCCCAAATGATTGTTATAACACAAGTTTTTCTAATTATATTATTTTGTTTGGCTCCAGGATAATGCCATTTTGTATTAATCATTAACATGACATTTAAAAAAATCAGAAACTGAAAGCCAAATCTGCTGCTAGTGGAGAAGTGGATGTAGAGAAGCTGAAGCAGTACATGGCGACCCAGCCTCCACCGCCTCCACCAAAAGTAGAGAAGCAAAAAGTGGACTTACCAGACCACATGAAGGAGATGTTTGGACGCAAGACTAAATCCAAAACACAGGAAGAGCTGGAGGAAGAAATTGGCAAAAGTAAGAAAATGAAAATAACGGAGATGAAATAAATTTGTAGAAAAAGGAATGAGGAATGCACAAATAAAATTGATGTTAACTGATTATGATATGGAGACAAAATCTTTGTTTTTTTTTTTTAAGTTATAGAATTCATACAGATTTTTCAAGTTTTGTAAATATTCAGAATTATCAGAATTATTTTGTGATGGATTAGAAACCAAATAAAAAAAACATTCATCATGGCATTTTATGATTCAAGGCAAAGACGAAATGATATCACAACAAGAAAATGAATTTATGCTGAATTGTAATCCCTTATAAATCACAGTAACAACATTTGAAAATCAGCCGGGAGCTTTTAAAAAAAAAAAAATTAGCATTCAGATTTGATTTGATGGGGAAGTTAATTATAAGTGTTGAAACATGCCAGGTGTCGTTTAATGTTAAGGTCATATCCCAGTTAGTTTATTGTCCTTGTTTATACTGCTGCATTGTTAATGATTTTCCTTTGCATCTTCATTATTACTAAATCTCATTGATGAGTATCTTTCTTTTCTATTTTTATCCTGCCTTTGTTACCACCTTGCATTGATGATTCCAATACTTTAAAGATTTAAAGTATTAGGAGAGAAAGAAGTGCACATGGTCAAGCATATTTGATAAAATAAATAATGAATGGCTTCTATGGAAAACAAGCAAGAAAAATGCATTTATATGAGGAATTAATGAAACAGAAGTTTATACCTTGGCTCAATTTACTTGTTCATTCTTGCTGCACACCAGTGAAAAAAGCTGCGGACCAGGCTCTTGGAGGATCTGTGTTGGAAGCAGAAGGTATGGAGGGCTTGAGAAGTATATCTACTGAAAACCATGTTAGTGAAAGACCTTTTTTATCAAAGCTATAATTGCTGAGTTGCTTTGAAAATATTTTTACGTGATAAAAACTTTACCTCCTATATACAAAATGTAAAACTATTATTCCTACTCAAATTCTGTGAAGCAAAATTTATAGAGAAAGCAGTAGGCCTACACGATCACATTCTTCTTCCCGTGTATCACAATATGATGATGCACATAACGGGTAAAGCATCTACTGTTTCTTTTCATGATTGTAGAAATATTTATTTTTCTGCTCATTGTAGGAAAAAATTAAGAAAGCACAAGAGGAAATCCTAGAGGGAGGCTCAGCCTCACCCAAACCACATGCAACACCCAGACTTACAGTTGCCACACCAAAGAAAGCAAAGGGAGACATAAGTAGTGGAAAGAAAAAATCACCTTCTCCAAAGAGGAAAAAGGATCCTGAGGCAGAAAAAAAACAGGAACAGGCCCGCAAAAGAGCAGAAGTCAAGGAGCAAGAAAAGTTAGAAAAACAAGTTAGTACATGCAATGCTTCTCTCAATGACATTTAACAGTAATATTAATAAACTTTATTTCATTAGCGCTCTACCCTAAATATACTTATGCTCAGAGAGTTTTACAATAAAAATACATGATATGCATTATGAATAAAATGTTTACGTAAGTATAGGTATGTGATAAATTAAAATGCTAGTATTCCTAAAACAGTATATTGATGTAGTACTAAAGAAACAATAAAAAATACATATATATTTAAATAACAATTAGAAGCACATCACATATAGTTATATGCCAAATTAAAATATGGGTATCACTAAAACAATAAATTAGTGCAATACATATATACTTTCCATTTCCTTCTCATTTCATATACAGATAGATAAGATTGAAAAGGTTTTAGCCGATTTCAAAATGTCTATGAGAAAAAGTATGTTTTTAAGTTAGATTTAAATGTCCAAAAAGAGTCTCAGCTTTTTAGATCTGCAGTAAAATTGTTCCAAACTTCAGCTCTCTGGTATGATAAGGATTGTTGGCCATATGCTTTAGAATTAACTATTGGTTTTACCAGAAGATTTGAGCTAAATCTTTCAAGTTAATAGAAAACTTTGGGTCATAAAGACATTGCTAACTTATAATTAATTCTTTGACGCAACGGCAGCCAGTGCAGTTCTTTTAATACTGGTATTATGGACTTTCCTTTATTAATCTTTTTAACTAGTCTAGCAGCGTTGTTCTGGATTTTCTGCAGTTGATTCAATTTAGTTTTCGTAGGTGTGGCTAACAGAGAGTTACAATTATCTAGCCTAGACAAAATAAAGGGACATACTAGTTTGTTGGCACTTTCTGTATTCAAGCAACACCTTATTTGCAAAATTCGTTTTAATTCCAGATAGCAGATTTTTCTGAGGTCAGAAATTTGAAGATCGCAATGAGATTTGAATTCATTAAGATGCCCACATTTTTAACTTCATGTGAAATAATGATCTCTTCTCCACATATGCTAGAGGTTATAAATTTATTGACTTTAGTTTATAGGGGGTGCTTATGAACATGATCTCTGTCTTTTCTTTGTTGAGTTTTAGTTTTTTAGATGTCTTCCAGGCTGAACTATCTTTTATACACATATGTAGAGAATTTATAAGGGAGGGAAGGCATTCTAGCTTAGCAGATTTATGGAACTGAGTGTTATCAGCATAATAGTGGTTATTGAAATTGTGATTATTCAAACCGAGAGAAAGTGGTTGAGAGTATAGAGAGATTATAGAGAAAATAGGATGGGACCCAACACAGATCCCTGAGGGACTCCAAATTTCATAGAACTTTCTTCAGACAGAAACCCCCCTGTGTCCTCTTACTGAATTCTCTGATCTAGAAGTTTAAAAAGTGATTAATTTCAACTATTTCAATTATTTACCTAAGATAATCTAATACTATTTTGTGATACCATTGGTAGCTGTAAGCTTTATAACTAATCCCACGTTTTAACTGATTAATCTTTTTTGTTTATTATAAATCTTTATAAAGCTGCATGCTATGCATCTTATTCAAGCATAATTGCACATACATTATGTTCTAGATCTTTCTTCTACTGCCTTCTATTTCTCAGCATATATTATCTATCAATGTCTATTTTTTTAATGTCAAACGCATGCCTCCATTTTATTGTTTTTTTTGCGATGCCTCTTTATCAAAAAGTATTCTTCTCATCGTGTCTTTTAGGTATGTTGTATATTTTAGGTATATTGTGTGAAAAGATGGAAAAGCAAAACACAAAAAAATATGCAGCTTTGGACATCTTTTAGGTATTCTTTGTCAAATGAAATGAAAAGAATTTTTTTTTTCAAAATAAAAGAGAGAGTGAGTTAATGATTGGTACAATACATTTCATTGCTGAACTTACTATAAGGGTAAACGTTACTCAACTTTACTATAGTATTAACCCATTCAATCCAGTAAAGGCTACGGAATGAATGGTTTAAGGCGCCCAGTATTGCACTGCTTTCTTTCCATTCATTCTTCCTTTGAATTATCTTTTCCTCTTATTTTCAATACACCAGAGGAGATTGGAGGAAGCAAAGGCTCTGCAGCAGAAAATCAAATCCAAGGAAGAGACAAGAAAAGCAAAAGAAGCAGAAGCAAAGCGGAAGGCTGAGGTTTGGCTGATTTGTATACATTTTTTTTGTCACAAACCGATGGTTTTTCAAGTCTTTTAAAAACTATTTATTTTAATTATTTGTTCCGTAATGTGAAAGACAATGATGTTGTATTTATTCATTTATAGAGTTTTCTTGTCAGTGAATGACATCAATACCCCATCCGGTCACATAATCTTATATTATAGGATGCTATGTAGTGTTATTCTCAATATTGATTTATTCTTGCATCGAGTTTGATAATAACTTAAATTATTATATCATCTTTTATTTTGATTATCAAATCTTCGTGGGGTTACGCTTCTATTTCTAATTTTATAATTCCAGGAACTTCAAGAGAGGATGGAGGCAATCAGGCAGGAGGAGGAGGAAATCGAGCAGGCAGAGAAGGATGCCCGGGCTCAGTTAGCAGCAGTCAGGAAGGTTCAGCGGGAGGAGAGGGAAGCACGCAGGAAGGCAGATCTAGAGAAAAAGAAGCAAGATGCAATAGACAGAAGGTTTGTTATATAAAGTGAATGACAGAAAAAATGTATACTTATAGGCCTATATATTCATGGGTTTTTTACTGATAGTTGCATAGACAAATAATAATTAATAAATACTATCTTTGTATTAGTGTAAGCTAAAATTTTTTTATTTAATTGTTGTAATATTTATGTAGAATTTTTTCGATAACTCAGAGAGAAAGAGAAAGCCATGTTGGAAACTGCCCGGCAAAAGGAACAGGAAATGCTTGATAGGATTGCAGATGCTGAGATGGCACGGAGGTTGCGAGAGGAAGAAGAAGCCAAGAGAGAAGAAGAGGAGATGGAAGCGCAAGAAAGGTTTGAGGTGGGTTTCACTCTGCATCAGAAATAGACATCTTGCCCTGATGCAAAGTTGAAATATTTAAAATAAAAGATATAAGCCTTTACAAAATACAAGCCTGAATTGTTAAACATTAAATCATTTTGAGAGATGTTGGTGTAATGTCTTTTTGTCTCTTATCCGCAATTGGTAATAAGTATTTCCACTATGGACCAGAGATCCTCTGTCAAATAAATGTTTTATTTTTGTCACATAGGCTGAAATGAAGGAGGCCCAAAGATTAGCAGAAGAAGAGGAAGAAAAACTCAGAGAACTAGAGAGACAGGTAAAGCTCTCATGGTTTACTTTACACTTATATTTGCTCTTATATTTATTCTAATTCTCATGCCGACTCTTTTTTTTTAAGTTGTGAAATTAATTTTCTCAATAAAGCTATACGAAAATTAAACTACCTTCTATGTTTATATTCCATAAAAAAAATTTCAACTACTGTAAAGCTAACAACATAATTGAAAATTCAATAAGAAAACATTTTTACTATTCCATACATGACAATTTTAAAATTTTCACCAGGCAGAGGAAGAGGCATTTCAGCGTCTTTTGGAGGAAAAAGAGCAGGCAGAGGAGCGGCGTTGGGAGCTGGAGGAACAAGCTCGCGTCATGCGCGAAGAATCAGAGAAAGCTCAGTAAGCTTCCTACTTTTATGAAAAATCCCAATGTGCCTCAGTGAAATACAAAGTTAGAATGTATGAAAAAGATGAAGAAAAAAAAGAAGAAATTTAAACAGATTAAATATTCGAAAGAATAAAGACAGTTGAAAACAGAAAAAATCAAAAAAGGCTCAGTACGTTTTTTTACATTTTTGCAGTGTATTATAGCCTAAATGAGATATACAGTTCGAGTGTATGAAAGAGAGAAAACAAAAATAGTGGCCAAGTTCAACAGATTTAATAAGTTTAAAGGTAAATATGGTTATCATGAAGGGTTTGATACAGTCTTAAGATGTGGTAGGTGTCAGAAACACTTGTGCACTAAATGCAATTAAAACACGAAATAAACCATTTAAATCTACATTTATGTGTCTCTGAAAAAAATGCATGAAAATAATTTGATTTTGATTAAAAAAAATGTTTATGATCTGGATTTTATTTCTCTGATAGACAAAAAACACCCAAAAAAACATTATTGATAGAAGACATTAGATAAACAATGCATTGACGATGAATAAGGGCCTACATTTCTGATAAGTGAAAAAATAAAGGAACAGAATTTACTGTATTGCATGCATGATGTTTTTACTTTAAGATTAATATTATAAATTTGAATTATATCAGACGAGAGATGCTTGAAGAAGAGAAAAGGCTTGAACAAGAGAGGAAACAAAGGGAGGCAGAGGAAGAAGCTAGGAAAGATGAGGAGAGGGCTAGGCTTATAGAGGTATGACAAATTTAGACACATCTGTAATTTAATTTCTCTTAAGATCCAATCAGACTATTTGATTTTTAAAAAAAACAGAGGGAAAGCATGAATCTTTATGAAAAAAATACCCAGTACATCTGTAATTTAATTTCTCTTAAGATCCAAGCAGACTCTATTTGATTTAAAAAAAACAACAACAGAGGAATACCATGAATCTTTTGAAAAAAATACACATTATAATGAGGATTTTGCTTGTTTTGTAGAAAAAGAAGGATTTTAAGTATAGTTCCTCTAAATTAAACTGAGAATCACTGCAATGATTGGAGATATTTGTTTTTGAAGATTTTGCTGAGCATGAACTTGCTTTTTATTGTGAAAAGATCAGTAACTGAAGTGTATTGTTTTTTTCATCCTCAACTTCAGTTCTTGTCATAAGGTGAACCACAACTTTTTAAAATATTTGTTGTGATGACACTCACAACATATTTGTGTTTAGTTGTATTGCTTCCTAATCATGAATATTACCAAATTAATATATCCTTATATTAGTACTTTTTAAAAGACATTTCGTAATCAATATCACTTAGAAATTATTTTCTCATTTTTAACAAATCAAGTAAAGAATGTTTACAGTTTAAAATGGACAGTACATGGATATTTAGTTTTGCTGTTTCAACCGTCTGATCAAATAATCAATTAATACCCTATGTGCTGTTAATGGGAAGGGTATTAAAACTCCATTCATTTTAAATCATCATCATAGTTTACAACAACTATATTTTTTGATATTCAGAAATAGTTTAACACCAACAAAAAAAAGAATACAATATCTAAATGCTGCTCATCTAAACTGTAAAATTATTGATCAACCTATAATGGTCAGTTGAAGTGAAGCTTTTAGACTAATGATCCAATTTTATTTGACCCCATCTATTTTTTTTTTACGAATGTATTAGGTGATATAAATTAATTCTCAAATTATACACTATTGCAATTGATATCTCCATATCTTTTGATATACAAAACCGCATGAATACATGTAGTTTTGAATTTTTACATTTCCATCAAAATAATTGATGGAAAAATATTTTTGGTCTGATAATTATCACTATTTACTTTGTCTTTTGCTTTATTTTCTTTATAGCTCCAGCGATTGGAAGAAGAAGCCCGGGAGAAAATGCGAGCTCAACTGGAGCAACGGAGGGCCTGGGCTCTGAAACGCAGAGACCAGAATCTGGCTGCTCGAGCACATTTGGATGCCATGCGTCAGTCTCAGGGCATAACAGATCCCTGGACATTCTCCTACTTTGTACGCTGGCCCAAAGACAGTTACAACAGGTGAGGCATAATTCATGAATAAGATAATTTTTCAGAGATTGCTTTGCATGCAATGGAGCTTGGTATTATCTTGTATATTAGTGATCAAAATTCTTAGCTTAAAATACATTCAACAGATTTTATTTCCTTACACTTGATTTTTCTTTACCCAAAACTTGATGATAATTGAAATTCGAAACAATTTTTTTTCCAAAGTTAAAATAAAATTTCTCTCAAAAATTCCATTTTTATCCATCTAGACCAATGGGACAAGATCCTAAGAAGAAACAGCGTGGCTTTAGCCCTAAGAAACCCAAACCACCGCCAGGGCCTCCTCCTGAAACTGCGGGTGCGTCTGCTGTGGATGTGTCTGCTGTGCCCAAGTAGCCAGGAAACTGCCACAATGCACTAATTGATTGCAAATTTAACTTTGGGTTGTTGCTGCAATTGTGAATTTAAACTTAATTGTAAGCTGTATTTTGTATATTTGTAACCTTATCTGAACATCATAGGATCTCTGTGGGCCCCTACATTTTAAATAGCCAATATTTGAGGATTGCATACAATTTCAAAGAAAGAAAAAATGCCCATTATATTTCATTCAATTTAAACTAAAAAAAACAAAAACAACTTAGGGTATTTTTTTATATACAATTATGGTAAAATCAACTTTGAGCTGTTATTATAAAAACTTATACAAACTGCCTTTAATGTTATGGTTTGCAATGCGCAAACATTTGTTTTGTTTGAGAAATGTTCTATCATTAAATTTATTTTTGTAAATGCTTATAATTTAAAGGCATAGCATTTCTTCATTTTTTTACAAAGCTATGGAGAGATTAGGATTCATATCCTCAACCATGCTCTCAGAATAATTCTGTTCAGACGAACATCCAGAAAAAGTCTGCGAGTTTCATTCTCTTTACTTTCAACATTTGCCTTTAAAAAAAATTTAATTTATTATCTTTGCTTGATTCTGATTTATTTTCCACTAAAAATCTTGCAGATAAAACAAACAATCATTATAGTAATATCTTGATTCCTGTTGTTATTAATACAACTTATCAATTTCATAATTTACTGATCTGAACTTTGGTTTATAAGGAAAGAAACCAAAACAAAACGTGTGCAATTTTTCATTAAATTTACTTTTAAAGTCTATCACATCACATTCTCTTTTGAAACTGAATACCACTAGATGGTCGTCAAGACTGCTTCTTCCGTTTCTATCACGTAATGTCTTAATATATACCTTGATATACTTTGCTTTTAATCCATGTCTGAATAAGTAGATTTATGAGAAATGATTTAAAAAAACCCAACTGTGATATGAAATTATGTTCAAACTTTTTTTTACTGAAGATACATACACACTCACACATATACAAAAACACACATTCTAGAGCTATAAAAAGATTACGCTATGTTTTATTGTTTTTTTAAATCAATGACAATGTAAAAAAAAATTATCATAATTTTTTCCGCTCTATTTACTCTTTTCCTGCTGGCTAATATTCTGTGCAAAATTTTAAAATAAATCATATATACAGCAATATAGATATTTTTTTATCTTACTAGTGGCAGAACTTTCAATCTTTGAATTTTTAGATTATTGATATTGGTTTAAGCAATACATTTTATCCTTTTTCTGCAATTTACTCACTTTCAATTCTGCGATGACGTTTGTACAACATCTCGTTTCTCTTAATTGTTCTTTTTGAATGATATATGTATGAGGCAAATCAACAGTATCTAGTGGTTACAAATATTTACATCATTATTAAGAATCACATTGTTTTTGTGATATATTTTTGTAATGGTTCTCTGTAAAAAATTACAATACAATGAGTGTGCTTGGGCACAGAAAAAGAGAGATATTTTCTCCTCTTTCTTGTGATAAAGTGGACATAAAAGATATGCTGATGTGAGTTTTTAATTTTATTTTTGACAAGGCATTCATATCGTAACACATAGGCATACCGACTTTAGATTTTAAATCATTCAACTGATCATTTCTATAATGTGAAATTGTACTTTATTTTCGTGCAATACAGCACATTCATTTTGTTGTTCTATGCCAATTGTAGGTTGTTTCTTTTATCTGTCCTATATTTCATTTCCATCAATATTGATGAAATTCAAGAGTCTTTTCAAGCAATAATAAAATAATACTTCTGTCAATTTTTTGTTTTGATGAATGACAGTTGTTGTAGTGATTCATTCAATTAGGGCAATTTTCAATCAATCTGAAAAACTTTCCAAAACTCATTTAAACTTTCTTGAAAAAAAAATTGTACTTTATGATAAAAACGGGGATATTTGAAACACACCAGTAAAGCTGCTTACATTATAAATCTAGAATTTAAAATAAACCATTGTTTGAGCTAGCACACTTGATATTTTAAATACCAAACCTAGATGTTCCAAATGACATGCGCACTCTGCACAGTGTTTGTCAAATGCGTGGCTAGTTAAACATTAAACTTGAGCTTACCTTATGAAAAAAACTCAATAGGCGGTATATATAAGTAACAGTACACGGATCAAGTTTGTTTTTTAATTCAGGCACCATGACTTATTATAAAGGGTTCTAACCAAACATTGAAATAAGCAAAGGCAAAAATGAGAAAACAAAGCACATTTTTACAAAGAAACAGTGTTATGATGACATTCTATAAACGTTTTTCACAGCATGAATGAGTTGGTGATAGTTAGCTACATGATACACGAGTTATCTCTTTGAGAAAAAATGCTAATTCCTCATTGCTTCCTACTCATTCTTAAAAATTGATTTAGACTTTTAGCACACTTTGAAACAATAGGTTATCCCTTCAGTTTCATCCGACCCACAAGGTTTACACCTTGTATGAATTATAAAAAACAACACATATTTAATGATATCTTTAAAAATACTTTCATTTAAGATCTAAAACTTTCAAAATCAGATTAAATTTCGACTTATGAATATTGTTTAATCAGGCCACAGCTTAACAAGCATATCTGGATTTACAAGATTATTTATGGGTTTCAAACTTGATGAAATGCTCCAACAAATTGCGGTACAACTGTTGCTGCTACTGGTGTAACTGCTGCTGCTTCTTCTACTACTACTACTACTACTACTACTACTACTACTACTACTACTACTACTACTACTACTACTACTACTACTACTACTACTACTACTACTACTACTACTACTACTACTACTACTACAAAATAACTACTACTACTACTACTACTACTACTACTACTACTACTACTACTACTACTACTACTACTACTGCAATCAGAGAAATGTTTTTATAAAATACACAAGGAAAATTTTAGTCACTTTCACAGAAAAAATGCATTTGGGCTGGGATAGTGTAATGGTAAAGCCCATACCTCATTTATCAATATCTACCAAACAAACTTAAGTTGTAAATGTTATGTTGTAGCCTGCCTCTACGTGGATGTAAATAAACAAGACAAAGACCTTCAAATTTCTTTGAACTTTTCAAAGCTTAAGAGTATAATGCTCTATCGTCACAGAAAGGTTTAAAATATTTAATTTCTACTACTGAAGACAAGAATGTATTTTTCAAGTCCATTTGCATGACTGAGTGACATCCCACACCTCTCCTTTTCATTGTTAGAGATCAAAATACAGATATATATACTTTTAGATGAAAAGTCCAAAAATGTACATACTATTAATGAAATAATTTGAAAAAGATTAAAAGGTAAACTAGATGCATAACTCTTTCTAAAAATAGACAATGTAACATCCCTGAGATAACAATCGCTCAGTGCATAAAATATGTTTTAAAAGTCTGTCATTGTGAATTCAGGGTTGTTGAGAACAAGAAACTAATTAAGATATACATGTACATATATAATACATATAAAATGAATAAAAAAAAGTTGAAAGTTAAGTTTAAAAAAAAATGAAATATATATACACATATCACTTAATTGTGTACAATTTCAACACACTAACTTCATAATGGTATTATTACAAATAACAACTAAGAAAACTAGTGTGATAACATTTTTGACTCACAATAAATATTATATAAAAAGGTTATACATGAATTCATAATCCTAGAATGCATTGATTATAAGAGTATTAAAAGTATATGTGCGATCTAAGTATTCTATTGTTCATTAGCTTTTCTCATTTCTTTTTATTATCAAAATAACTACATTAAATTTGTTATTGGAATGTATATTCAATCATGAATAAAAATAATACCTATATGGGATAATACATCACTTTTAGTCATTAAACATTTAAAAAAAATTGTTGATGGCTAGAACAAACCATATGAAAAAATTACACCAAAAGCACCAGGCATACAACTTAGTGTCATTTGACATATTTATCACAATTTTACATTAAGGAAAACAAGGCAGAAACCAGAAATTGCTCTATCTCATAGGCAGCCTCCTGCATTAAAAAATAACAACAAAAACCCAAGTAAACACGTTAAAAAGCGTTAACATTAATATTTTAAATGAAGTTCTGACATTCAACACATTGTATTCAGAAGGTTCATTAACAAACTCATCATAGCTTTTTGCATTTTTTTTCATGTAAAAAAAAATATGAAATACCTTCATCACATCTATAAACATAAGATAACCTATAAACAAAAATACAATTATTACTCACAAAACAATTTAACTTTTAAGTTCATTCGCAGCCTACTCAAAATATCTAGCGTTGTGAAAACAAAATTGTCAAAGTTGAGTTGAAGTTCATCATTTAGTTTGGTAACACAATAATTGATACTAAGTATGTTATCTCCATACAAGTTGCTTTTTGTTGGTCTCCAGCCCAATCTTCTCTCAATATGTACAATCTGTTTACCTGTATGACTTTGTATGTCTGTCTATCTGTATAAGTGTCCTTAACTCTGTCTTTATCTGGATTTCTGTCCATCTTCCGTCCAACAGTCTCACTCTCTCTCTCTCTCTCTTTCTCTCTCTCTCTCTCTCTCTCTCTCTCTCTCTCTCTCTCTCTCTCTCTCTCTCTATCTGTGTCTTCTTGCCTCTCTCACTTTTCTCTCTCTTTCTGCACATTACACACTCCAAGTGTTGCGCAGAACATTAGCAAAGTCCTCATCAGTGTGCAGACTGATGCTGAGACCCTCATAGTACTCCTCAAACTCTGTGTAGGAGATGACTTCCTGCTTGCTCGACTCTCGCACGTCCTCCAGGAATGCCTGCAGGGCACTGACACCCGTGGAAGCTCCTGAAACATATTTATTATATAATAATCCAATTGAATTTTCCTCTGTGGTGTGTTTAAGTAACAGTTTCAATTCAGTTTCAATTCTAATTTTTTATCCAATATAGTAATTTACATGTTTGCTGAGTTAATAATACATAGAAATGAATATGGCATAGCTAAGGCCAGATTAAAAATACCATCAGTTTTCACTTGGGGATCATTGAAGCTGAGACATGTTTTGAGAAAGGGCTTTTGCCTGGCCTGTTAGGGGTGGAAGTAGCCCCAAAAAGTGACATTCAGCAATGGTGAATCCAGAAGTGCTGAACTTGCAGGTTACTAAAACTAAATTTTTTTTAAAAGGAATATTTAAATTTTGATTTGAAGTAGCTTTATACTAAAACAAGCTCTATCTTTACCTTACAGTTCACAAAACAAAATTATCACATTTTATCACATTTGATTTTTGCAACAGCTCTGAACTATACCTGACAAAGACTTGTACTTGGCATTAACATTGAAGAACTTGCTGACGTCACTGATATGTATCACACCCTTCTTGCCACTGTCAAGCTTGTGAAATGCCTGAAGCATGAACAAAAAGCATGAATGGTTAAATTAAGATGAATTTGATTGATCAATGTTAACCATTGTTCACTGTTTATCCAAGCTTATCTTGTCAAGTAAGATTCATCAATAAAAACATGAGTGCAGCATGCCAGACCTAAAGAAACAACCCAACTAATCTTTAGTTAATGTCAAAAAGTCCTATACAGAGCCCAAGGCAACAGTTGAGATTTGAACGGGTATCAGTCCAAAGCACTGACCAATTGATCGACCATCACTCCACATTCAAGAACTTTGAAGGTAAAACAGATATATACGATGTAATTTATTATCATTATAATATTAGGAAGCTTCTAAGTATTTACACATGACGCTGTTTGTACCTGGAGCCTTTCCTAACATCGTTTTTTTTCCATTATTTATTTATTTATTAATACGCTGTCTGAATTAAGTTTAAAACCAATTCAATTCAAATTCACAAGCAAATTAATAAATTTCTCGGAAGCCTTCAAAATAGGTAGATTAATACAACAGCACCAAGAAATCTCAAATTTGCTAGTACATTTCTGATTTTCAATAGAGATGTTATGAAACAAACTTATTGTAAGAGATATTTTCTGTCATGTTTAACAAGCATAAGAAAATTTTATTGACCAATCAGTTTAGCAAGTAAAATGTTGCTTAGTTGTGAACTCATACAGATCCTTCAAAAAGAAAAAAAAAACAGTACAAACCTTTCTAACAAGAGCCTTGCGGTATTCGTTCATTTCACCAACAATGCTGCGGGTGAAATCAACATAGTCAAGTAACTTCGTTCCTTCAGGATCAAGGATGTCAAACACTTCATCAAGGTGCTGAGGAATGTTAGAAAATACAACTACAATTTAAGGGAAAAAGCAGTAAATTCTTTGAAAAGTTTTACGTCCCTTAAGTTTCCTGAAGAATCCTACCTAAAGACAGGGGCAACATATGAGACTCAGACCTTGAACGTCCTGCCCATCTGCCATGAGCACTATTAGTCTAAACTATCTGATGGACCTAATATTAAAGACAAGCACAACCATCTTTAATAACATATAAAATACTTTATAACTCATTCAACGTTGTTGCAATGATAAAAAATATGAGATAAACATTAGATATAAACTGCATCAGATAGGCTCAATCGTTATTAGTAATCCTTACCTTGCTTTTAGATGTAACACTAGAAAGCATACTCTGAATGTGGTAATTAAAGACCTATAAAAGATCAATGAAAATTGATTTAAAAAAACAACTTAATTTCCAATCACTTCAGCTTAGAATTCCGAGTCAATGTCATGTCTATTGAATATTCCATGCATCATTGCATAGACACATGTAAACACAGTTAGAACACAACAATCACCTGTGGCTCAAGGTTAATGTGGAAAGTTTTAAGTCCTTTCTCCAGGTCATACTGGTCAAGAATTCCAGTGTTGTAGGTGTCTAGCTTGCGATAAAACCGACCCAGGCCCGTCACTGTGCGAATCCCACGCTTGCTGATCTGATCTTGGACTTGAGCTGTACAAACAAGAAGGAGATTAAGTTGAATAAGAAAAAGGATTAAACAGAAGATCATTTGCCTTGGTATGAAAGAAGAATAGCTATAAAATGGACTTTACTAAAGAGTCTTAGGGAGCAAACTGTGAAAAGACTCTTCTTTTCCATTTCTTATAAATCAACCCAGAATTGTTCAAAGTTGCAGAAATCCTGACAGAACATTGAAAAAGTGATAGGATGAATATCAATAAATCAAAGTACATAAATTTAAAGTATACTCCAGTCTTCCTTTGCCATTTTATATGACTTAGACCATAAAAAAGGGCAAGATCTGTTACCATTTAAGAAACATGTTTTTGATGTAACAAAAAGCAAATGAAAATTAAAAAAAGGTTAACAGCAAAACTGAATTCCCTTCATGGGTGTGAGTTTAATCTAGAAGTGTTACCTGAAAGGGAGGCTGACACCTGCAGCCAGGTGTAAATATTGGGGTATGGCAGGAAAGTCTGCAACGACTTGTGGGAGAGGTAGAGGGAGAGAGAGAGAGAGAAAGAGAGAGAGAGAGAGAGAGAGAGAGAGAGAGAGAGAGAGGGGGGGGAGGGAGAGATAGGGGAAAACAATAGCAAAGTGAGAGATACAGACATAGAGAGATAGAGATAGATGGAAAGAATAAGAAAGTGAGAGATTCAAACCGAGAGAGATATAAAAACATACAGGAAAAGATAGAGAGTGGGAATAACCCATACATTGCATCATATAGAGAAATTCTCTGTTCTCCACATCAATCTTGCTGGGTTCATGAGGTCTTGCAGTGTCATCATCTGAGTCTCTGAGAAAAAAAAGTATGCACAGTATGTATAGGAAAGAGGGAACACTGAAGTGGTAACATGATATGCAAGCTATGTAACTCTATAAACTAAAAAGTCAAAGAGTTTAGCAATGAGATGATAGCGGCTATATTAAAGTACCATTAATATTACAGTACTAGTATTTTATGACTGATTAATTGAATTAACCATAGAACCTGATCTCCTTAAGAAATCCCTAGAAATCCTAGATAAAGATCGCTATCCTTCATCACAACATCCATTGATTAAAACTAAATTTATGAAGAAAATTAAGAACAGTACTTTTTTCTTTAAATGTGCTTTTCAAACATGATGAATGATCATATTGTTGAACTTAGAGAATCAGCATAAACATTAGCCACAACAAAATCAAAATTGTTTTAAATACTTAAAAAAACAACAACACCAAACATGTACATACATAAGAAAGTATATAAAGCTATATGCTTAAGTAGATTAACTTTATATTTAGGATACTCTACCAGAGTTAAAACAAAAACCACAAACAAAGACACACAAAAACAAGTTTTATGAAACTAAAGGTTAGAATAGTACAAGATAGCCATACTGAAAACTGATATGATTATATGATATATTATGGAACCATTGAACCATGTAGTGCGTAGATAAAAAAACCCAAAAAACCTTGCTTAAATATTAAGAAATTTTACCATTAGTTGAAATATTGAAATTTATTTTTATCATTCTTTGGTAAAAGCGTATAGGATTATTTTATAATTACATACAAGAATTTACATTGGCAATAATGTTTTAAAATTGCAGTAAAATTTTTTTTTTTCGCATAGTTCACTACAATGCATCATTATTTAAAGAAAAATGAACCCTATATTCTTGAGATTTGCTGTTAGATGGGAAATATGAAATTAAAAGTCTTAAAGAAATTGTTCTTCACTCTGTGTTTATTTGAATATTTCTATATAAAATTCGTAATGATTATATCAATTTGAAAAAGTGTAAGTTTGGTGAATGGTGGAAATAACTTTAAGAAAAAACAACCAATGACTTCATATATTGTTTCCCCTTAAATTAAGAAAGATATAATTAAAAACACTTTTTCTATTTGATTGCCTGGTACTACAAAAACATTTGGCATATCTATTAAAGCATAGCTGTTATACCTTTAAGTCGATTAATATGTTGTTTTTTTTTTTATTGATGCATGCATGCTGAACATGCACTTATTATAAGATTAGATAAGAACTGTAATGGCCTTTCTATATCAGGTATTTACATTTAGATAGGGTATTTCACATTTGTAAATTAAAATTTTCAAGCAGTTTATAGGTGATTATGTAACAACGCAACATAATGAATATTTATTGAACATATACAAGTTTATAGGTGATTATGTAACAACACAACAAAATGAATATTTGTTGAACATACTTTCATTCTTTACACGAAATTCTTTTTTTTTTTTATTGAACACTGAGTAGTCAAGTTGTTCTTCAATCTGAAATTTCTAAGTTAAAACCAGAAACTATCTGAACTTACAGCATAAATATCTGAAAGGCTGTAAGGCAAACCTTGCTTCGGACCACTACTGTGACGATACTGTCCTCGATAGATGAACGGCATAGCTTTGGCACTGTCAAAGAATCAAATTTGAACTGTAAATATCACGTTAACCTCTAATTATTTACCTTTTTAAGGCATGCATTTCTCTTAAATCTAAAGGGAGAACAGTCGTTTTCCAAGTAACAAACGTGAATATGATATACAGTTATGTAATAAATACAAGGCAAATCCACATCAATATTTTCAGTAAATTTCTTTTGTACAAAAATATAAAACACAGAGTGTAATATGTGCAGCGCATTAGCATGATGTTTTTAAAGCGGCACAATATGCAGACAGCATGATCAAATATTGATGAAAGTATTTAATCTCTTTGTGAATATATGACGTACTAAGTACGGCATAAATTGCTCTAAGCAGAAAGTGCCAAGATGCCGCTGTGCTGTACTATGTACGTCACAGGTATAACAGAAGTCATACCATGCAAACGAAAAGCAATAGAACAAAAGTAAAAGCAGATATTTTTTAATTCAGCTATATTATTTCCATACAAGTGTTTCTTTTTTTGAGGAGGATAGTAGTGAAAATCCAATGAAAGTCAAAAGAAGTACTTAAGCCTTGAGTCACAAAAGGGTTAATAAAGGTACCTAATAAAGGTACACAATTATTTCTAGGGTAGATTTAAGCTTTAAGTTTTCTTTTCTTCAGATTTGAGCTTGCTGTAAAAACGTTCTTACCTTTTCCCAAACTTTCTGAACTCATACACAGTAATTGTTTTGTCATAACCGAAGTAAAATCCTGTAAGTTCTTTCATAGCATCATGGCCATTCCTGAGAAAGTCAGATTAAAACATCAAAAGAGAGTACAAAACAAATCATTGGCTATTCTTGTCTTAATGTAAAACAAACAAATCAACAACAATGAGTAAGATAAGAGGTTTTAGTTTATACATTATCATAAAACTCTTATAATTTAAAAGTTTTATGTTTGAAAAAAACATTCATAACTAAAAACTTAGAGAGAGAAAAAAAAGCAAAACAAATACCTTAATACTCTTGTTATGAAATCAATTTTTTTTAGAATGAGAAAAAAAGGTTTAGTAATAAAAAAAAACCCATCTGATTATGACACTAGTTTTTGTTGTTTTTGATTTATATTTTAAAAACAATGTTGAATGAAAAAGTATTCAATCAAGTAAGTCTTCAATAGGTAATGTACCACTTAAATAGTTCATGAAAGCTCATGAATGAAACACACACATTCCTATACCTGGTGAGTATCCTTGCACCAAACCGCACTCGTCTAGACAGCAGATTTTCAGTTGCTGATGCTGATGTGCTTACCCTGATCATACAGAAAAGAATAGTTGATATGAAATAACCAAATGACACCATTATGTACATGGTTGCCTAATGTATTAAGATTTGTGTTTATTTTATCTCTAAAAAAGAATTTTGAACATGTTTACACTTCACAGATTCTATTTACAGTACTCTTAAAAAAGTGAGAACAAAGGTATAATAAACATCAGTTCATTTTCTTCTCCACAATTTATAATTTTGATCCTATTAATCAATTCTTAAATATAAAAAATGAGGTCAATCATTGTAACATTATCATATATGTAGTAGCCTAAGCCTGGAGCAGCTCAACTGATAACTTTTACCAATAATAAGATAAAAAAGGCACTAAACAAATCAATGGGCACATAGATAACTAGTCTCACAAACGTCAATTTAGAGGAAAAAAGGCTTTTTCAATAAGCATTTTTTGTTTTCAAACAATAATTCTTTTGTTTCTACTGGTTTTCCAACAACATTGATATTATTTAAAAAAATTAAAATAAATAACATTAAAAATATTGTTACTTCAGATATAACTTATTCCCCAAAATCTAAATGGACTTGTTCAAAACTATAGTTTTTTATATCATTGATGCCAGAAGCACCAAAAAAACACAGAATCAATCAGCATGAAAATGTTTTCTGACAAGAAGATTATACTTAGAATTGTGAAGCAGGCGGCTGCTCCCTCTTGGCATTCTTGTTGAAGTTGGCCGTTGGGTCATACGATCATCTTGGTCAGGGTTGCTAATAACTGCTCTAAATGAGTCAAAATGTTTTTAAAAAAAACAGATAAAAATAATGTATTTTATGAGAAAATTTAGATTGATGCCAAGATGCTACATACAATATTAAAAACACACAATTTTACTAAGGAAATCTAAAAAAAATATTGTGTAATGATAAGTTTTTTCCTCTCTACTTCGTAGAAATCTTTTAAGGATAATTCACGCTGAAAAATATATCATGCATTTGATTCATGAGATATCAAAACATACTATATCAGCGTTAAATTGTATGCAGACAACATCGTACCGAGACAACTGATCCACCATGACTGTCTCTACCAGTTTTTGTTTTTTGTTGTGCTCTACAAGATCCTCCTGACAGACAAACAGTAAAAAAGTATTTGACATAAAATGCGTTTAAAAAGATTATTAAGTGTAAATAAAGTAAATTGAATAAACTCAGTGCTGTGGGCTTCAATCATTTTGCTCAGGGATAATAAATATGCCGTAAAATAAATACCTATTGCCATTATTGCAAATAACCATGTTTAAAACCTATTCATTTTTCCATTGTACTTTATTAACAACTCGTGATTTGCAAAGAGTTAATAAGGAACATGATAATGAAATACGTTTGTATAGAAAAATTGAATATTGAAACTGAAGTACCACTGGAAAAAAATTGTCAGATTTTGTCCTTTACAACTTTGGTTGGTGTCAGTATAATGTGATCAGCTGAGACAGAAGTCCTGGTATCCCTGGTCTGCCTCTGAACAATTGTCTGACTAATAAGTCTTAGCTGTGGTTGTATAAGTTCATATTTACAAACCTATGAAATGTAAATTATGAGGCAGCTGTGGTTTCTCCTACCAAAGAACTTAAAAATCTAACATGTATCTCAATATACTGTTGTTGGTTCAATGCTAGTTTGAAATTTGTAAACATTTGCACACACAACTTTTCATGTTCTATTTTCAGATATCTGTGATTTCATAATGTAAAATCTTCATTATTCAAATATGGCTTCTAAATACAAGCAAAACCATACTCTTGGGAGAATATTTTGCCGTTCACACTAGTAAAGAGATTATTCTTAAGTTGCCTTATGAAAGAGTCGGTTTATATTCACTATTAGATGACCTAAAACCTAACACACCATGAGTGGTATTTCAGGTAGATGCTTCAATAATGAGTCAGTCATAACTCACAATGTCCTTCTTTTTGAGGAGCTGCTTGCCTGTGTAGCGTTGTTGCGTCCATGATTCATTGAAAGTGTCTTGTCTTTCTATGTCCCCTAAATTATCTTGCCGGGCAGCGGCCAATTTCTCCTCCTGCTGCTGCACAGCTTGGCGTGCACTACGAATCCTCTCAACTGCCTTTGTAACCTCAGCCTGCAAAAGAGTCCAGAACAGATTACTAAGCAGGTGATTACTCAAACAAACTAAAAAAATGTTTTATATATTGATCAACTGAGACAAAATGTATAAGTATGAAAATGAAATATAAATCTAACAAAGTAAATAAAAAGAAACATCAAAAGAAACAAAAATAGTTGTGAATATGATCTGTGTATTATTTCTTCTTTATAAAAATATGATATTTTCTGTCTACCTATAAATACCACTGTTTTATATAAAACTTTCAATTTCCTCTGCAATTATTCTTATTTAATCTATTAAATTACATGAAGATAGTGTACCTCCGAGACTTTGTTTGGCTTTCCCACATGCTCTCGGTATGACTGCTTCATATCGTCTGCATACTGCTGAAACATCTGTTTTTGTCTAGCAGAAGGTGCAGGCACATCCTCAGGCACTGGGTCTCTGTCCCATGCTGTTGGCTGTTTAAGTAACACAAATAAAATTGCAAAATTTGATGAGCCAGAAGCATGGTAACTGAATCAGTAGACTGCTAATCAAGAAGTCCAAGGTTTAAACTCGATCAGCCACCTTTCTCCCCCCTGGTTGGGATCAGAGTAGGTATAAAGTTATCAGCTGAGATAAAAGTCCTGGTATATCAGGTGTTCTGTTGTCATGTGTTAGCTTCTATACCTGTCCACAATGTAGATTGATAACTGACGTTGGACGTTAAGAAACCAATAAACAAATTGATCAGCTTAATGATGCTGAAAACCATTCATTTCCTTATAAAATATGTTAAAGCCAATCTTCACTTCAATGATATATTGTACATAGATAAAAAAAAAAAGGGAAATGAAAATAGAACTGTACAAAAAAAAAACATGCATTCAGAATCATACCTCTTTCATATGTTTTCTTGCTGAAGCAGGTTTTGTATTATCTAATGACAGTTCTGGCACCCCATCTGGTCTAGAAGTAACTTTTTTGGTACTGAGAGCAATCTGGAAAACAATATGAGAATATGATAAATAAATAATTTAATTTCAATATATATAGAAAAATCAAATTTAAAGTCCAGTGATAAAAAGATATTATTCTCTTAGTAAAAAAAAACATTCAGTTTATTAGTTGTATTAGAATTGTTTTTCTTTTATTTACTCAAATTATAACTATCATTTATGTTAATTATCATCCTCTTCATCATCATTGTCGTTATTGTCTCTATCATCATCTTCATAGAGAGCACAGTTCCCCCCCCCCTCCTCACACACACACACCTCTCAGGAAAAAGGTACAACTCGAACAACTCGAAGAAATTTATCGATGATCCCAAAATTTCAGAAAAATAGGGCTAAAATACTTACAGACACAGGTGCAAAGTTTCTTCCTGATCTTGCAGTTCCCCAACTGGAGAAATAGAAAGAAGACGATGGTTCACCAACATGTTTAAAAAGCTTAAATTATCTCAAAATTGGCAATTACACATAACTGCTAATATAAATATGTAAACCATCTTCAACTTCAATAGGCAAAGCCTATTTTAAAAAAATGTCTAAACATTTATGCACACAAAAAATATATTCATTGTAATCTTAGGCCCTAAAGTTACAAAAATGGTAAAATTGAAGATGGAACATGTGATTGAAAATCAGTCACATAACTTACCTAACAGTGCTTGCTGATCCAGGAGTGTCTAGAGAGTAATCATTAAGATCAATGTCTATGGCTCCTGACTTGACGTCATCATCTTTCAGATACTTCAAGTTTAATGATGGGACTAAGCTGAATAAAAAGTGTGACAGCAACAGGATTATTTCTAGGGTAATAAAATATTCGAATAGATAGAATTAAAGCTCTCTTTTTTTTTTCAATTTCAATTATCTTTTAGCAAATTATGGTGTAATCAAAGTCTCTGAAAGTATGTTCTGTCTGAATTCAAATGCAATGCATGTGGAAAATATGCAAAACTTATAACATTTTTTAAATCTTTGGCCTACAGATGTTTACTTATTGTTATATTTCAATT
This sequence comes from Elysia chlorotica, assembly GCA_003991915.1. Lineage (NCBI taxonomy): Eukaryota > Metazoa > Mollusca > Gastropoda > Plakobranchidae > Elysia > Elysia chlorotica. The sequence goes on from RQTK01000084.1 coordinate 569,502, forward strand.
TAATCTTTGAAAGATAAAAAGGGAAAATAACACAATACTTTTTTTTAAAATGAATAATGAAAAATGAAGCCAGTAATGTGTATGATAATTTTAATTTTGATGTAAAAGAAAAAAAAGTGTTATATTTCAACTTTTCAGAGTAAAAGGCAGTAAATTTTATAATTTTTTATCTTATTCTTACCTCAGATCTCCATCCTTGATAGGATTGGGCTTTGTCTGTATCCTGGGTGTAGGTGTGTAGACTATCTCCTCACCCTAAATATACATAATATATCCAAATTATTAATATGATTGTTTTGTACAAAGTAATTTGTAAATTACAAAATTGAGAGTACACAAAAGCCTAATGGTTAAAGAAAAAATATTAAAGAGCTTTGGTGATTTTTGTGCACCCCTTCTTAAGCTTTTCATATACAAGAACTAGAGGTAACAAACCTTTGTGATAGCACGAGATTTTTTTACGGATTGTAGATTGTTTGAAACATGTTACTTTCAAATCAATTGGTATCTATATTTTGCAAGTATTCCCTTTAAAGTCTAGACAACAAATAGATATGATGGCCATAATATAAGGTTGTTATCGGAACTTTTTTTCTCTAGTTCACAATAAAGGATCAAAGGCTAACACACTGTATCTTCTCAAACAGAAATACATGCGTAGCTTATTTTAGGAATTTTCAGTTTGGCTAATGATGAGATAATGTAGAGATCTTTTTTTGCTTCTAATGAGCCTAATCTGTTTTTCTTGTTTACTTGAAGGTATTTTTTCCTGTATCTCTGGTCAATTCACTTCATTTTGTAAAGCGGGTTACTTTACCAATTGAAAATTCTATTGAGAAACAGCTGAAAGCATCTACTTTTAACAAGCCTACATTTAAGCTTTTTTTTATTTTAATTATTTTATTAAATTATCAAGAAAGTAAGACATTTCACTATGTTATATCTCATTCAATTGACAAAGAGTTAAATCCTCATAATAACCTCAAATGCAAGATGTTAGGCAGAAGTGAAAAAGTTCTAAAGTTGCATTTACCAAAATGAGTGCATCTTCCTCAACAGAAACATAATGTTTAGCACCAAACTTGATACCTCAATAGCCAATGTATGCTCTATATAATACCGTATGAATGTGAATGCTGGACTCTTACTAAAGACCTAGAGACTGGAAGCAGCTGAAATGTGGTACATCAAAAGAATTTCGAAAGTAATATGGAAAGACAAGCAAACAAACAAAGAAATAATGGATATCTTGAGATGTAAAAGATCACTACTCAAAAAAATTACGGAAAGGCAGTTAAAACTTTTTGGGTACATATAAACCAGGTGGGTGGACGAGAAAAAGACATATTTTGTGAAAAATAAGAGGAAATAAAAAGCAGAGGGAGAGCACCTTCAAAATATACCGTAACGAGAAAAGAAATCCTTATTAATGTTTTAATCGAGGCAACTAATAACAGAAAGAAATGAAGGGGAATGGTTGCCAATTCCTGTAACAGAAATGGCACAAAGAAGAGAGAAAGATTAAATTAGCAAATATCTGTAAAAGAAAAAAGTTGCCCTCTTACTGTAATTGGATTAAATTGAGGTTGTCCACTCTGTGGTCGTCTTCTAGCACTTCCAGGAAGATGTCTTTGGTAGCTTTGAGGGGTTGCTCTGCCCTGCACCCCAAAATCCATGTTTGTTCAGTAAGCCGTCTGAATGAAGACAAAACTCTCAATGAACATACATTAGAATGAAAGCAACAAAAGAGTGGTCGCAATCAATCTGCATCAGCATTGTGTCACAAAAGAAAAAAAAAGGAGAACTTCTCATTCTTACAATACACTCAATAATTAGAAGACCTTTAAAAATGACAAAATGTTACTCCTTTCAGGTACTAAGAATCAAAAGACCTATACCTAAAAAGGTACACCCAAAATTGTTTTCTCCCCTGATATCAAATTCATTTAAATAGACCTCAATTCTAAATTATAACCTGTTCAATAATCAGAAAAGCTATAGGGTAGCGTCAGGCTATATGGCCACATTGGATACTCCAGTAACAGTTGCCTGCTTTGTGCAATGTTCATGCTCTTTATTATTGGAACGGACTATGATTTCCATTTGCCTTTCTCCTCAAAGGCTAACACATGATTGGTTAGTTTTATACATTGTTTCATGTATCTTTTCAGTCATGTTTCACAACCATCAACATTCTGGTATATCCTCACCATGAGGATAATTTCTCCACCACGATCAGGTTACTTCGCCACCACATAATGCTTGCTGCCTTCATAGTCTTTTGTCATTGTATTTACCTTATTTTTATTTTAAATTTTTTGCTTTGTTTATGGGAAAGCCTAACTTCCCTGCCCTAATAACTTTATCCACAATAAAATTTTCTATTTCTGTTGGAATGTTGCACTCCCTTCCAGCTCTTCTATCCAGTCTACACTTTCTGAAACATGATCAGAAAGGGTTTTCTAGGAACCCCAAAGTCCTCAGCAGCCCCCAAACATGCCTTACCTTCCCTCACAGTAATTGTTCTGATAGCCTTTTCTAAAGCATCTATGGGGTAATTATTATATTTCTTTTAATTTGTTTTGCATTGTACAAAAGTTATTTAAAAAAATCAGCTGACTTTCCTTAACCTAACAAAATGTGGCGAATGCCAACTGACTGGAAAATTAGCCAACAGGGGATAGATGAACAAATTGGTTAATTTTAATAAGAAATAAGTCTCAAAGTAAAAAAAGCAATAAAATAAACAATTGGAAGTCATAAATATGCATAAACAAACAAGAAACATAATGTGTTTCAAAATTACAAGGGCAAAAAGTGGCGGAGCTCTCTCCCTCTCTCCGAGTTTAACCTCTCCAAGGTTCCTCTGAGGTATTGTATAGGCCTACAGTGTCTCTAGCCCTTCAATCTTCATCTTTTTTTTATATACTATCAGTGGATTATAAGTCACTACATACATATGGCCAGCTATGACACCTTATTTAAAAGCAGGTGCAAGACAAGACTGATCCACTTGTTCGCTGCTATGAACAAGAAATGAACTGTACAGCTCAGAGGTGTTAGACTTTGGTAAAGGTGCAGATCACCTGACATGTTCCTCATGTTTGGTGAAATGCGAATAGCAAAGAAGTAGATTTTAATTTTTTCTCTCGTGTTAAATACTTCAATATGTGTACAGAAAGTAGAAAAGCGACCAAACAATTTCGCGACAAAAAATTGCTCCTTTAGCGTATTATAAGGAACGGCAACGTTGGTTTTTGTCAAAACTCACATGGATGAGAAATCTAAAATTATAGGTTTATAATGTTTGATTTTTTTTAAACAAAATCAATCATGCAGATCTAGATCTAGTTCAACGAATGAATATGCCCATAAGTCACTCAATTCATAAGTCTAGATTTTAATTCCAAATTGGCACAGATCTGGATCTTGGATGTTGAAACTCGCAGCTCGCCATGATAACTAAGGTAAACCGATGGGAATGTATGTAGATGTTCCGGCAATATTTTGCACCTGCAACCAGTTTTACTAGATAAACGTAATTTGAAGACTAAGAACTTCTACTACTGTAGTTTGGTTTAACGTCCAACATCAACTTTATGTGCTGCCAGTGGTGGTGATGATGGTGGTGGTAATGGTAATAGTGACAGTTGTGATAGTGGGGATAATAATTAATTTAGTGGTGGCAATGATAGTAATAGTGGTAGTAGTGGAAGCAGTAGTCGTAAGAATAGAGATAATGTTATGGTAGTGATAGGAGTTGTAGAAGTGGCAGTGGGGGTGGTAGCAATAATGACATGGGTATTAATAAAAAGGGTAACGATAATCATAATGTAATAATTAGCAGCAAGATTTAAAAAAAATTAACTACTGCTGACGTAGTAGGAATGGCTATGGCGGGTAGGTGGTGATCGTAGGAGCTGCAATAGCCACGGTAATATTGGGAATGGTGGAACAATATTTAATTAGAATACCAATATGGTAATACCCCCGGTTTGACTATGCAACCATATCAGCTGCACCTATTTCATCAATCTACCGCCTCATTCCTAAAAAGAAAATTAAGTGTATAAACCTAACCTTACCCCCCCCCCCAGAATAGAGGGAAGGTTTGTCTTATCCGTCTCAACCTATCCTCCCTTTCCACTTCAGAACTTCCAAAAGTATGTAACCCCATACATAAGAGGACCCGCCTCGTAGTAATAGAATGAACCAGCAGAGGATCTATCATGTCTTGCCTTCATCCTGAGATTTTGTCTTCTGTCAACGCCGCCTGTCGCCGTACAGGATCACCCAGAGGAACCTAGGAGACGTTAAACCCGGAGAGAGGGAGATAGTTCTCCCTCTATAGAGAACACGCTGCCTCACTGAGACAGAACGGGGATACCATGACTCCTGTCTCTGTCGGTTACATTAAACTGACACCGACCCAACCAGCGGGGAGCGAAATCGCCAGGCCTCGAACCACGGACCTTTTGCGTCGGAAGCCGATGTTTTACCCCAAGACCACCGCACCCCCTTCTACTACAACTACTATCACTACTACAGCTACTATCACTACTACAACTACTATCACTACTATAACTAGGACTACTACTACTACTACTACTACTACTACTACTACTACTACTACTACTACTACTACTACTACTACTACTAGTACTTTTACTACTGCGTTGTTGTTGTTGTTGTTGTTGTTCTTGTTGTTGAGTTGGTTTAACGTCCAACATCAGCACTATATAGTCTATATTTTGGACAGACCCCAAGACTGACGTCTGACATTTTTATGCTACCACACACCAGACAGGGTGGGGATTCCATGACTCCTGTCTTAGCTGGTCATATTAAACTGACACCGACCCAACCAGTAGGTAGCACAATCGCCAGGGCTCGAACCCACACCTTTTGCGTCGGAAGCCGATGTTCTACCCTAGGGCCACTACTACTACTACTACTACTACTACTAAAGATTTTAAAAGAAGCAGACCACTACTACTACTACTACTACTACTACTACTACTACTACTACTACTACTACTACTACTACTACTACTACTACTACTACTACTACTACTACTACTACTACTACTACTACTACTACTACTACTACTACTACTACTACTACTACTAAAGATTTTAAAAGAAGCAGACCACTGGATTCATTAAATAAGTTTGTAAAATAGGCCCTATATTTCTACAGTGATAGAAGTAGTCTTTCAGTGAAAAAAACACTTTGTAGGATTAGAACCCTCGACTTTTAGATAGATGCAGCGGCACCGACTTCCCTTGCCACCTAAAGCGAGCATGGTTTATATAACTAAATCACTATGCTCCTTTAATAAGGAGTTTCATGACTATGGTACTTAGTACGTGGTATAAACCATGCTCGTTTTAAGTGCTTCGGTTGGCATTGTGTGTTGCTTGGGTGTTTATACCAGGACCGAGTACTTTGTCATACGTAAATGACACCCAAGCAGCACAATTACCGACCGAAGCACTTGATACCAGATCAAGGTCGACGGTCAGAGGTGAACCGCTCTTCGCACATACACGCGAAGCTAGAGTTTGGCTTGACTAGCTATTTGGGTCCAAGCGTAACCATTGTTTACGCGCATACCTAATTTTTCAAATATTTAACAAAAACTAATACTACTTGGGTCCATACTTATAAAGGCATTCTAGAGAAATGTGTGTTTAAAGTTTGTAATCGAGAGCCGGAAAACAATAGCGGGCGCCCATCACAGACAATCACAGATCAAATTTTGCCTACGTACAGTTTTTCGGCCCGTCATCCGAAGCTGTTATCCGTCGAGGCGTCGACCAACATCCTATGTTTATCGAGAAACGAAACACGACTAAAAATAGCTGCATATTGTCTTTGTCTGGCTGGGATAGATGTATGAGTTGGTACGTACACATGTATGTGTAAGCTTATTCGCTCCCAACCTGATAGCGACACAACCAGAAAGTAGGCACTTCTTATTGGGAATTGGAGTTGGAGCCCGTTTTAACTTCCGGTGCGTCTTACGAACGTGAGATTGTTTTCATTTTGGATTTTCAGTAAATTGTCCATTAAAAGATTAAAACCATTCGTCTTCAAAATGGCTTACAAAGGTGCTGGTCAAAAGGTTCAGAAGGTGATGGTCCAGCCTATCGTATCCTTTTCAAAGAAGTTGCATTGATGGTTTACATTTATAACGGTATAACTTATACACCGGCAACCTGTTTTCGATAGAAGTGTTGAAGGTGCCCAGAAAAGTAACAACACCAGAATCTTTATTCCACATGCCAAACATGTTGTATTCAGGAGCCGAGAGTACGAGTTACATATCAAAGGCCTCCAAAGACTGTAGATCTAATACATTTGTTGGAAGGATTTTACACGTCGGGTCCAAAAATTTAGTAGCTTATATAAAGAAATAAAATGTTGCTAACTAGATTTAGATCTAGTATACATCTACTGATTCTTTAAGATAATCTTAGGATCTACTGTTGTATTGATAAATAGGAAAACCAAAACACAAAACCTCCTCAATGTTGATTTTAAAACATCTTTCAATATTGATTCTAGATCTAATTAATAGCCTTCATTGTGACGTTATAAATTTCCGGCGATCTGGGTGGGCCGATTACTAAACAAATTTTGTCAACGATTCCATAGGACGAAACAAAAGCTTATAGATCTAATCTAGGCCTAGTAGTAGTAGCCTACGGGTTTTTTTTTTTTTATTAAAGGGGGAAACCCGGAAAGGCGTCTATTCAATAGAAATAATTTGTTTAACTTATAAGTTTTCTGCACACTAACCTTGTGCCTGTCCTGGGTACACACGGGCGTTATCCCGAAGGAAAACTTCAAAAAGTCCCTTCCTTCACAACTATGCCCTTGGCAAAATAAATAAGACACCCATATCCCCAACCAAAACCATAGCCCTAACCCTATCCATCGCCATCCAAATCCCCAACCCTATCCCAAATCCTAACGGTACCATCCCTATCCCCAACCCTAACCATAACCCTAATCCTATCTATAACCATATCCATATCCCCAACCCTATCCCGAATCCTAATGGTACCATAGCCCTATCCCTATCCCCAACCAAAACCAGACCTGCCAACATTACGCTTTGGGCGTAATTTATTACGCCCAAACGCGGCAAATTACGCTTTACGCCCGGTCCTTGTCATATTACGCCCGGAAATTCAAATTTCGTGGCTTGTGTCCCTTTCATTTTTTTCGTTTTATATTGACTATGTTTAAACCAAAATATGTTTAAACCGAAATTGAAATTAGACCCCCTAAATTTTCGGTTTAAACGTGTTCCACTGTATATATTTATTTTTTTATTTTTTTCAAACAAAATGCAATATGCAAAATACCTAAACTGTATTTTCAATGGCCCATTAGGTATTGACACCCAAATTTCGACCCGATTATGTAATAGTTAGCTCATGCTAACAATACCCTATATTTCTCACCTACGAGTTCTACTCTTCTATCTAGGAGAGTAAACTCAAAGCGTTGAGTCCGCTCTTAAGTGCCGGAGGCATTAAGAGTGGTAACTCGACGCTTGTAGGTGCTCTCCCCTGAAAGTAGGGGAGGGGTGCTCGGCAGAGCAATTTATCCGCCGAGCACTGATACTCACAAGAGAGTAGATAAGAAATGAGCAATCATATCAAACAATAAAAGAACGAAATCGAAATGAAAATATTTGTGAATTATTCGAAACCATTATAAAAAAAACAATCGATTACATTTTAAAAAATCGGCCCCTCCAAAAAACCATGCCCCTTTTTTATATAGGTTGTCCCCTCAAATAAATCCCTCTTTAGGTAGCATGGGTAAGCTACTAAAATTTTTGGGCCCGACGTGTAAAATCCTCCCCATTTGTTTAGATTATCGAAACCAAATGTTCCACAGTGTTGTGTCTAGTTCTTATAGAACCTGTGATCTCTGTGAAACAAACCTGGATCTAGATCTAGATTTTCTAAATCTTAAAAATTCTATGATTTATAAATTATTTAAATAACAATAATGTTATTTTACATATATAGATCTAGTTAAAGCTGGAATATTTATTTAGCATATATATATATAACATCCAATTCTAAGAATACCTTAATTCTGAAATATTCCCCCCCCCCCTTTTCTCTTTCTCTCTCTCACTATCAATCTCTTATTCCTTTCAGCTGCATACGCCTTTCTTTCTGGTTTCCCTCAAATCTAAAGGCATTCACTAATATTTTTTAGTGTAACCATAGTTATTAAAGCATTTTTCAAGACTTTTCCTTTACAGTGAACCAGAACTTGATCTTCAGATATCTACAAAACGTAAGTCAAAATTTGTCGCCATTTCAGTTCTCAATTATTATCCAAGGTTTTCTACAAGATAACCATGTTAAAAATCAAAATGATATCTGTATTTAATGGAACTTAAATTTTAGGCCCTTGAATTCAGTTTATTTGAAATTTCTCTCTCTCTCTCTCTCTCTCTCTCTCTCTCTCTCTCTCTCTCTCTCTCTCTCTATTACTTAGTATTTAAATTTGTCTAAGTGTATATACATGGCATGTAAAAATTTGTTTATTTTCAATGGAGACCATACAAGCTAAAAAAGAAACGGTTTAAATTTTATTAAAGAAATGTTATTGTAGTAACAAATTCATAAATAAAATAAATTCTGTTTTAGACGAGCTTGGTTGGAATTTTTGTTTTGTTTTGAAAAGATCTATATTTCTATGAAAAAGTTAAATGTTTGCAAAATAAATGCATGACTCATAAGGATGTACATCATTAGTAACTAAGTTCAAAGCTATAACTATGTACCTATTTTTTTTTTCTGCATTTAGAGGTCAAGAATTCAAGTCTGGCTGTATGAACAAATCAATTTGCGTATTGAAGGTTGTATTGTGGTGAGTTTTGATATTGAAATAGATTCTAATTTTTATGATCTGTAACCCACCACAAATTCCAACAACCATATGCAACAGTTGTGGCCATGTACAAATCTTTGTTAGACTTTATTGCTGGTGACTGATTGTTGCAGCCTCGTTGAGTAGATTTTATTTGCATTATATGGTATTTTACTTCTTAGTCAGTCTGACTGAGACTAAATTGCGACACGCTTGGGCATGCAGATTACCATGATGCAAGTTATGGTAAAAGAGGGGGGGGTGTCCGGCTAGCCGCAGTACCTTGTTAGTCTAGCCCAGTGGTCTCTATCTTCTAGTTCTACGAACTAATGAAATACCAGTACAGTAAGCTGACAAAACTCAAGTTTACGTCAATCTTCGAGCTACATGGCAGTCTATGGATCACAACTGTTTAGGGTATGATCTGCAGAGCAACGCAGGATGCTTCCTCAGTCACATTGGCTTGAATTACCAATATAATAACCTGCAATGATGGATGAATGATAAATAGTGAAGAAGTTTACAAGCGAGCAGCGATAGATCTAGAGAAAAAATAAATTACATGTATATCAACACAAATGATGATCATTACTATTACATTCAATCAAATAAGCTGTCTGTCAATATCAAATTTAAACTGACCCTGAAGGGAGGGGAGGTTAAAAACAAAGTGAAACATTTTTAAAACAATTGACCCCCAATTGTCATGGTAATCTTTAAATTTATCGAAACTACAAGTAAATCCAATACCCAGTTAGCAGTATCAGAACAGATAGAAAGTCTTGATCCAAATTCTATGCACAACTTCGCAAACTCTGACCTGTGTTTCCAAGGCATCGCTCAAACCATCCTACTCCTTTGACTCACATCACATATCAACAACAGGGAATTAAGCATAGAGGGTTGTTGAGTTTTCTTAATCAAAGAGAACAACAGATGAGGCCAAACAGCTATAAAAAGGTGCAAATACTGAAATCGAGATGGAGAGAAAAAGAGAGGTCTAGATAATAAAAGACTTTGTTTTGTTGTGACTGGCCTGTCATGAAAATCATCAAAATGTTCAATTTTTGTTCTCTTTGTAAAAATTAAAATGTAATTGAACTCTTAAAACTTGTTTTAATTTGAAATTATGATGAAGCCGTATGATCTTTGTATACTAATAATTTTGATCTCTCTCTCTCTCTCTCTCTCTCTCTCTCTCTCTCTCTCTCTCTCCAAAGTTTTTTGATCCCATTTTGTTCCCTGAAGGTTAAGCCTGTTTCCAAATTTATAATGTTATCAGCTGAGACAGGAATCGTTGTATCCTCATGTTATTTTATGTGTGTCAGAGCCTATTATTGTGAGACATTAGTCTTGGGACCCATCCATAATATTGCCTTGCTGTTGACGTCAGGATACAAACTTTCTCTTTCTCTCTTTTAATGTTAACCAAAAGTACAAAAATAATGATTCTAATTGTACAAACATTGATTTACCGGTACAAATATAATTTTGTTTTTATATGTTAGAAAAATGAAAAACTGCTTCTTTCAGGGGTTTGATGAGTATATGAATCTAGTGCTGGATGATGCTGAAGAGGTACACATGAAAACACAGAACAAGAAGAGATTAGGTGAGTCTGATTTAGAAAGGAATAGATATATGTGATAGATCTTTTGCAAAGTGAAGAGAGGAACACAGTGATAATTAATATAGCTGCCAACCAGTATGTATTTTAAAATATATGTATTTAGTACATATTTGACCTCCTGAGTACGTCCGTTTGTATCTGGTTGAAAAAATACATATTTGCTGCAAGGCACAAAGTTTGTTTCCAAGAATCCAGTTTTTGGAAGACCAGTTAGACTGATTTAGACTTTAAACCATATTTGCAGACTGATTTAAACTTTAAACAGTCTTCGCTGTCAGACGCCGGTCCCCTCACACGTCACAGTTCCTACTCTGGCACGATTAGATAAATAATTACGTATTTTGTAGTGCTGGGCATGATTGCTGCAACTCTTTCACACAGACATACGCACACACTCCCAGTGGGCGGTGGGCAGCGCATGTGGCATTATTGCATATTTACTCAAAGGTGCTACATACTGTACAAGATCTTTTGTCTACTCTTGTTGGTTATTGTATGTCAATATATCAAGAAAAATTGATTATTCGAAATACAAGAAATAAAATATTTATTCCTGGGCTAAATTATTTAAATTATCTTCACAGCTTTCACTTCTCTATACAAATCTTGCTTATATATCATCATCAGGATTTCGGATGATAGATCTAAGCTTATTCTAGATCTGATATTTCAAACGAGTGATTGCTGTTGCCTGCCACTAATGTGTTGCAACTCTAGCCTAACAAATGCCATCTTTTGTGTTGTGTCACAGTTGGTGGTTTAAAATTATTGTGAAAACTTTTTGTTGATAATGATCATTTTAATGGCCCATACGGACATCTAGATTTTCGATCACTTCCGTAAATTTACGCTCTTTTCGAGGGCACCTGATTTGTGGTATTCCTGTTAAAATTGCCGATGGAAGACATACCTCCAAACAAATGTAGGCCTATCTGTCGACTCGAAGTGACACTACATATCGTGAAGGTGAATCTAGATCTAGACTGTGTCCTTATATTCTCCATCTAGTTGATATCCGATGGTATAAATCTAGATCTAATTTTGTGATATATATAAACAGGGAACTAGATAGTTAATCTTGAGGGACGAACTGGCTCAAGTGGCAGAGCGTCTGATTCTCATTATGAAGTGCCTAGTTTGAGACCGTCGACTGGGCAAATTAAATGTCGGATTTGTCCCCGCGCTGGTTGATTCAGTCAACGACAATGGTATTATTCCAATTGCTTTGGGCATGCTAGAAAGCTCTTATTCTTTATTCAACCGTCTTGAAAATATATAATTTAGTTTACGCAAATCCTGAATATTGCTGAGGTGGTGTTTCTGAGATAAATTTCAACAACAACAAAAAGTTAATTATAAAGTATTTCCTTTCTCAATAGTTGGCAGCTAGGAATTAATTAAGTTTTTGAAACTAAGATTTTTTTATACCTGGTACCTAAAATTCTTGATCAAGTATTCATAATAAGACTAACTTATTTGGTTTTGGTAAGTGGTTGGCAGCAATGTGAGTGGGCAATGAAATGAAGCAAGGTGTCACACAGTCCCACTTCAATGAAATAATCATGTGTATCTTAGAAAGATATCCAAGAGTTAAAATAGACATGGCACAACATAAATAACTTTAGAGATATACACAAGATATCAGTGATCATAATCTTCCGCGGAAATCCGTGATTTTGACCTGTTCGGTACTTTTTCCGCATTTTCCCCCTTTTCTTCTAAGTCCACAAATCATGGACTTTGTCTTCGAGCGGTGTTGAAATGAAAACATCATGTCATCCGTTCTGACCTGGTAGCAAAATAAATGCGCTGTCGGAACACAACTTAAGTCGTGGGGATTTTCTTTGAACAGTATCTATAATAATATAATAATACATAGTATTACCTAATAGGGTCTGTGTGCTAGAAAATTTAATGTGTAACTATCACAACGCAAATCGCTGAAGTTTACCTTTGAGCGGTATCGATAACAGGTCTACAATGTCAACCGATTTGACCTGTGTCTGTTAAAATAATGCGATAATGCAAGTACATGTATCTAAAAGCGCCAGTCGCTGCTGCGACTGGTAGTTTGTCGAGAATATGTTTCTTTTGTTTTGACCCACTCCATTTGGATGTTTGCAGTGTAACACACTTTCTAGTTTCAAGCTTTTCTAGTGCATCCAAGATCATATTTTGAAAAAATAATGTTATAATTCAGGGACAGGAAATTGTTTTTTCACACCTGTCGGCACCCGAGGAACCATCAGAGGGAAGAAACCAAAAAGCAAACCTCAGATATTGCGAGGGCCTGTAATAAGAATAATTATATAGTATATACTTCATATTTTCTTGGTAGCTTCTGAACAGTTTCGAGCATAATGTAAATACCCGATTTACCGCGCTCTGTCAATTCAAGGTGATACCTCGAAACAATCCAATCTGCCGTTTCCTACTTATCTAAGGCAAATAGATAGCATGGTTATCTCAATGGGATGTTTTTTTACATTTGTGACGTAGAGCGCTCTGCTTCTATTGAGAGAGATACAGGTTTGATCTGCTGCTTTTTTCTACTGGTTGAGTCAGTGTCAGTAGCCTATACCTCTCACGTGACAGATTCCGGCTTTTCTTTTTACGAGAGATTTGTTTTCTCTTTTAAAAAAAAATCAATGCATTTTAAAGACTGATGTCACGACCGTGTATATGCCTTTATCTCAATAATTTAATGTTCGAAAATAGTGAATTTAAGACCCACAGTTATAACCTGAAAAGAAAAAAAAAAGAACCAACAACTCAGTGAACCTATGAACATAGAAATTAACCCAGATTACTTACTCTCCTTGAGGACTCATTTACCGATGCCAATGCACATTTTCATCTCCTGCCGTAAAAACCTGCACCCTCTAAAACTCGCTTTTCTTGTGTCCCGAGGGGCAGATTCTTAGGCACTGTACTTGAAGTTTGCTGAGTCTGAGGTGTACAGTATATGTGTGTTCCTCTTTGGTATTGTGCTCTTTAATTTCTCTTCACTGCAGCTATACATGTACTTAAGTTCTATTCTTACTGTAAGGGAATTATTTTTTTTTGTCATTCAATCTCCTTGCTACTTCAATATTTATTTCTCTTTCAGGACGCATAATGCTCAAGGGTGACAACATAACATTGATTCAGCAAGTTCAATAGCATTTTGGATTCCAGTGTTGTTATATGTAATATATATTGCTTTCCTTCTGACTGTTGTATGTTACTTAACTTAGGGGCAAAGTTTTATTCATATTTTTTTTAAAGATTGTGTCAATGTAGGGGAAAACACTTAGAAAAAATTTTTGATGCAGAAAAAAAAAAGACTTATTATCATATGCTGAACAACAGATTTCAAGAAAGATGTTGGAAGTAATTTTTTACCAGGATCTTATTCCAATTACCTCTGGAAACTGTCTATGAGTTTTTTGTTATTTTCAATTTTATTCATACATTGCTATCAATTGTCATTGTCACAATGTACAAAATTTGATTTTTTCATCACCCTCATCATCATTCTCATTAGTCATTTTGCCCATATTTGGGAAAATAAAATGATTGACCATTACATTTTAAAATGTTTTTTTGTTTGTTTTTGTTTTAATTTTTCTAAAATTTACAGTCTGGTGTGTTTGTGCAGCTTCATGATTTACTCATAAAAAATTATTTATACAAGTATATACATGTATATATTAAATAATGGATCCTTACTGATGGGAGGGGCGCAATGGCAATATATATATATATACACATATATTATAATGTATTTATATTTAAAATATACCCGTGGGCAGTTTGCACAGAACAAGTTGTTCTTAATAATATATGAGTCTGAAGAAAAATGTCTGAATCAAGCCTAGTGATCTTCAACTACGTGTTTTCAATGCAACACAATTTAATCGTATGTACTCACATTTTTTTAGTGATCTTGGTTCATATTTAACTAGTCTAAAAAAAGTAAAACACAGTGCACTCCAAATATTTCGAAATTTCCCATAATAGGACATACCTAATAAATCTTTTTTATTTGCTTCTTGCATTAAGTTTGTACTTAATTTGACCATTTACTGCTTGCTTTTATTTCGACGTGTTTCTAATCCAACATCGAATATGACATTTATACTAATTTCTTTACAAAAACATGCTGGTGATTGTGTCTTTATTAGCCTTATAAAGTTATACAGTGATAAATAATCTTGCAAAAATGAATCAACTTGTACAAAGATAAGCCAATGCATTGTGCAGAAAGAACATCTCCATGTAGTTGTGTATCTACACCAACAGCCAACCCACTCTAGCTCTGGGACTCGCTTATAATATATACACTCATCTTCTATTTCAAGTTTTGACATAAAAGTTCTGGTGACTGTAAATGTAGAACATAAATTTATGCATGCTCGTGTACTTTTGTAACTCCCAAAACACAAATGTCTCAATAAATATGAATGCTGTAAGGGTTAAAAACTACATCAAGTTGATTGGTTTCATTAAAAACAGCTAAAGCAGAAATAGACTGAAATATTACACCAAACTATTTGATAGTGTTGAACTTGAAGTACACTTTTTTTTTTTTAAAGAATATTGATAATTTAACCCTTAGACAGTCAGAACGAGGTCACCAAAGGCAAAGTGAGAGATAAAATGGGTTCTTTCACCTAAAATAGCTACAAGATACACACGAATGGCAATTATTTGAAAAAAAGATAATGAAATTTTAACATTTTGTTTATTTCTGGTAATAGTTTAAAATACTGAGACTGCATTTATTTGCAATTATGACAAGAACTGCAAATTTTTGTGAGTAGAAACTAAAAATTCCTCTTAGAAAATCACATATGTAAATGTTAAGTGAACTGCTAAAAATAAATTAAGAAATATTATTACCGGTACCGCTCACAATGAAATTGTCATAATAGTAATACATGTAAAGAAGACCCTTGAGATTATCCCTACTTAAATAAGGTCTGCGGTCTTGAAAAAATATAGGTCGTACAAGGAGAAACTTCGTTGTGCATCCACTGAGTTCACAGGAGCATTTTTTGTACATGTACTTTGTTGCACATTTTCTCGACTGAGGCAACTCGAACAGTTTAACCAGTTAGTTCAACCGCTTGTGGTCCTAGTGTCTAGGTGTCTAGGAGAATAAAAAAGTAGGATTTCTTTGAAAACGAAAATGCAAGGCCGCCCGATCCGATGCGACCGCATCTGAAGAGGGAAACAATGTACGGTAATTCACATTTCTCAGTCTTGATCTAAATATGCAAGGGTTATGCTATTTTTTTCTCTCTTCGGCTCTGTTGTGTTAAAATCAGAAGTCTTTCTTTTTTATCCTCTGTATTCGAGGCTGGCACCATCAATAGACATTACATAATTATATATACATGTAATACAATACAAAAGTACTACATATCTATCAATGCTTTTTGTTGCCCAAGACATGCTTTTATAAGAAATGGGTTTGGAAAAGGGGGCTTTGGTTATGTAGAAGTACTAGAAAAGTAGAAGTAATCAAATTATGCAAAAATCACTCATACTTTTATCAAAGGAGAAAGGTCAAGTAAAAAACAACATACAGCGGTTACAAATTCGCCATACACTCCCGCAGAGGCGCAGACTAGGCAAGGCAACGCCCACTCTACAGTGGTAATTGTATTTGCAGGAACAAAATGTTTGGGCTGGAGAACGGTGTTTGGAACGACAGTTTGCTGTAGCATTGTTTGTAAAAACAATCCAACCAATCACGTGTTTATGTACTTGTCAATAGCAGAGACCGAGGTCTCACAGGGCTCGCTTTTGATAGATTTATTTATATTGTTATTGTGGTTGATGACGCAATGGGCAATAGATGAGTTAAATTGAGTTGGAAATTAAATCGTGTAATAAGAAAGGCATTCCGATAATGTATGAAAAAAAAAAGAATGTGCTCAACTTGCCTAAAGAGCAGGTTGAGGTTGAAGCCCTAACCTCCAGATGAGACGACGCCACTGCCTGCTTGGTGCTCGAGAAATGCAAATTTCGGTCACTGACCGCAGATGGATATAGGGCAACCACCTTTAATAAATTTAACTGGCTACAGTCCCTTAAGTTCACCCGGCGATAGTGAACTGAACAGGATTGCTTTTCGTAAGACTGTTACAGTTTTAGTTCAAGCAAGCGAAAAGTGCATCTTTCTGAATGCATTGATAAGACAGTTGTAGTTGTACCATGTTTTATTTACTTTTAAATATTTAGATTTCTAACGTTCTCCACTGACTTCCGTCTTTCACTGCCCGGTACTCCAAGCAGCGAGTGGTTAGGGTACGACTCTGTTGAAAGAAGAGAAATTTCTCGACTTCGTGCGCATTCACTGATTCAGTTCTAGAAGACGATTGGCAGTTAGTTGAGTAAAACAGCCGCAAACTTGCTGATATTTACCGGTCCTTGGAGCAGCAATGGTGAGTTGGCCAACAGAAGTTGGGCACCACATGGTCCCAATAGATCCGCGGTCTAAATTCACCACATGGTAAAACTACTGTAGATGCTTCGTATTTTTTTAAACCTCAAAACGAGTCAAAGGTAATAATAATAATAATAATAATAATAAAAAGTATAGAGGCTTTAACAGACGGAGCTAGACCTAGGGACCAAATAATGATGCGAGCGACTGAGGGAATAAGGTGAAAATAGGTTAGAAGGGACAGCCACAAACCTAGGTCTAGCTTGAGACCAACAGATAAGACAAGTAGACAAAGACACATTTTAGACTGATGACATGGACGGGGATCGAACCCGCACCTTCTACTCGGCACCCATCGCCTTCTATTATTTATTCTGGCTAACATGAATACTTCGGGATCCTATAGAGAAACTAGTTTGTTCACGTTCTGTAATAAAAACTTGGACAGGTCTTACTCAGCAAAGTACGATTTCTCAGTCAAGGCAAGCCGTGTGTAAAGCCCTCTGACAGGAGCTTTCATTTTTAGTAGAAGAAAGCCGATGGCAGAGTGGTTAAGCACACTGGTCTTCGCCTTGGCAAGGCGATGGGTGCCGAGTAGAAGGTGCGGGTTCGATCCCCGTCCATGTCATTTGTCTAAAAATGTGTCTTTGTCTACTTGTCTTATCTGTTGGTCTAAGCTAGACCTAGATTTGTGGCTGTCCCTTTCTAACCTATTTTCACCTTATTCCCTCAGTCGCTCGCATCATTATTTGGTCCCTAGGTCTAGCTCCGTCTGTTAAAGCCTCTATAGTTGTTGGCCTGCTTCTCTGTATCATACTACTACTACTACTACTACTACTACTACTACTACTACTACTACTACTACTACTACTACTACTACTACTACTACTACTACTACTACTACTACTACTACTACTACTACTACTACTACTACTACTACTACTACTACTACTACTACTACTACTACTACTACTACTACTACTGCTACTACTACTACTAGCGGTTGATGAAACTCAAGAAATGGCCGCAATCTCAAGTACGAAACGAGGCAGGAAAGGCTAAAACTTGTAAAAGCATAGATTATAACCGCGCTTCTCAAACAGTCAAAGGCAAAATAAAGCCACAACACGCCCATTAAAGGCACTTTCACAAATTACACTAAAGTCTTGATACAGAGAATCCCTCTGACGCGTCAGAGAATAACGCAAGGCTAGCTGCAATTTGCTCCTGCCTTGGTCCCGGCAATAAGTCGACTGACTTAGATATGTAATAGTATACGTCCTAACAAAGAAGGCAATAGAGCGAGCTCACCAAAAGAATAAACAACTCACACACGTGATAAAACAACACGCACGCATGCCTTCTTGTAGATTGTACCAAAATTCGCTGTGTAATATTCGCATAATTACGAGGACAAGTACATGTAATTGCAATTATTACTTCAATTTCCTTACACAGAGCCTAGAATGTACTGTTTGCGTCGTATCCTTATAAATCGGCTTAAGAGTTTTGACTGTGTCTTCCCCCTCCCAAACAAGACCCCCAAGCTATACGTGTACTCCACGTGCAATATTATTTTCAGTTTCAAGAGTGTGGCGGGAAACCTGAGGGTCGTGTATCAGATCTGGCTGCCGGAGGTTTCGGACACAACTCGAGCAGCTACGAGACGCACCGGCCCGGCTATACGCCACAAGCTGTCAGCATCATCGGCCGGGCTGTGGCAGCTGTTGCCGCGGTAGGGGACGCCACTCGATACACTGTCTTGGAGCTCGGGGCCGGCACTGGCAAACTGACGGAGCAGCTGGTCAAGGAGTTAACGCCCACAAGCAGATATCTGGCTGTCGACCCTTCCAGAAACTTCCTGGCCGCGCTGGAGGAGAAGTCCCTGGGTGTGGAGACTGTGGTGGCCAGCGCTGCGCAGCTCCCTGTGGCGGCCCAGAGCGTCCAGGCGGTGGTCTGTGCCCAGAGTTTCCACTGGTTCTCTGACCCGGACAGTCTGAGGAGTATTCACCGCGTGCTGGCTCCGGGAGGGATTCTCGTGCTCATCTGGAACAAGGAGAACCTCAACAACGATTGGCGCCAGAAGATCTTCCAACAAAGACTTCAGATTAAGAGGAGAATCGGCGCGAACACTAGTGAGATCTATTATACTGGAGAATGGAAAAATCACATCGACCGTTGCCAACTGTTTTCACTGAGGGAATATCACGATTTGCCAGGCGTGGAGTTCCGTGGTTCCCTAGAAAAGATCTTGTCGCATGAGGCCACTATCTCTTGTTATAATGCGCTGCCACCAGATGAGAAAGAAGCGTACATGGAAGATCTGCGGGCTGTGCTGATCAGTTGGCCAGGCCTAGACCCTAGCGATATGGAAATACCCTACACCACTGAGCTCTACGTTTACGTTGCTTAAAACCAAACTGGGAGGAACATTCTGTAGCTTTTTTTTCCACATGTCTTGCACTTCATACAAAGTATTTCAAACTTTTAACTTTTAAGTGAATATTTTATTGTACACAGATAGCCTTTATACATGATATGTATCAAACCTTCAATCAAAAATGTTTGAATCAGGTGAAAAATAAAGCTTTGGAAGCGGAGGCACATAGTTTGTTTGATGTATTGCACAAGTTTGATTGGACAACAATATAATCCAAAAAGGTATAATCTAAGGCAAAACATCGCTTGACGTTATATTTGGAACTAAAGAAACCAATTAGGAGACGGTATACATAATTTTTGGTTGAGGCTACTTGCACCATATGACTCAGATAGCCTTTCAGACTATTTGAACCATGTGATGTTATCCGGTTAACTGCTTCAGTCCTTTTGTTTTCGTAGCTCTATCTTAGTGGAAGAGGTTCTAAGTATGTAACTTTCGTTTAAAAATTCCTCTTTTACTTACTTTGCCATCTAGATTTTTTACCCTGTCCTCAGGTTCATGTCTTTCACTGTTCGACACTGCAACAAGCGAGTGGCGATCTTCCCACTCCTTTCGGGAAAAAAAAAAAACGAAAAAAAAACAAAACAGGATACATTTTTGCACTATCGGGGCAGATAAGGTCCAGAAGTAGAAGTCAAATGGTGGGTTTTTTTAGTCAACCGGCCACAATGTTGCCGATAGCTACCGCCCATAGATGCAGCAATGGTCAGTTAATAACAGTAAACAGTAGTTGGACACAGCATGGTTGAAAAAATAGAGCCACGGCCTAAACGCATCTCATGTTTAAAAAAGTAGACCCCTGGTCTCTAAATGTACCCGAGTTCAAATGAACAATATGGTAAAGGTAAACCCGTGGACTAAATGCACCACCTGATGAAAATACACCCGTGTTCTTCACGCACCTTTGCTATTTTTTAATATACACGGGTAATAAGACAAATAGCAAATCTTGGGACATTACTTTTTTGCGTGGATTCCAACCACCTAAGTTCACAAACTCTATCTAGAGCTAGATCTTTTGCATATATCATGTGTCTTCTTTTTCAGTTAGATTTTCTATGTACAAGAATAGCAAGTTACATACCTACTATCTTAATTAAAAATTTGAGTTTCGTAAGAGGGTGATGGTAGGGGATAAAACTTTACTGCATTATTCAATGTATAAACCCAGGTCTATAGCAAATTAGCGATCATAAAACTGTACTGGGCATAATTTTGGCTGTTCCACCGGCTAACATTGCATTATGCAGCCTTGTTTACTTTGATAATGAAACAAGAGTTAGGTGTCTGTAGGGGAAGGTGGGGTTATCACTAATAATATTAGGCCTACTTATGCCAGTGGTGTGGGGAGAATGAATGGACTGGGACACATGTGCAGGTTTAAGGTGCCAGAATACGATGATCACCATCCGCAAACTTTCTCAATTTTTTTTTCATTTCATGTTGGGAATGGGTTTACTAGAGTAGATCTATTTTCAAACTCCTCATTAGCAGGATTATCTGATTTAGTCTTGTTCTTTCAAAAATAAATTATATGGCTCAAATGAGTGAAAAACTGGTATTTTCAAACCTCTCAATATTCGGATGTTATTAAAAATGGGGCTGCTGTATATATTAGTTTTATTGGCAGAACTACAGCATATCAATTGTGAACTGCATTTGATAGTTGGCTAACATTAACAGAAATGTAATAAAATTTCATAACACTACACTATTTTTTTATATTTGATTTTTCACTAAAACTCACCATCAACAGCCTGTAGTGTTTATGCACAAAATAGATAACATGCAGAAGGAAAAAAAAAGATCTAAAATAGATTATAAATTTCGAAACACAGCCTTTCCCCCACCCTCCCCCTCCCACAACCTTCCACTATCTGTGTATTTCAAGAGAATAGTGAATATGAACATGGAAACTTACTAGAAATTAATTCAGACAAGAGTGCAAGACCAATAATGTTAATGAGTTAAAGAAACCATTAACGGATCTCTTCACCTTTTATTAACGTTAAAAATATGTAAGTACAACAAGCAATAGATACAAACAATACATGCATGAAATACAATTCACACATAAACAATGATTGAAAAATTGATGAAAAAACAATTGATTGTAATTACATAAAAAGACATCATTTGGATCATTGGATCCAAGGAAAAAAATTTGAAGCATTACAAGTATTATTTATAAGATCAACATTTTCAGTAAACGGACACAGTGTTTTTAAAAATATTTATCAACAACCGGTTTATTTACTGATAGTGTGTATTTTATGCTATGTCAAAATAAACTTTATATGGAACTATTTACAATGCACATGTTTGAACACATATCTCAGCCAAAAAAGAAAGAATGAAAATGAAAATTTCAATGAAAACATTCTTTCTCCTAGCTAAGCTCAGACCCATTAGCTGCCACATTAAGTTATCAATATTCAACTGCTCTCTCCATCCAACTCATCATCCATTTCCTCTTCCTGGTCCTCTTTCTTCTCCACTGGTTTTTCATATGCTTTGTCTGAGGGGGTCACCATCACTCCCTCCCAAACACTCATCTCTGTTGCGATACCTAGGGATAAAAATAAGCTAATCAAATTCAAAGGCTCTACTTTTTAAGGATATATACGTCTTTTAATGTCGACTAAAACCATGAATATTTTCTGTCTCATAATATACTCAAGCTTAATATCTTTTGGAATAACACGTTTTCAAGGAAACCCATCAAAATCCACTCTCATTGAGTAGACAGAATAAAAAAGAAAGCTTCTCAAATTAATGGCTGTGAACTAACCCTTTTCAAAGACATGTATGTTTTACAAGAAATGAATAGACTAAATAAAGGAAAATCCAAAAACTACCGTCTCCACTGTGAATATGAAAGTTTACAAAGAAGTAAAAGATTAATATAAAAAGGGCCAGAACAGACAGATACTAAAATTCGTTTGTACCCGTCTCCATCACATTGCTACAAAATTGATATACATAGCTCACCTGTGTTTGTAGGGGTATGTGCTTGTTTGTACATGCATAATTATAAAGGTATTTTCTTCCAATTCATTATACATGTCTGGCAGTATGTAATTGAAACCATGTTACATGTGTATGTAAATTGTTCAACTTTTTTTCCTTTTCACATACGTATTGATGTTATTAAATTGAGCTACATGTATATGCGTATATGTACAACCAAGACAAATTTCAATATGGGATAGTGAAGACTTATCTTAAATCAAGGAAGGCAATGATCAGTTTCTTAAGAAAAAAAAAAGGCACAACTTTGCGGCAGCATAAAACAGGGATACCACCTGGCCCTGTCAAAATTTCTGGAACTTAGGTAGTGGGGGAAAAAGGAGGGGGAAGGAGGGTCAGGGGGGCAACTGAACATTTTCAAGGTTTTTGTCCGCCTAGAAAGGTATTGAGAAGGTCCCTGAGGTGATAAATGATGTAATATAAATGAGGAAATAGATGTAATATATTAACTATTACTCGCTAACAGACATTAAAACTGCCCGTACACTAAATCTACAACAGATTTTCTTCTTTACCGGGTTCCACTTAGATTATAAATTCAAGATTGTACATGTATTTTTTTTACCTTAACAAAATTTATTTTGTATTCTACCTTTCTTCTAGTTTTGAAAATTTTGATAAAATTTCAAATGTGCAGTGTGTATCCAGTATCATTTATAAATTATATAGCTGTCCATACTTGACCAATGAGCACTAGGGCAGAAAATGTTACCTGAAATGTTAAGTTTACTTTGAAAACATGCAATTCTTTCATCAGTCAAGTTCAAATTTGATCAGCATTTTAATAGGTTTCCCTCTTATGTTTTTTTTTGGCCAATCTATACTCATTTTTTAAGACACACCTTTTTAATATAAAATAACTGCAGTCTACAATCAATGACAAAGATCCTTTTTTTTCTTCAATCTATGCTGTAAAAGCAAAAGGTCTAAAGTAAAGAATTAATTTAGGTGCTTCAACAAAAAGTAATAGGCAATAAATTCTAAGAATTCCTATTCTGTTTTGTAATCTTATGGCATTTTGATATCATACGTATATTTCATAATATTAAGTGGTAATGGAATAGTAAGTAACCTCCCACATATTCTATTATGTAACTCACTAGCATTTCCTTCCATGCCAAGGATTTGCTTGTAGCCACCATGACTGAGAACCCGCAGTAAGGTTTGAGAGGTAAAACATACTTGATCCTGAAAAGAAAATGCATGTATGAATTAATAACACGTTCTACTGCTACTGGAAACACTAATTTAAAGTTCAATCTTAATTGTAGATACTGTAAAGTTTGAGAGGTAAAAGTTACTAAAACACTTGATCCTGAAAAGAAAATTCATGCATGAATGCATAACACCATCTATTGGTACAACATAAACTAATTTTAAAGCTCAAGCTTCAGTCTAGATACTGTAGAAATGACATTAATGTAGACAGGATGTGCAAACCAAAAACATAGCGCGAACTTGATGAGGCATTACTTACCATTTTTGTTCATCTCTTTTTGACATTAACTTCAGTTCAAATTAAAAAAACAAAACAACAACCCTTGACAAGACTGAAGAGATCTAAGACAACAAATTGCCAAAAAATGTTTCCGAAATATCATGTTTTGCCAAATATTACCAAAACGTCTAAATAAGTGTAAAAGATCTAAAAAATTTTGTATGTATAATTCCATGGTAATACAGTGGAAACCTAACAAAACAAAGTCTGATAATTTGAATTTCTCATAAACCGAATCTCGCAATATAGTAGGTTATTTTTTTCTTTTTGGCTCTATTAAAATCACTGATAATTCAAAGTTTCTCTGGTTTGATTCTCTTAATTCAAAGCTCACACTACCAATGGGTATTACCAAAGTACAATCTCTCCTGCAGAATTCAACGCATATTGCTGCCTGAGACATGTCTTTAAAAGAAATGGGGTTGGGAGAAGGTTGCTATGGAAAGAAAACAACAGGAAATTATATAAACTCAGTTTTTCAAATAAGTTAAGTAACTATTTACTAAATTTAACACTTCAGTCATTCAGGTATGTTCCCTTCTGTAATTCAAATAGTCTTGATCCGAAGTTAAGATCAAATCCCAAGCAATTTGAATTATAAGGTTTCCACGTACATGTATAATGATATTAGTTGACATCTTTGGCCTTTCTGTCTTAAGAGACTAGATTTGGCATGAAAGTCAGGTATTGCTGCTGCCCTCCTTGAATAGCCGGTTTTGGCCAGTTCACGAATGTCGGTCTCTATCGCAATGACTACAGACAGAGCCAGTTGTTGGCGTATGATCTGAGGCTCCTCTTAATTTGTGAGCCTCCCTTTTTAGGCGTTGGCGCTGGTTTCTATGTTTTGGGTAATGCAGTATGTCTTTTTCACAGCTGACCTTCAGGAGTCCCTTGATTCAGATAATCTCCCAGGACAACATGTTGGCACGTACATCACACTTGTATGCACCTTTGCACCTCAGTTATGGGCAGCCTTCTGCAAGCTTGTAGAGAGGATCTTTGGCCTTCTGCTATTGTCCACATGCTGCACATGTCTAAGCCATCCAAGTCAGCATTGGCTCAGGAGTGTGAAGATTGTTGGCAGTTCTGCTCGTTTTTGTACACCAGAGACTGGTACTTTACCGTGCCATCTGATCCCTAGGATGAACTGCAAACATTCGAGGTGAAAACTGTTGAGGTGCTAAGCAGCATAAGACGCCCAAATTCTGTTGGAGTAGAGAAGTGTGGACAAAATGCAGACTTTGCACACTTCCATCTTAATCCTAGTCATTACAATGTTGTTTGACCAGTCTTAAAGTCAATTGGAATTTGGACATCACTTCTGCAGCATTAGCGATTCTGGATTTGATTTCCAGCTGAGGGGAAAGGTTAAAGCCAATGGTTGACCCCAGATATTCAAAATAACCGACAAAATTGTGCATGTTATTCCCAATGTCAATATGAAAGTACATGGAGTAACAAATTAATATTAAAACTCAATTTCAGAAAAGTTTACTTGCCTGAGATGTGCTTTACATACCTGCTGTTCTAATGTCATGACTGTATGGACTCGGATGGTGCCCTGCTCACAGGGATCTGTTATACCAACTGAGCCAGGTAAGAAAAATCCAGCTGCAAGCATTTGGAGGGCTCGCCTGAGAAAAAAAATGCTCAGTTGAAAACAGGGATTCCCCCCAAAACCCAGACAGAATTAAAGGCATTCCTAATCAACCAACATCATCGTCTTAAATTTGTTCTCTAAATTTTTGTTACAAACAGCACATTTGATGTGCAAATTGACAGAGGGTTGTTTGTTTGCTTGCTTAACATCCAGCATAAGCGGCTTAGCGCTATAGAGGCTCTACTGTGGATGGGACCCAAAACTAACATCTGACAATTTACAAGCTGCAACAAAGAAACAGTGAGGGGAGACCTGGACTGCTGTCACCGAGCCAACTAGCAGGGGACAAAATCAAACATAAAACTATTGACAGATTGTGGGTTTCGAACCAGATACCTCCCGCTCTACCATTTGAACCAGTTTGCCCCCAACAGTCAGAGAAACATTATAAAAGCCCCATGAGAAACAATGTTCAAAGCAGTGGAAAATCTGAGGCTCACAATCTTTTACACCTCATAAAACAGTTGAAAATAAATAGAGTCAAGTAGCAGTAAAATATGTTAATCATAATGTCAACTTTTCCTGGGTTCAGGGATTTCCTCTCTTATCTATTGATAAATATTGTTTCTCTTGGGCCTATTGATTTTATTTTACAGGATGGTTTTATGTGCACTGAAAACACCTAATTAGTATTAATAATAATTATGAAACTTTTGAAAGAAAAGAAATCATGTTTTATTTCTTCTAAGTTACCTTTCTTTTTATTCAGCTGTGCAAAAATATGACTTATGTGCCCCCCTAAATTGCATACTACTTACTTGAAAGCTTGATTGATGGGAAGAGGTTGCCGTGATGGATTATTGACCACAGCAAAATGTGCCTGCAGGTAGACAAGATTAGCATTGTCTTTAAAGTTATTACATGTACACTAGTTGACCGAGTCAGTCAAATTACACCCTTCTATTCTTTTGCTGTCTTCTTTACAAGCTTAAATTCTTAATGTTGGCTAAGTTTTTTTTATCCACTCCAATAAACCGTTTCTATTATTTCCCTTGCTATTCTCCTTTTACTCCCATTGTGGTTAATACTAAGCTGAAAATTATTAGAAACCAACACTTGAGATATTTAGATGGTTACTTTCTCTATGTTTCCATGAAAATCTGAAAATGATTACAAAGATAGACATGTTTAGCCTTCTTTCTATATTTGGGGACACATGTATAGTGAATAGTGATACCTAGCAATACTGTGCAAGTTGGACAATAATGTAAAATTATAGGATGGAAAAAAGAGGGGAATTACCTAGGGACAACAGTAAGTTCAAAATCCTAATATTTAGGGACACAGGTTTGACTTATATTGGCCTTTTCTAAGCAAAAAAAAAATGGTTCTTAAGAGAGCAAGCACAAAATTGGGCAACTAGATGAATATAAAATGTGCGTGAACACTTTCCAATTTTTCTAATATGATAGCATCATAGAGCTGTTCGAGACATCTGCATTTCAGAATGTTTTCAACTCATTTGAATTTTTAGTATATTCTTATAAATACAATAATAATTTAAGTTATCTTAAAAATTTTAGTTTCATAAACACAACAATCTTTAATGACACAACCAGAACATACCAGTAAGTCAATGATCCATGGTGTAAGGGGAGAGAATCCTTCAAATCTGAACTTTAAATCTCTGAGCAGACGAATCAGCACTTTCACACTTGAATGCTGTCCATTTTCCTCAAACCATCTTGCATGTCGTATTGCAGCTAAACGACCATTCATCATTTTGCCATCCACTGAAAAAGATGGAGAAAGCAAAAATTATAACTCTGATTCTGAAGGCATGAAATATTATATTGCATTACTCACAATAAAAAAATGTGGTGCTTCAAAACAACTGAAGTAAAAAAAAAGCTAAGACTCATTTATTCATATTTTTTTATGAACTTAAAGAGCTAGATGTTTATAGCACAAGCAAAATTCGAGCGCAGACAATGAACATAAAAAAATATCGTTTTGTTATTTATTGATAACCTCAACTGCTCCCAAAAGCTATCCAATTAATGTTTTTCAAATAATATCATTTATATTAACATTTGCCTTTTTTTGTTGTTTAACTATAGTGACATTAACTTATAAAACTTTCAAATAATATGTGTTTTTAATTACAGTGGAACACGTTTAAACCGAAATTTTAGGGGGTCTAATTTCAATTTCGGTTTAAACATATTTTGGTTTAAACATAGTCAAGACAAAACGAAAAAAAAAAACGAAAGGGACACAAGCCACAAAATTTGAATTTTCTTGCTTTGTGTGTCTGTGTGTGTGTGACTTGAAACTGTTCTGTCGCCGTAACTGTCCGTTGTTTTATTGTTTTCTTTACAGGTTCAATAGATTTTGATTTTTGTTTGTACATTGGTATTAACAAAATCACAGAATGGTCACTGACCAGGCCGTTCAACAGACTTGTACGCGTGTTTGATCTTGCAGTAACAGTGGTCAAGTGTGTTATCGCCCCGTGTTGGGCAGGTGACAAGCTGGTTGAAATCTGGAAGCACAGTCTTTAGATTTGCTTGGTTGAAATCGCCACTAATAATAGAGACCGTGTCTGGGTCATCATTCTCTTGTTTAGCTATTATGCCACGTAGAAAAAGATGGAGAAAGCAAAAAATAATCACTCTGATTCTGAAGGCATGAAATATTATATTGCATTACTCACATGAAAAAAAATGTGGTGCTTCAAAACAACTGAAGTAAAAAAAAAGCTAAGACTCATTTATTCATATTTTTCATGAACTTAAAGAGCTAGATGTTTAGCACAAGCAAAATTCCAGCGCAGACAATGAACATAAAAAAATATCGTTTTGTTATTTATTGATAACCTCAACTGCTCCCAAAAGCTATCCAATTAATGTTTTTCAAATAATATCATTTATATTAACATTTGCCTTTTTTTGTTGTTTAACTATAGTGACATTAACTTACCAAAACGTTCAAATTTGAAGATTTATTACTTTTTTTTATATTATAAATGTATTTTTTCCCCACGTCTTTTAAAAGAAATTTAAAACAATAAAAGCATATAATTTGAAACAATTTGAAAAGAAGTTAAGCAGGCACTTCCACCAGACAAATGTACAGAAATGAAACAAGAATTAAATTTTGGGTTTCCAAAATTTAGCTAGAGTTCTGAAATGTAACATATTGGTAATCTTCAAAAGGCAACCATTCTATATAACCTAAGCTTAGATAACTCTTCCAAAATATCTTCAAGAATCCAGAAAAGCTGAAATTATTAAATTTGAACATTATGACAAACCCAACAGCGAGATTTGGCAAAAGCCTAGAATATTATAGTATACCATCTAAAAGGAGGGCAACAATTACAATGGACAAAAGAAAAAAAAAATTAAAACACCATACACTGAGTGACTGACAAGGCTGTGTCAGTTTCATGATTAATGATCATATTTTTAAGAACTAGATAAGAACGGATATGGCACTCACCCTTGATGTCAAACAACTCTCTACAGTTATTTATAGGATTTCGTTACTTACAGTGCAGATCTGCATCCAGCTTTTTTAGGTTTGGTGGTATTGTAGTCACCAGGCACTGCACTGAGGCCTCACCACTGTTCACCTGGAATCCTGTCTCATTTGGGAGAAGGCTCACAACTGAGGAAAGTAGTATCAGTTCAAGAATATAGCCTGGTTTGTAACAATGCAACTGAGCTCAATTTTGAATTGATTTCATTCTTCGATTTATAAAGAATAGGATATTTCTCATCTTTACCAATGATGACTAAAAGATGTAAGTGTAGTATGCTACCATATAAAGCATTATTGGCCAACAAAATCTAATTCAAACCCACTGGAAGTTTTTTTTCCATATAAATCATAAATTAGGGCTAGTGGTGACGAGAGCCAAACTAGAGAGGATCCAGGAGCATGTTCCCCCTTAATTTGAAAAATATAACTTCAAAAAGCAGTCGTGGCATTGATTTTGGTCTTTTCTCTTGCTGTATAACATCAAGGGAAGACATGAAAAAAATATACATCATACAACCCAAACTTATATATAAGACGGGTGTTTCAACACATTTGACTGAAGAAAATCATTTTTATATGGACATCCTGAGCAGACATTTAAATAATTAATCTCAAGGACTGCTTTCCATTTATTTTCTATCTTCAAAGTACAGTGCACTAAACTTATTCGATATCTGATAATTCCAAATTTCCCTTAATCATATTTTAAAAGTCACAAATAAATCTCTTTTAATTGCTTCTTGTATCAGGGATCACAGTGAAAAAAATTTCCAACCCCTGAACATTGCCGTATAACTTGAACGAATTTACGACAGCTCATCAAATTGTCGTCCTTGTAAACCCAAACCAATGTTTTAATAAGCTTGTTCTAAGCAATAAAAAAAAAAAAATGAAGATGTGCCAACAGACACTATATATAATTTTATCCATCTATTCATTTCAGTCATCCTGTTTTATCTCAGTTCTGACTTATACAATATCAAGGTTGATAGACCTTTAGACCTGTACATGTTATTGACACGTTTAATACTTTCAAATATAGCCTTTAATTACTCTATATCAGACATTTTATTCGTGTACCTGTTTTTAATTTTGACGAAATGATCGAAGTCAGTCTTCAAAAGCATATAACAGATTGTGCCTGAAATCCCTTAGATGTGAGAGATGTACATGTATACAGTTAAAAAATGCAGATCTGGATATAAAAACAGAATTACGAAATAGAGATCTCGGACTTGATAATCACTCTGCCAGATCTAGATTGAGTCCCAGCTGGCGGAAAGCTGGCGACGATACTCTTAGATTATAGATTTAGTTTGCCTACCTGTTTATAAAATCAGATCTGAGCGCATGAAAGTTAACATAACTATTGTGTTGATCAAGTAAGATTTTGGATATTGTGGATCATCACAAAAGACTATCGATAGCTAACAAACAAATGCACATCGATTAAAAATTAATATTGACATCTCGTCCAGTTTTTTGATGCGCACCTTTTTCTCGGCTCATTTAAAAAAAAAAAAAGAAAGCCTTAGCCTTAAGGCGGTTTTTGAGTCAACTCTTGCCATAAGTGCCGATGTAATGTTATCTAAAGGGTACATCAAGAAACGTAAATAATGTTACAATTTGAAAAATCTGATGAAATATCCTTTGAAATGAACAACTTGAAATAGCGAAGTTTGTCGGAATTGATATCAAAAGCAAAACGAGTTTAGTGGCACTTTTGTTTTGACTGAAAGCACATCTTGTATTGCAATAGTAGATCAAAAATCCAAACTTCAGGATAAAAAAATGGTACTACCTTCCGTTTTGAAAAGGAAAACAGCTGTGCTTTGTTTTCGTACCTTTTCCTTTTTGAACCAACGCTTGTGCTGACCTGATTTTGCAATTTTTTTCTGGACAATCCACGGAAATAGTTACTGCCGCAGAAAATCGCGGATCTGCGGAAAACTATGATCCTGTTGTATATTTTGGCTTCATTTCTTTTAATTCGACATGTTTCCAGCCTGATATGATATTAATACTAACTTTTCTTACAAAAAAGCGGGGTTGTGACTGTGTTAGAATAGTATATAACCCTGCAAAATGTAATAAACTTTGTACATGCTAGGCAACCCAATGTATGATGTCCAAAGACCACCATTGTGTAGATTCCCATCTAGACTCACAACTAAGTCACTCCAGCTTTCTCACTTACTTAAAATGCTATTTATCTCCTAATTTGACATGAAAGTTATGGTCCCTGTAATGTCAAATTATCAGGTATGATGTTTCAAAATTGTAATTGTAACTTACTTGTTTTGGGAGTATTTTGTGCTACCCGTTTCCTAGGTGGGACTGCTTCTGCAAGTGTAAAACATAAAAAGAAAAAGAAAAAAAATTACTTTTTTTTACCAGCTGACTTAAATGTTCAAAAGCTAGCACTATCTTATCAAACTATAAGTACAAGCTATAAAAGTCATTGCAACTAATTCAGATGCTTTTAACTCATGATACAGAGAGTATAATATATTTATATGTATTATATAACGTATAATATATTTAGTATAAAAATACTCTATCACTACCATAAACTGAGGAAAAAAAAATATGCAAAAAACAACAAAACCCAACACCCTACCTTCATGAGGTTCCTGCAACTTTAGCTCTTCTGAAACTTTATTTGCAAGAGCAGTGACTGCTTCTTCTGGATTAAAAAAAAATGCACAACGAAAAACATTGAAAAAAAATAACACATTAGGTTACTTCATAAAAGGTAAAGCTTATCTATGCTGTACGATTGCAGATGCATAGTTTTAGACTGAAACATGCCACTAAAACATGCAGGAAAAAATGCAGATTCTTTTTTCCCTAAAAGAAAATAATTTTAAGATTTACTGCTATAGTTAGACCAACTAACTTGGAACAGTATCTATAACAGATATGCAAATAAATAGAATTTGAATATTTGCTACTGTGCATTTTCATCTATGCTATACTATTAAAACAATGTATACATATTACTAACTTGTTCTATCCTTACAGCTACAAGTTAAGTCAATCATCACACTAATAATAAAAACTTACTCCTTAGAATAATTATTCAACATTACAACATGTCCATGCTCCACCCAAATGACTATCATAGAAGAGAACTTACTTTAAGAACAATATTGGAGTATATTGCTCTTCCGGCAAATGTGTGATTCTATTGTTAAATTAAGCAGTAAAAACATGACTTTTAACTAAAGAAAAAAAAATTGCAAAAAGTAAACACAAAAAAGAAGATAATTCTTACAGCACTTATTAACTTTTTAAAGTAGCAATAAAAAAAAATAAACAAAAAAACCCCCCAACTATGTGCCTGTCCCTCCGGTGAAGTAGAATGGGGCTTTAAACTAGTTTGATTACATGAATTGATCATTAATGCTGCTTATAAGCTTATAATAGATGTTTGAAGCGATATGCTTACACCTATCCTCAGCCTTTAGTTTACTTTACTTACTTGTGGGTAAAGTCTTGAACATGACTACAATATCTGCCACATTACGTCCAGCCATCATTGTGCCTTTCTTAAAGGAGCCAACTTGGCGGACCTCCTCAAGAGTCTGACAAATGAACAAAAATCCCAAAGATGTAAAATAACACTAAGCATAAATATATTAACTCTTTTATGGGCGAAAAAAATGTTAATAGAATGCAAGTATTAGTAAAAGCATTAAAACAGACTTTGAGACAATATTAAACTTCACCATGGTGATTTATTACATATGAAGAGGCGTTTTTTTTTTTTCTTTCTGAACAGTTAAACACTCCTTGGTGTTTTCAACCAGTGACCCTAAAAATGAATAAACAAAAATACAGTATTGCAAATAATGGAAAATTGACATCTGTTCGCAGTTTCTTGTCACTTGAAACCCCAAAATTCGCCAAACATAAGTGTAGCAACATGATAAATAAACTTTTTCTTATTGGGAGTAGCTTCATAAAGCCAGGGACCTTCTTGTTTGTTTAAAATTCATGTACGACTACTAAACAAAGTTAAAAAAAAAAAAAGAATAAATATCACTCTTTCTAAAAAATCCACTCTGTAAAGTAACTAGCTTCTATGTACATGTATTAAAATATGTATGTCAATCAAATCAAATCTATAATAACCATGCTAATCATTGGTCATTTCTGAAGTCCTTCAGTTTAACTTTAAATAAATTGGGTGTGATTTTAATATCCCACTTACCAAGGAGGGAAAAAATGTGAGTCTTATCAATACATTGACGGTGACAAAGACAGAGAAGGAGTTGACGAAGATGAAAGAGAGAGGGAGAGAGAAGAAGAAGTTCGGAGAGCTTTTTCTGGGGAGAAAATGTGTGTCTATCGAACATGTATGCACCCAGCTCATTTGGTGTGTTCATTGACGGTTGTGAAACTGAACATTAGACAGAAGTCTTGCCATGTCCAGTTTTTTTCAATTAAATTTATGGACCTTCACATCTGCAGTATTTTCATTAGTTTTCTTACATTCCTTAAAAACTGCAAAACTTGCGGGTTTTTTTTTTGCGAACGAGGCCGAAATTTGCCGCACTGTGGGGACAGAGTTATGTTATAAGTGTATCCATCTATTGATCTAGCTATCAATCCACTTACTTATGTGCCTATTTATCTACATTTATATCTATCTCTGCACAAGTTAAACTATTTTT
The DNA here is from genome assembly GCA_003991915.1 of Elysia chlorotica. NCBI lineage: Eukaryota > Metazoa > Mollusca > Gastropoda > Plakobranchidae > Elysia > Elysia chlorotica. Next base: position 603,272 of record RQTK01000084.1, read on the forward strand.
TATGCCCATCAGTGCTTATAAAATCCTAAAATTTGTGGATAATTGGCATCACTGAAATTGATCATGCAAGGGATAAAAGTTGAGAATTTTCCACATACTACAACAAAAATAATCCCTCACAATGATGTTATCTTATGCCATTGAAAATAAGACATGCTGAGTATTAAACTTACACCCCTCTCGACTCTGGTACAGAGTTATTTGTATTCTCCTCATGAGGCCCTTTAGGCTAAGAACAAAAATGGAATATATCCTCCAGGAACAGATTGAAATTCAAATATCAGTTTGAAACAGAAAATACCCCACCGTCAAAACATTATCCTATCAAAAACTGCACAAGGATCAACTCAGAGGCTCTTACTGCTGCTTCAAATCCTGCTGGAGCAATGACCAGGTTGTCAAGTATCCCTTGCACCTTGGTTACCAGTGCTAGAATGGATGCTTGTTCAGCCGATGATGGAGTCAGGTCTGTGTGTCTTTTCAGCAATGCCTGGTGATGATGAATTTAAATTATCAAATTTTAGAATCCAATTGAAGTGTCTAGGCACAGATGAATCATCTTATAGCTGAACTAAACATATATCCTTTAACCCTTAATTTACTGTCTAGTTGATATACTTCACAATGGTAATTTGACTGACATTAGAAGCATAGCTCCAATTTTTCTATATATTGATGTTTCTAAATTTGTTGACATGCTTTTCTCAAAAGAGACAAAATTATGAAAAAAATATAAAAAACAGATTTAGAGAGAAGATTGGATTCACTTTCTAACCATATACAACTTGACACATTTAAGGTATAAGAAATATTTGAAAAAAATATATATGAAAAAGTCAAAATTATTGGCAAAAACACCAATTTTTTCATTGCACTACAAGTGCTTTTTGTGTTACATGTACACAAATTGAAGCTGTAAGGACCAGTCAAGTTCATAGTCTGTTTGAGCGCTTGCGATCTCCCCAGTATCAAAGTATAGTAGATCTGTGTCTAGATATATGTTTGCATTGTTCCTGTCACCTCCAACACCCCTTGCATCTTCTTGATCTACTTCAATATCACTTTCTCCATTCTCTCCTTCTTCCTCATCTACCAGATAAGATTTATCTTCACCATCAAAGCAATCACTTCAGTATCCTAAACTAGAAAATTGGAGTAAAAGTTCGTTCTAATGCTTACTTTAATGAAGATCTTCTTTAAACATCACAGTAGCTAGGGAACACATGTGAAAACAGGGAATCAGTCTCTGCTCAAAACCATACATTTTGAAATAACTCCAAAATGTATTACCCTATTCATACTTATAGGAGCAAAGAAAAGAAAGTGCTGTGAAAGAATTGTTGTTATTTAAAAAAAAAGACATAGTAGGACAAGGCTGGGTTTAACATGTAATTAAAAAAAACAAACAAAAATTAGATAAACTGTCCAGATCATAATACTTCCATTCCTGTTGCCTACATACAAGTGGATAGCAAATGACAACCTCGTTACTAGATGAAGGCTTTTGCAGTTTGAAAAAAATCTGACAAGCTTACATCAGTGAATGCCTTTTCCTCTGGGGCTGCCTTTGCTCTTGGAAATGCATTTTCACACTGTAAAAAAAAGTTTCTCAAAAATTAAAAAAAATATATATACCTCACTAGCTACAGCAGCTTTTAAAGGCTTTGCTAGTAACTTCTTATATATGATATTTGCATATTATATTCATTGAATTTAATACTAGCTCCTACACAGATCTTGTGTAGTTTAAAAAAAAACAACTCTTTATCACAATCTTGACACTTCTTCTAAATCTTAAATCTCAGAATGGTTCAGAGTTTACTAGATCTATATATATCATGAAAAAGGTTTTCCAAGCTAAGACAAAATAAAATCAAGGATTAATCAAAATCAACAACATAAACAAAATGTATACTTTAGGAGGGGAGGCTATATAAAACATTGGTATATGTTGTCTTTATCATTAACATTACTCACCTGAACAAGATCAAACGGAATATGAGGTATGAAAGGTCGAAAACTGAAAATGGAATCAATACCAATTGGTTACCAACGTACAGCAGAGTTAAAAAAAAAAATCTAGAGCATACAATAGGAAAAACAAATATCAGTCACAAAGATGTCCTTTTTCTCTCTGTAGAGAAAGCAAGCTGCAAGTAGGAAAATTTAAAGTTACCTTAGTTCAGTAACTGATGAAGTAAAATAGACAAAGAATAGCACTTAAAATGGCTTTGCTTATAATACATCTATGAAACAAAAAGGCATTGAGGTATTATTTTTAAAGACACATACAGACTTGTTAAAAAAACAAAACAAAAACACTTTCTTACGGTCCTGGTGGTCCCCCGAAAGGCCTGATGGGTCCCCGTATTCCTCCTCGCATCAACCCACGTCCTCTGTTTGGTCTGAGAAAAAGTCATTGTTACACAGAAGAATTATTGAGTAGTAAAAACTAGTATCAATGTGTAAGAGAGGAGCTGTCTCCTATAGGGTGACTGATCCCTAGACTACAACACCCAATAATTTTAGGTGCTGCCACACAAAAACCGTGCAGGGACACCAAGACTTCTGTCTCAGCCTATGTTTTATGATTTATACGATATATATACCTCAAGCCAACCAGTATGGCTAAAGGGAACGAAATCCAAAAAATGAATTTGCCCCATTGTTGGCTTAACCTTCCAATTGAGAGATCGACACTTTCTACTAAAAGCACCTTCACCCCCCCCCCCCCCCCCCCCCCCCCCCCCCTCAGATGTAAGTGCATTCATCTATTTATAAATAACTAGAATGAAGTTGAAAACATTGGCAGACCAATTATCATGAGATATTATCATTGAATGCCAGACTCATAGCAATTGCTGCAATGCCTTATAAAATCTAGATCTATCTATATGAGGTATATTGGGAGTTCCTTCTTCATTTAATCTGTGCCTTACAGTTAATGAGTATGGTTATAAATGCTATTTATTTCTATGGCTGTTTATGTTATCAAACTTTTGATCTCTGATATACATGGAAAAAATGTATGTATCTTTCAAGGTAAGAAATATCAATAGTTTTGATCTTTTTAAATGACACGACATGACTGGTGCATTGAACATCCTTGTCACCAAGCAATTTAAGAAGGCACCCTTGAATGCAGATTGGTGACTTTTGCATCCTTCAGTGATAAATACAACAATGCATAGGCAGAGTCTATAGATATATACGCACTACATGTAGTGTTTTTGCCAAAAATAATGCTATATATATACGCACTATATGATGTGATCATGGGATTAGATCCGCGGGCCTCCTGTTCTGGAGACCAACGCTCTACCACTTTAGCCAGTTCACCCCCCCCCCCCCCAAACCCTGTATAGAGGCGGAAACGCTAGGCCTAGATCTATATAATATAGATCTAGAGTAGATTCTATAGGATAGGCCCTAGAAATGGTGCATACAGCCAACAAAAACTCACGCTCTCAACGAATAAGCACTGTAGTCTATGCAAAACTCCCTATAGACAAACTAGATTAGTAGATCCAGCCACTCTAAATGAAGTGCTCTGGCCTGGGCTGATGAAGAGAATATAAAGTTAGTGCCTTTATCACCATTATGCCTACAATGCTTGAGGAAACCTTACAAATGAGCATTTTTAGGGACACAGCCATGACAGAGATGACGATTTTATATAACATTGGACCCCGGGGAACTTTGGAGTTGCGAGAGACAGAACCGGGAGACACCCGACACAACCATAGATCTAGTCTTTCTAGATCTAGATTTAGATCTAGTGGTTGAGGGGATGCAAGCCTACCTCATTATTATGGTTCAGCAAAGGAAACCTAATACCGTAGATTGACTGCCAATATATGATGCTATTCAAATATAGCTCTAGATCTAGATAGTGCAGTAAAACGAAGCAGCTCGTTACAATTATGTACATGTACTACAGGTCTATTTAACTTGAGTTGCCGGCTTGAATGTTGAAGAAAAGAATAGAAAATTGGAAATCCAAGACAGATTGGAAAAAAATTAAACTAGAGTTATCTTGCTTTTTTCATGGGCATCAACTCTAAGTTCGATGAATATTTGACCCTGCATCCGGGCCATGATTGCTTCCTGTTGACGACCGAGTGTGAAGGGCAAGAAATAAAGATGCTGTCGGCGTTTAGATCAAGTGCGTAAATCTATATTTCACATGCTTATCGTATTAATATTTTGGATTTAATGTAAACTAGACAATGATGGATGTATTTTTTACGAAAGCTGCAACCTTGTATAGAGCTATTTTATTAATACAGCCATTATCTATTTGGTAACCGTAACGGCTTCTGCTATTACTAGAGATTCTCTTAGAAGTCAACTTGTTATTTTGATTTTTACATTTTTATGTCGAATTAATATAAATTGAATGCATGCCGCCATATGGCTGAGTGTAAGTCTAGATCGATACACCCCAATCCACAGGAAAACGCTACAATGTAACACATTTGTAAGTGAGGTGCATACTTATAAGCAAGACATTTTAAATTAAAGTCAGCCCTATGTGCATCTCTCAAGCGTCATTAGGAGTATAAGGACAGCACTTTTAACTTACAATGGTAGTGATAATAGCTCTAGTAGCGGCAGCATAGTATAAGTATTACCTGTCTTACTCTCATGAAAATTAATAATGTAGGTGATTGTATAACAGGTAGGCCTAACACTTTCTCTATTTGTACACCGGTACTAATAATCAAAACCATTTATTTAGTACAAGGGTACCAGTAAAAATTTTTCATTATTGGTACACAGGTTTTCTACACTACATGTCAATTAGTGGACTATCAAGAGTTTAGCTGTTTTAGAAAAAATTGATTCAACAATTTGAACACATTCTTTTTTCATTAGAAGATGGTCAGAAAAAGAAACCCCAAAAGATCCAAGTCTGCTTTCCACTCTTTTATGTGAATTTATTTTGTTTGATTGTGAACAAGGCCCTAGAGGTCTATATATAACTGCGCTACAGTTTTAAACACAATTTAAGTCAATAAAATCTGCTGAGTGTAACTAAAAGGGTGTTTGGGGGGAGGGGAGCGCATTGTTTTTACTGTTAAAAATGATGGTTATTTTCTAAAAAAATTCTAGATCTAGATCAGAAATGATAAAAGCATGATAGCATAAATTTGTAAAACTAACAATGAAAATCAGTATGTTTGCCCAATCAGAACTTGTCTCTTCCTCATTCCTGTGCAACTTGAAATACATTGCATTGAAAACTTGTTAGTTGCCATGGGGTCTAGACCACAAAGAAATCTCCATGAACCTAGATGTTCAATAACCCATCCTGTTTATTTTCATGGCAGTTGGGTCCAGCACTATGTAGACTATATTGTGGATGGGCCCCAAGACTGACGTCTGACAATTTCATGTGCTGCCACACATGAGACAGGGCTGGGAAACCTGGACTCCTATGACAGCTGGTCAAATTACACTGACACCAAACTAACCAGTAGAGAACGAATTAGGACAAATAAATTTTTGACAGATCAAGTGATTCAAACCATGGACCTCCTGATCTGGATACCAACGTCCTAACACTCAAATTCTAAAGTGAATTATAAGTTAAATTGTATCCTTCAGGTGTTTTCAGGTGTTTGTTCAAATGTTGCTGCATTTAAAACATAAATAAGACATCTACTCTATAGTGACTTTTATTTTTTTCAATTCAACAATTAAACTATTTCAGGTGCTCTCAAGTCTGCCCTCCAAGGCCAGGGAGCCTTTAAGGTACTGGCTGTGGTTCCGGCTCGACAAAGCCATAAAATCAGCAAACAGGATCGCATAGAAACATGGGATTATGTCAACAGTGTCTACTTTGGGCCCGAGAGAGATATGAAGAATTTTCCCAATCCCACACAACCAGCCAAACATGAACCTGTCAGGATGGGCATTGTGCCTCAGTCTTGGTTTGATTTCATGTACCCAAAGACTGGAGTTACAGGTTAATTCAATTTTATTATTGATTCTAGAAGACAAAAAATCAAAGTCTAAATCTAGATTTCGCTAAAGCTAGAGCTAACCAAAATGTATCCTATGTGATAGCTACATTGTATCGAAAGATCTGCACATTCTGCACCTAATATAATTTAACTCTTAATTCATATAATCTACATTATCTGTTATTCTATATCTGGATTTCTACTTATAATTTTTTGGTGCGATTTTCGCATGTTTTGCTCCAATTTTTCGTATAAAAAACAACTCAATGCATGGGTGCAAGTTCGCCGGCTGTGGCCGGCATGCCGGCCAATTCCGAGCGTCCGACGGATGCTGCCGGCCAAACACGATCCCGCCGGTCGGCCGGCAGATAGGAAAAAAAAAAATTAATTTCGAAAAAAAATCGTCCGATCGGACGATTTTAACTAAGAATAATAATCAAACGCGTTTCCGGTTTTGCGGTCTTAATCGAATAAAAGGTAGAATAATCGAAATACCGATAGATTAATAACGTTTTGTTTACTATTTACTCGTTGTATATATCGATACTTAAGTTAATAAGAGATATGACCATTGACTAATTCACTGTGATTTATGAATGAAACAGCGTGTAGTTCGTAGCTAGCAATGTAGCATTCTCACATGCCGTGGATACAAGTTCGCCGGCGGCCGGTATAAAAAAGGCCGGCCGATCAGAGGCGTCAGATGGACACTGCCGACCAATCTCGATGCCGTACTCCGCCGGCAGTTAAGCAAAAGAAAGAAAAAAAAAAAAAAAAAAACGAGGGGAATGAAGTTCCAATTCCTCAACGTTCATTTGCAGTTTAGCGGTCTACTTCGGGTCAAATGTACAAAAATCGGTAGATGATCAAAGTAGAGCTGCCAACCTGTGCGGCTTGGCATAATTTTGTACGCCTTTAAGACAAGCCGCACATTAAATATAATAATTTGATCTACGGATACGGTGTTTCTGTTAATCACGCAACCGAATGTATAGAAGGATAAACAAAGTTTCGTGCGCGCAAGAAAAGTAGGACCCATTGTATTAAACATTATATCGCATGCGATGTTTCCTCGTGGTTTTATACATGTACTTGTCATTGCGTTATCGAGATTGGTTCAGTTAACAATATCAATGATATCGATCGACCACAATGCGTTGTTTTATCGTTTATTATAATTATGTCCAAAACTCAAAATAATAGTACCCATCCCTGAATCTTCACATCGAGTCCTCGACCATCGCAATTTTCACCAAGTACATATAATACTTCTGATTGACTTTGATCTTAGTGTTCACCATGGAATAGGTCTTTCTGCTATCATGTGTTCCTATGTGCGTTTACAATTACAAACAAGGGGCGTAGATCTAATTTATCGTTTATTCGTCCGAAGATCGATCTATCCATCTTAGCGCCCAACCCTCAACCCTCGTTAGTTTTTCGTGAATCCCGTGCACGAATCTACTTTTACAAACAAAGGCTCTAAATTAGATCTAATTTGTCGTTTATTTGTCCGAACTATGTCGATCTCCCAATCTTTCCATTCAGCCCTCGGCTCCTGTCGTCATTTTCAACTAATGAAACTTATTGTTCTTATATGTCCTTGGCATTGTCCACTATGACATGAATCATGTGCTCTACGACTCTACTACGCTAGTGCTCTTTTACATGCCTTAAGTTATGTAGATTTAATTCAGACCAGAAATTTGGTTCTAGTACTCTACTATACTTTGAGCATTATACGAACAACCGGCATAGTTCAGATGACTTTGAACACACTACATCTTGGATTAGATTAAGGTTTTTACCAGTCACTCGTCTACGCTATCTAGATAATTATGTTATACATCTTGTCCAGACACGTTGAATTAAGGCTGGCGTTTTAGTTTTAGTGTTAAATTTTACACGAGCTTGCAATAACAATGCTACTATTGTTACCTCTAAATCTGCTGCTGCTATAACCGCCACTACTATTACTACTACTACTACTACTACTACTACTACTACTACTACTACTACTACGACGACGACGACGACGACGACGACCACGACTACTGCTACGACTACTACTCCCACCACCACCACAACGACTACTACTACTACTACTACTACTACTACTACTACTTCGTCTACGCTATCTAGATAATTATGTTATACATCTTGTCCAGACACGTTGAATTAAGGCTGGCGTTTTAGTTTTAGTGTTAAATTTTACACGAGCTTGCAATAACAATGCTACTATTGTTACCTCTAAATCTGCTGCTACTATAACTACTACTACTACTACTACTACTACTACTACTACTACTACTACTACTACGACGACGACGACCACGACTACTGCTACGACTACTACTCCCACCACCACCACTACTACTACTACTACTACTACTACTACTACTACTACTACTACTACTACTACTACTACTACTACTACTACTACTACTACTACTACTACTACTACGACGACGACGACGACCACGACTACTGCTACGACTACTACTCCCACCACCACCACAACTACTACTACTACTACTACTACTACTACTACTACTACTACTACTACTACTACTACTACTACTACTACTACTACTACTACTACTACTACTACTACTACTACTACTACTACTACTACTACTACTACTACCACCACTACTACTTCTAAGAAATTATTTATTGATTGTACATTCAAAACTAGTTTATAGATGACCATACTGCAGGCTAAGACAAAGAGTAAACTACTTATGCTATGAATTTTTTTTTCTAGTGGTGCTTATTCGTACATTAGACAGCGTTTATTTCATGCATTATTTACCTGGTTTGGTTATTGATACATGTATACAAAAAATGATATACCACATGACAAGGAAAAGTAGAGTCCGAAGAATGGTTTTAAAAAGTAAGGTATTTATGAGCAAAACCTTAGTTTCAATGTGGGGTAGCGGAAAACCTTGTTACGGGTACATTCTGCAGGCCAATGTTGAGTTCAGACCTCTGCTTGCAGGCCAAACTGACTCAGCCTGCTTGCACCCATGCTCATGTTTATTCCTTCATAAAATGGACGCTCACTTCGCAGTTAAAAATGTACCAAAATTCTGATTAAGAAAATTAGAGCACATGTAGAGTAAAAATAAACTTTGTCAAGGCAGAGATAAATACAGAATAAACAATACAATAATTAATATAATATATAGGTCTAAATAGAACCTGATGAAGAAGAAAATTTGTTGTACATATTGTTTACCGATAACTAATGTTAGTGAGTTATGGTACGCTAAATGTAATACGTCTACAGTGTCTTTCCTTTAATAAATGTAACCATTTATCATCTCTGGAACATTTTTATACCCTCTCTAGATGGACAGAAATCTTGAAATTTTTTTAGCCCTCCAACACTCTTCTTTCACCACTTGCAAAGTTGGGGAAATTTAGCCAGGTTTGGGTGTCATCCCTGTTCAAGAAATACTCAATATTCTTATTATTGTTTTGTCAGTAGGATTTGTTTTGAATTTAAAGTCTTAATGAATATTACTTATAAGTACTAATGCTTTCTTTTAATAAAAGAATCTAGTTCCAAACAAATATTTTATCTGGTTCATAAGCTCACTGTTGTTTTTTAATCAAATACTTTATTAAAATACATGAAAGTCCAACAATATGTTCATTACATAACTGTTTGTTGTTTGAAATTTCTTGCAGGTCCCTATGTTTTGGGCGGTGGCTTGGCCCTGTGGATGATGTCCAAGGAAATCATGGTTGTAGACCATTACTTCTGGGAAATTCCCTCTTTCTGGATCATGGTCTACATTCTATGCAACCATCAAAAAGTTGGGCCACAGCTAACCAAATGGGTTGCTGAGAAATATGAGGTATTTTTCTTTCTATTTTTGAAGTCTCAACCAATTAAGCAAATTGTCAAAAGGCAAAACAGTAAAACTCTAACAAGATTTAATGTTTTCTTCATCTCATCTCTCTTGTAGTTGCAAAATAAAGATTGAAAGAGGAAACTGCCGACCCACTTGTCTTTTTTTCAATCAGGCCTTTGGCGTGAGGCATACATAGAATCAGACTTAAAGAACACCCTACATTCAACAAACTAATAAAAATGTCCATTTTTTGTTCTTTGTCTTTAGTAAACTGTCTTGGATCCAACAAACTAATCTCATACCCATCCTCAAATCCAATGAACCAGAAGTGCTGTAAGGTTACACATTTGCATACCAGACACTCCAAATCTAGTTTAAAATTAGATAACCAAAGATCTGCCTGGTCCTAAATAAAAAATAACACTTCTCCTACAAGCCACGATAAAAACATAGTGTAGTATAGTGTATATTTAGAGGGGTAAAAAAATGATAAGCAGAGACGGGATGGGGGAGGAGTGGCAGCTGACGGTTGTCTGCGGAGCAAGATAGGAGATCAAAAAGTTCAAACCGCCAGTTTAAAACGTGATATGTGTGTGTGTGGTTGATTCAACACAATATAGTCAAAATCATGTAATGGAGGTATGGTATTGGCAGTAGCAAGCCACACATGGCTTCAACAAACTATTGAAAATTAAAGAGGTAGTTCGTTGAATCTGAGTTGTATTGTATAAACATAGATTCTAGATCTAAATTCATCTTTTACACATTATTTTAGCAGGTTGCAAGATATTGTCTTTACTATGAAAGAAATCAATATTTTCTTTGTTGTTTACCGGAATACCTTTTCAACTCCCCCCACCCCCCAATTTATCCAAACATGTGGATTGATACTGTATGGATTCTTAACTTAGTTCTACTTTTTATAATGCAGGCTCGCAAGAAGGTCCAATTCACAAGGCCCATCAACATGATGAAAGATGCTGAGAAGGCCAACATTGCCAAGTTGGATCGTCTTATTGAGGAAACTGAGACTATCAAGCATGTCCACCAAGCTAAGAAGGTAGAAAATATGATCCCTTTTTCAGTTCATGTTGTTCAAATGAGATAGCAAAATGTTGGAAGAAAAGCTAAATAAGAGAAACTTTTTAGAATTGGTAGTTCTGCAACCAGCATTTTACAAAGTGTATAGATTTAACTTTAAAAAGCTTTATGAATGCATAAGAACACTGGGGGGTGTGTGGTAGCACTGGGTTTGAACATCAGCTTCTAGCGTAGGAGGTTTGTGGTCCAAGCCCTAGTAATTTTTGTCCACTACTGGTTGGGTGTGTGTCAGTTTAATGTGACCGGCTGAGACAGGAGTCATGGTATCCCTGCCCTGTCTCGTGTGTGGCAGCACATAATAAATTGTCATATGTTAGTCTTTGGGTCCGTCCACAATACAGGCTATATAATGCTGATGTTGGACGTTAAACCAACTCAACCCATCGCATAAAAACTTTATCCTTTACATATATCAACACTAAGCAAGAAACAAAGCAATAATTTTCCTTATTCGAGACATTTTCTATAAAAAAAAAAGAAAACCAATTAAAAAAAAAAGGCGAAAAGCTTTTTTTTTTTTTTTACTGAATTTTCTGATGTAGTTTGATTGTGAAGCGTTTCGAAGGATTGTCCAATAGCACTAACCATCATTCCACGGATCAATATTTTACACGCCTTTAAAACTCAAACTATAGGTTGGGGTTACTTGTGGTCTATTTAGTTATTTTCCTGTTATAAACTTAAGTGCGCATTTGGAGATACATTCCAGCTAGAGCACTTTTTCTGTAACTAAATGCTGCATTAGCGCAAATGGGTCTTGAAATAATATAGAAGGGCATTAAAATGTGCTTTCTACTTCACCAGGAAGGTGTTGAGTTTCAGCTGGAGGCAGCCTACAGACAGAGACTGCAGACAGCCTATCAAGAAGTCAAGAAGAGGCTAGTAAGTGACCTTTTGCTAACAGGGCTGCAAAACAATAATGCTTTGCATTATTTTATGTGAAATAAAATATACTTGGCAGAAATTTGAAAATGTTTTTTGCAATAGTCTGGAGAAAGAGATCAAGAGTCTTATTAACTGTTGGATTTTATAATGAGAGTGTATCCTATTTGTTTCTATCTTTACCATTGAGCTTTTCAAGGTAGAAGTAATAATCATTCATTGATCTCCATATTATTGTGATTTTTTTTTTTTCCATTGGCAGGTCATTATTTCTATGTAGCAAAACTGTAATTTAGCTTAATGCTGGTTTCTCTTACATTCTTTGGGATATGGTAAAATCCTTCCTGTCTTAATAACATTATTCTACGATATTCATCAAGTAAAAACAAATGGAACAATTCACAATAACGAAGATAAGGAAAATGTTACAGATAATTATTGCTTTGATGTGTGTTCTTTCATCATTGTTTATACTTTTATATCATGTCAAATGTTTAAAAATGCTTTTGCACAAAAAGGAGACTTAGCAGATACAAATTGATATTTTGTGTGTGTACAGGACTATGAGGTTGAGAAGGCCAACACTAAGAGAAGATTTGAGCAGGATCACATGGTCAACTGGATCGTGAGCAGTGTGACAAAGAGCATCACACCCCAGCAGGTGAGACAGGAGTGAAGTTATCAAAATTATGAACAAAATTTTGCCTAAATTAATCCCCAGAAGATCTACTTGACATTAATTTGCTCTTTTTATTTATTTTTATTTTTGTTTAGACTGAGTAGAAGCTATAAAAAGTATACCATGAGGGAAGATCCCCTTGAGTGAAATTTTTTGTCTTGCGCATTGTCCACTTAATTTACACACATTAGAACTTCTGATCCTTGTTGTAAGCACTTATTTTTAATAAACAAAACTGTTAAAATGGGCAATGGAGAGAGACATGTAAACAATTTTGAGTACACTCTTTTTTTTCTTTCTCACAAAGCTGCCTTATAATTAAATTTTCTTTGAAGTTTCATTTGTTAGGCATAGCTCTTGTGTATATAGAGTGGATGTAAATTAAGTTTTGAAAATTATAGATATTTAATTTTGTGGGGTTTAGGAAAAGTTTGTACACACCAGGTATTTTTTTTTTTACTGAGCAAATCACTTTTGCTTTCAGTCATGTAATTAATATTTATTAAACTATCAAATTCACATGAAATAATTTTGTTGTCATGCCACTTTGTGTTTCTTAACTCTTTTCTCAAGTCATTTTAACACTTTCAGTAATTTAAGCCGGTTTTACCGGCCCAAAAAGTAACTTAAGCCGGTTTTACCAGCACAGAACTTAAGGTCTAGTTAGTGAACAAAATATGCGATGTGCGAAGTTTGCGATGCCTTCCGTTCAAACAGTGAAGATTTCAACTTTCTTTTTAAGTTCATTTGAACGTCAGGTTTTATTTGTGTATACCATTGTTGTAGGAGTAAATTTTCATTTCTTTTTTTTTTGTGCTGCATTTTATCTGTAGACACATTTCTTACCATAACTAAATATATTTTTGACGTTTTCTCTTCAAATTTGACGTGCAAACTTCTTGTAAAGCAGTCTTTTTCCCTTTTTTAAATTTGAATATTTTAATTGTCTTTTTCTTTACAGGAAAAGGAAAGCATTCAGGTCTGCATACGCACCTTGAAGGATTTGGCTGCCAAGCAACAGTTGGCCTAAGAAGCAGAGATACAAATTTCATTTATATGACTAGAACTACTGAAGGAGGGAGACTGGAGTGTAATTTTCCTTTGCAAAAATTAAGCTTGTATTTTGCATTTGTTTAGTTTACACTTAACAGTTGCAATTTGGATATCACAATGAAAACAAATATTGATTGAAAAATTGTTCATCGAGGCTCTTTTTGTATGATTGTTTTTCAGTGATGGTAGGTTATGAATGAATAAACTAAGTGTTAGTGCTGTTTAATTGCACTTAGCAAATTAATAATATTAATATGTGCTTATGTCTAAAGACAATGGTACATTTTTCCTTTTTTTTTGGTATTGTCCTTCATAATTTTCAGCCACTGCATTGGTACCCTGTAAATGTTGTGATGAAGACAAGAAAGCTAATAAATATGTATTATAAAATGAGAAATGTGTCTTATTACATTGTTGTTATAAGAAGTTGTGTGCTCACTCTGCTTTTTGGCAAAATTTTAAAAATATGCTACATTCTATCATGTTGCTTGAAAGAGCAGTGATCATAATCTTCCGCTAATGCACGGAAATCTGCCACAGTGGACCTCAGATATAGTGAAGTAAGTGGGCCAACTCCAAAACTTAATTACATCCGAGGTTTGGTTACAGGCAAGGTTGTAATAAACACAACAAACTTGGGTCAGTGTCAGTATCAGAGACAGGAGTCATGGTATCCCCTCTCTGTCTCATGTGTGGCGGCACATAATATTTATTGTTAGACGTCTGTCTTGGGGCCCGTTGCCGCACAGGATCCATCAGGGAACCCAGGCAACGTTAAACTCGGAGAGAGGGATATAACTCTCTCCCTTGCTCTATAGAGAACTACTACGGATCTTTTAGGCCGAATGTGTGTGTGTGTCTGTGGCGTTTTGATCTGAGAAGTATCATTAAGGAAGTGTCGCACGTTATTGCCCACACCCTCTTCAACTGTTCTAGATACAGGCACTCTGTGACAACACATCTAAACAAATTTCGTTTTCCCATAGTCAGGAATCGAGATTAGTGATATGTTACTAAACTAGATCTAGATTTAGCACCACCCAGTTAACATGAGAGAGAGATAGAGTGAGGAGGCGTTCTGTCTTTTTTACCTCCTTTGTGAACCTCAATTTATCATCAAAGGAAAGGTATTTTCGATGCCATGGTCATTGAAAATTGAGATCTGATTTAGTGAATATAAACGACTCCGCAATGTTTGCATATCAATGCTGGGCCAAGACTTAAGTGTAATAACACTAAACACAGTCCCACAGTGACAGTGATTCTGTGAATGTGGGGAGAGAGGAGATGTGGGAGGAACCAATCAATATGCCCCCCAAAACATGACCATTCATTGCCCCTCCCCCTTCAAACGTACGCAAAAACCAAACAACATAGCATCTTTTTTCCTCCACCCTTTCCCCCACCTTTCTGCCTTTCTGTATCTGTCTGTCTGTCTGTCTCTCTCTCTCTCTCTCTCTCTCTCTCTCTCTCTCTCTCTCCCTCTCTCTCTCTCTCTCTCTCTCTCTCTCTCTCTCTCTCTCTCTCTCTCTCTCTCTCTCTCTCTCTCTCTCTCTCTCTCTCTCTCTTTCTCTCTGTGAATCTGCACCTTTCCTTCATGACATTTTTGTGGTTTTTCCATCTTCTACTATTCTACTTTCAAACATTCTCACTCAAGTGCCTACTTAAGATTTAATTTTTAAATTGTTTTGTTAATTCTGATTAGAGGTGATACATGTGTATGTGCTTAAGAATCACATTTGAAAATAAGTGCAGGGCAGCTAAGAAAGGAAACTCCTAGATCTACGCGATGTATGAAATTGGATATGCTTAGGAAAGCTGTATCAAAATATCAAATATTGGATAAATTATTTCATTTTCTTAAGTAGCCTTAACTAATGTGGATAGTTACAAAATTCATTAAAACTAATAAAAGAGACACATCTGTGTTGCCACACCTGCTCATTGGTCCAAGGAATGAGATATGAGTTCTTCTAGGATAGGCCAATAGTGTCTTCATTGTCCATGTGTATAATACATGTATTGTGAACTGAAATCAAAAAGGTTCTATCTGCAATTTTGTTAAAAGTGCAATATATTCAAAAATAATTATAACGTATCGCAGCCAAGTTAAAAAGAAAAGCAAAATGCATTACCATGCAAATATGTATTAAACTTAGATTCCTCCGTTTACATAGGACCTTCTTTTTTCGTTCACTAGATATAATCCTCTCAGTGTAACCTTTTGTCAGTTTTAGATGTTAAAAAAGGGTCACTTAATTATATGAAAAAGCAAATAGGTCTGCTTTGGTTGGATAAAAGTTTTTTCTAGTATTGATTCCTTGAAGTTCTACCATCAGCCTATGCTAGGCATTCTTGTCTTGTAATTTTGTATGATGCAGTGCAACTCAAACGAACTTGGACCAATGGACACCATACACTCACTCAAAAGAACTGAAATAATCCACGCTTTTCTTTTTCTTTGTCTCTTAATCACCCTACCCTCGGTTCCAATAAACCAGATGTGTCGGCAAGCTCACATTTCGAGTTACTTAGCTTAATGTAATAACATGTATTTGCACAAGATCAGATATTGTCAAAACAACTATAGTTTTCCACTCGCATTAAGTTAAAGTTAATTAAATGCCTTATTTTTAATTAGGATATCTTGATCCTCCTTCTATGTTTTTATTTTCTTCCTGCCATGGCCTCTCCTCCTATTGCATTTGTGCCCCATTTTGTCAACAGTTATTAATTGTATTACATGTATGTAGCATGCTGTATCTTCATTTGCATAAATAAGTGCAAGTCTTCATAACTTAGCTCATATGACCTAATAAGGTATGAAGACTCCACTTATGGAGCGTGAGAGTTTGTTTTTACGCGCCGAAACGTCAGCACATTGCGCCCATGTTGTCCAAAGACAGTTAATACATTATACATGTAGCCTATTAGAAGCAACGGTGACTCCTCTATCTTTCTGAGTGTTAAAAAAATAAAAATTGTGCATACAAGGGTTGGTCAAAAGTAAAGGATTATTCATAGTGTAAAAGATCCATGTGTTGGTTTATCTCAGTTAAATTTTATTGCATAGATTAATGTGCTTCAGATAAATAAGAATAGAAGTCGTTGAGAGCTAAATATGCTCTCTAAAGAATATAATGGTTTGGAAGCCAGGTACAGATTTCTTTCACGGTAAAAAAAGCGGACAGTGAACCAGAATGTGACATATGGATAATTGACAGTTGCAGGTATGTCACTGTGTAGGTTCTTCCTCATCGAAAACCTTTCCCATTTCAGTTCATACGACGCATTATTAAATCAGTTGGATACTGTAAGCGCATGCGAGGTCAAGACTACATTCTTACAAAACTGTCGAGCAGTTGAACCGAGGTTTCAATCGCAGCTAGTGCCATCGTGTTTGTGTATGATTTGACTCAGGACATCTGGGGAGCAGAAAAAAATCAAAGAAGGGGACCCTTTAAAAATGTTACTGATTTCCGAGATATCTACATTAAGGGATTTTCTGTTTGTTGTGACAAATACCAGTGAGATGACAATAGTTGTATAATTGAGTTACACCTGCTTAATGGTTTTGGAAACTATCTTAAAATGCAATTCAGAAAAAAGTGAAAAATATCGATTTTTGGCCTCTTTAACATTTTTGTCCCAAATGATCATTTTTTATTCCCCAACTTCGTTTCCTTTGTTTACTTTTCAAACAGTTCCTGTCCTCACAATCAGTTTGACCACTTTGACATGACAAGAGAGTTTGTTGTGATCAAAGTGAAACAAGCCTACTACATACGTGCTTGAAAACAGCTGATTAGTTTTTAGTAATTAACAAACTTGCTATAGGGAATACAAAGCTTCAGTACTTGAGTTTCCTCCCACTAGGCAATGATCGTGTTTGATATTTGGCGGACCAACATTGGTAAAATAATATCCAACTCTTAATTTCATTTTATTTGCTGCCCTTAGCTGCTTCCACGGACCACAAAGAGAGGGGTCTTTTAATAAAATGAAAGCCATTATGAATGCCAAGGCTGGAGCTTTGTCCATCTCTTCATGTACCTCCACGCAAACAGTAATATGACAGCAATCGCTAATATGACATCTTTGCAGTTCTTTACAGGAAAAGACATCCTGCACTCAGCCGTAGACATCAAATTTGTTAGGGAAAATAAAATAAAAGAAAAACTACAATAAAGTTAGCGGTAAGCTTTTCAAACCTTTTTATTTCCCTTTATTCATTTCCATGTTTTAATTTAATATCTCTTGTCTAAGAAAGATACTCAGCAATTGCATTTTTAGCCTGCCCATTTTAACACTAATCTTAAGGGGGACCCCCTGTGCCAGAGCTTTGCCTTGGGCTCTGGAAGCAAATGGTTCTCTTTCTCTAAATGTGTGAAATGTTCTTGCTCAGTTGATAGAGTACTATACATCTCAGTCAAAGAACTAGGACTTGTCAATGACGTGGAAGGTGGGTTAACCGTTAAGTCCGATCTTCAACTGATGCTGTCGCCACCGTATAGGATTCCGCAGAGGTCAAGACTACATTCTTACAAAACTCTGGACTGTCGAGCAGTTGAACCGAGGTTTCAATCGCAGCTAGTGCCATCGTGTTTGTGTATGATTTGACTCAGGACATCTGGGGAGCAGAAACAAATCAAAGAAGGGGACCCTTTAAAAATGTTACTGATTTCCGAGATATCTACATTAAGGGATTTTCTGTTTGTTGTGACAAATACCAGTGAGATGACAATAGTTATATAATTGAGTTACACCTGCTTAATGGTTTTGGAAACTATCTTAAAATGCAATTAAGAAAAAAGTGAAAAATATCGATTTTTGGGCTCTTTAACATTTTTGTCCCAAATGATCATTTTTTATTCTCCAACTTCGTTTCCTTTGTTTACTTTTCAAACAGTTCCTGTCCTCACAATCAGTTTGATCACTTTGACATGACAAGAGTTTGTCAGGACTCAGTTGTGGCCAAAGTGAAACAAGCCTACTACATACGTGCTTGAAAACAGCTAATTAGTTTTTAGTAATTAACAAACTTGCTGTAGGGATTACAACTCTTCAAAGCTTCAGTGCTTGAATTTGCTCCCACTAAGCAATGATCGCGTTTGATATTTGGCGGACCAACATTGGTAAAATAATATCCAACTCTTAATTTCATTTTATTTGCTGCCCTTAGCTGCTTCCACGGACCACAAAGAGAGGGGTCTTTTAATAAAATGAAAGCCATTATGAATGCCAAGGCTAGAGCTTTGTCCATCTCTTCATTGACCTCCACGCAAACAGTAATATGACAGCAATCGCTAATATGACATCTTTGCAGTTCTTTACAGGAAAAGACACCCTAAACTCAGCCGTAGACATCAAATTTGCTAGGGAAAAAAAAAAAAAAAACTACAATAAGGTTAACGGTAAGCTTTTCATACCTATTTATTTCCCTTTATTCATTTCCATGTTTTAATTTGATATCTCTTGTCTAAGAAAGATACTCAGAAATTGCACTTTTAGCCTGCCCATTTGAACACTAAGCTTAAGGGGGACCCCCTCTGCCAGAGCTTTGCCTTGGGCTCTGGAAGCGAATGGTTCTCTTTCTCTAAATGTGTGAAATGTTCTTGCTCAGTTGATAGAGTACTATACATCTCAGTCAAAGAACTAGGACTTGTCAATGACGTGGAAGGTGGGTTAACCGTTAAGTCCGATCTTCAACTGATGCTGTCGCCACCGTATAGGATTCCGCGGTAAACTTATGGGGCGTAAGTTATAAGCAAATAGAATATCATCCTTTTTTTGGCGCAACAAAGAGCCACTTCAATGACAAGGGAGCAACTTAAATTTGAGACAAAAAGTCATGCTTAGTGTAATGATGAACACGAAACGACACAGAGGAAAAAAAGATCCGAAGAAAACATTTGCGGTTGGAGAGCATGGTCACATGAATAGGGATCAACGTTTCCGAAAAATGGACAGGAAACGTCACCAAAGTAAACAAAATTGTAGTAAGACTAGTAAGAGTCAAAGTAAAATGTATATGATTGAACCAAAGTAGTGTTTTAATGATTGTACATTGTATTTATACAATCTTTGCATTGAACTAATACTGTAATCTAGAGGAATTTACGCTGATCTGTAATTAGGCTGAATAAGATGGTGACAAGATACCCTCTATTCTAATTTTGCTTAAAATGTAATAAAAGATACAGATTCTTCTTAACCCTGTAATGCAAAAATGTGCCCATTTGATAGCTTCTATCTTTCGGAGCCTCCCGCGGGACATAATGATGTGTGTAGAGAAATGGCCATTTTGATAAATGGGTGAAAGAAATTACCACTGGCGGAACGATGACAATGGTTTATTCAGAAAGCAAGTTACATTGCAGTGAGCTTTATGAAATATTTAGTGGCTTCTTATTGCGAAAAGACAATCGACTTTATGTATACACAATGATAATATTTTGGCCATGAAAAATACCCTTGGACTTTTGCTTCCCACCCAGGAAAATCTGACGACGTTATACATGTATAACAAAATATTTACCCGGTCTTTCTCTCCTGGTACAAGTGGTAGAGACTGGAATAATATAGCCTATATAGACGTTGGACGTTAAGCAACCAACTGAACTAAACTATAGCATAAGGATCATATTTCCCAAGTAATGCAATGCGTGACAAAACATTTTTACAATGATTACACTTCTGAAAATCACGACTACAACGTGAAGGATACATCTCTACCATCCTTTTAATCAACTCACAGACAATAAAGTACACATTTATACATTTTCTGGTGCAATCATTTATCTGAGGGATCACACACTTATATCACTGTTGGGTGTTATGGTTTTCACAAGTTTCCGTTTTTTTTCTAACTAATAACGTCGCATCAAGATAATTATGAAGGCCATCCCTGTACACCCAGAGTGTAAATAAGACGCATACTCTCATACAATGACACAAAGGCCTACACACATATTATCTTCTCTCATTGTCATGAACATTTTTATGATGATCACTTAAGGTTCGATCTCTATCGTCCATTGTGCCCATGTCTTCCGATGCATCTTAGTTTTATTCGCAAAAGTTGTGACACGAGTATAAGATAATATGCAATGAATTATACGGCTATTGACACACATTACAGAAGGTAATGGAGATCAGGTAAAAGTACTGAAGTGGGCGGGCAACTTTTGATCAATGAATGGAATCTCTAAAGCGGCTGAGTTTTGCATTCTTTTTACATAGATTCCTACCCATGGATGTCAACGGGTGGAGACGCAAAATCAACGCGTGTAGTGTGGGTAAGAGATATTGTTCGTAAGAGAATCAGCAACCCTTAAACTAGGAGGTATTCTTTCCATAACCAAAATATTGTCTTGGCTTCATTCCGTTCTATAGTCATGAACGATGAGGAAATTGTACAGCTGTATACCATGGAACCAGCCAGCAATAGAGACATCGCAAATCTATCAAACTCCACAGTACATAAGGAGCATATTCCCGGAACCCTTAGCGGTCACCTTACACCATTGATCGGCTGGTTCATTGTGGGCCTGTCCTACGTCATCTCCACTTTTAAACATTTCTATGACCGCAAGCTGCAAAGGTCCAAGTTCAAATCTTCTGTGGAGCTGCCATACCGCTTTAATTGTGAAAGAAGATGTATCTGCTCCAAGACTGTGCTGACGGTACCTTTCACGGCATGGGCAAAGTTCATTTTCGGTAACATGTACCTCATCCCTGATATCCTTTTCGCCGGACTGGAGCACATGAAAACAAAGACAATTCTCCCGCACTTCCAGCACGACACAATCGCTGCCACCTTCATTCTCTCCGGGGCGGTGGACTTGCTGTGTGTATGGCCTTGTACTAGCCGGCTGCTTCCTGCTGGCGTGGATTACGTTTTCTTCAGGTGAGTTTGGTCGTCGCTTACCGTGTTCAGATTGTTCAAGGTAAAGATGTTAAGTCTCAATATATGGCACAGATTAGCAATTTCCTTGATAAAGAACATTCACGTTCAGAATTGGTGTTGACCAGCAATATTTCATTTTATACAGTACACATTGCATACTTATACAATCGCTTGTTAAGTCAATTTCCACTCAATTCAATCACGTCTTATCTTGTAAAATAGATCAAACATGGCGGGTTAATTTGGATTTTTGAAACATGAATCTTTTTGTAGGTCCTCTAACTATGCAGAGAGCAATACATAAAAAAAGGAGGAAAGGGCGGGGAGGGGGGGGGGGGGGGTACACTACGGACAGCAAGCTGTGTAAAGTACACGAAAATGATCTCCAAATAGTTTTGTAACACAAGGGTTTCTCGAAGCATTTTATATGGAAGCAAAGGAAGGTAGAGGGTAGGTGAGAATCGAACGGTGGAAGCATTTTATATGGAAACGAAGAAAGGTTGAGGGTTGGTGAGATTCGAACGGTGGAAGCATTTTATATGGAAACGAAGAAAGGTAGAGGGTAGGTGAGATTCGAACGGTGGAAGCATTTTCTATGGAAACGAAGAAAGGTTGAGGGTTGGTGAGATTCGAACGATGGACATCCTGCTCGCCGGCCAAGGGTAGACTTACAACTGTATGAATTAGCGGCCAACAGGTTGTGTCTTAATAATAATACATGTATTATTATATAATTATCACTCTTCTCTTTTGATAAAATGTATCTTCCAGCGCCCCCTCTTACTCACACACACATACACACACATACATACTCTCTCTCCCTCTCTCTCTCTCTCTCTCTCTCTCTCTCTCTCTCTCTCTCTCTCTCTCTCTTTCTCATCTCTCACGCGCGCCAGCTCGCTCATTCTCTTTGTTCAACATTTCCTAGGTTCCCCGTGGTTCTATGCGACAATACCATTATCATTTACCAAGCCAATGGTAAATATAGTTAGATTGACTGCGGTCGGACTCATTTATTGAGGATTCAATGTATACTCCAACTGAAACATTTCATCGTTTTCGGTTGTGCCAGCATAACATTCCTGACGGAGGTTCTTCAGTTCATGGTGCACCTGCACGGGCGGACCCCGGTGGACGTGAGGCTCCACCAGCTCCAAGCAGCCGTGGCGGCCATGTCTGTTGTCGCTTTGGCAGGGGAGGCGTGTTTCCGGAACAGGCCAGAGTTTCCAGTCATCCGGGGACTGCTAATTGCTCTTCAAGGAACCTGGATGTTCCATGTAAGTACAAAGCCATTACTCACGAGAAAGCACTCACTGTAGTTGTTAGCCATATTCTCCACTGATTAATGTGTTAAATAAACATAAGAGGTGCCTGCTTCAGTGCAGCTATTATTTCTTAAAGAAAAAACTACAAACATGTAGTCTATCTATCAACGGGCTTGGCAAACCAAACACAGGCAAAGCTCATTATTATAAATGCAGGCTACAAGTTGTAGGGCCCTACTACATGTACTTGAAATGCTTTATCCAGAATGTCAAAGTATAGGGCTTCCAATCACATAATTGGACTTGATTTCTAAAATCGATATTCCCATATATCTCATTCGTGACCTAACCGATATGGCGAACTAGTAAAAATGTATAGCCACACACCTCCAACAATCCAACCAAGCCAGTTGTATTACTCTTTTTGGGGCAGCTGAAACTGATCATGTAACAACCAAAATATTCTCCTAGAAACCCAATCGTCCATATGCACTAAAATTCTGTGGACAGGTAGTAACCATCCTGCACCCTATTATTTTCTGACCTAGTCTGCTGCACTTAACTTCTTTGGACAACTGGTTCTAAAAATAAATACCCCATTTCTAACAACCCAATCAATTCCATTGTATTACATTTCTTAGGACACTTGATGCTTACCTTGAATTTTCTATTTCTGAAAATCCGTTGTATCAAACTTCTTTCGACGGTAATAGTTATCCTGTTCCATCCGTTTTCAAGCATCCATCCCAATTCCGTTGTATTGAATCTTCTTTGGACCGTTGGTACTTATCTTGTGCCTTCCATTTCCAACCGATTCCGTTGTATTTATCTTCTTTGGACTTAAACTGTTGATCTATTTTCAACCACCCAATCAATTCCGTTATGATTAACTATTTTTTGGCAGCTGGTACTGATCTTGTACCACCCACTGGGATTGAAGCCCTGGGACCTCCACTCAGACGAGAACGTAGCGCTTGTCTCCCTGTTCTTCTCCTGTCACATCATACTGCTGGTCTACCTGGGTCTGGGCATTAACTTGCTCTTCGCCTGGCTCTACTCGGCCCCCGTCAAGCGGAAGGAGAGATCCAAAGACATCAAGCCGCTTATTACTTGGTCGTCGTAAGTAAAACGTGTTCAGTTATAGGCAGTCTATCCAACGGTTCGAAATAGGATTTTTTATTCAGAATCACCGGATGTTTAGACTTGAATGTCCGTAGATCCATTTACCCTATAGATGTGTGGCACCAAATTTTCTTGTCCCTCAGTGAAAACGAGGCGTATACCAATTCCTCCGTTAGAATAATATTCTTACCTTTTTACTCGTTATGTATTCAAAAAGCCTCTTTCCTTTTTATCTTTTTCCTTCTCCATCTCATATGTGGAATAGAAGGATAATATTTGAAAAGTTAAGCTGCTATGTATCCGTGTATGCATTCAACGGCAGTTATATAATTATACGATTTAAGAAATCGCTTAAACATTATTTATCATAAAAAAAAAAAATCAAGTACAGTAATTATTTTCTTGACGGTTGCGTCCATAAAATTCTGACATTGCCATTTTTGTAATATACCACGTTGGACTATGTGTAAACTATGGCCCCTTATCTTAAATTAAGGTATATTTGAGAAAGAGAGAGAGAGAGAGAGAGAGAGAGAGAGAGAGAGAGAGAGAGAGAGAGAGAGAGAGAGAGAGAGAGAGAGAGAGAGAGAGAGAGAGAGAGACAGAGAGAGAGAGAGAGAGAAAAAGGAGGACAGAGAGAGGAGAGAGAGACAGACAGACAGACAGAGACAGAGACAGACAGACATACAGATAGAGAAAAACTAACCGACAGAGCTGTTTGTATCTTTTGCATTCATTGTAGGGTTTTGTATAAAATGTAGGATTATGCAAAGATTTTGAAGTCATTAAAGACTTTCCACAAAATTTTGTGTGTGTATGTATGTATGGTCAAATTAATGATGGCAAATTTATCGAATTACAAATTATGAGATATATTTATGTTTTATATCAGTAGGTTAAAGTCTTTGTAAGTGTGTGTGTGTGTATTGGTAAAAAGGGAGGGGGGATAACATCTTAATAGCAGTTCAACCATTCATAGCATGATCACAGTATACATTATTATGTTTCGAAACTAATAATTATATGTTTTGTTTTTCTTCCCCAGGGCACAATAAAATTAAACCTCAGTTTGACATAAGAAATGATCTACCAGCCGTGTGAAACAGATTTTAATCCAACTTGAAAACTGCACAGCCTTGAGAGAAGAATATTTCTTTTCTAATATTTATATTTTACCTGATTGCTTAAAAGAAATGTATGTCTGTACATTTTTTTGGCGATTTTATATTAGTCATTGTCTTGGTGTCTGGGAAAAACTTTTATAGATTTATTATTCAATATAATGTATTGATTGATTAAAATGTAAGAATTTGGTTACCTTTGCAAGTTTGCACACTTAAAGACAGAAGACAATAAAACAAAATGGTTCTTGATTAAAATTTTGTTGTTGTTCCCTTTGTTACTAATTTATTTCCACGAATTAATATCCTGTTTTTAATTCGCAAACGCAATCTTTAGGTAACAAGAGAAAACCGCTCCTTAGAACCTCGGCTATAATAATATACATGGAATCGCGGTGCTTTTCCCTATTGTTTGGGTGGGTGTGGGTAAAATATGACCCACCATGTACTGGCCGACCCACCTTGTAGTGCAACTTTTAAAATTCGAAGTGTAATAATGCACCGAACATTACGGTGAGTTTTGCTGAGACAGCAGGCTCGGTATCCTCGCATTGACTTTGAGTGGCAGAAGGCAAAACTGTCAGACGTTAGTCTTGGAAGCCGTACGTTATTTAGCATATCCGCTGATGTTGGATGCTAAGAAATCAATCAACCAAAACAGAAAAAAGCAAAATACACTATAGATTATAAATTTTAGTTTATTTGAAGATAATTAAATTGAAATGTATTCGGGAAAAAGAACTTTTGTCCATACATCCCAATTACAAACATAGTAATAAAAAGATACTTCCAGACAAAAAGAAATTGATTTGACAGAATCTATGAGAGTTGATATTTCATAATGGAAAATGGAGGTATGAGATATTTTATGAAAATGGTTTTCATTGTCTGCAACAATTATACATTGAAATTTTGATAATGTACAATAAAAAGCAACCATGGACTCAGACCTAATAAAGGGGAATCATAAAAAAAAACGTTTATAATATATTTATAAGCACTATATAAATTTTGATATACGTAGGAAAATAAATACCCATAAGCATGTAGATGACTCTCATAATGCGTATAATAAAAAGAAGGGAAGATCGATTTTCTTACGTCGTTAAAATTATTACAAAAGAACATAACGTGAATTTCGTTATCAACATCACCAACTTTGCAACGAAGACCTAACGGAGTGGAGATAATTATAATAAATCATGACGTACCAAAAGAACCTGGGGCCTTTAGTGAATTGTGATCGTCCAATATGGCTGATAAAATATCGACTGATTCAAACCCTCGACACACATACATATTTTTGTCAGACCAAAGAAAGGTGTTTTCAAAACACCACCGAATCTCTTACAAGGAGGATGAAAAGATGACTAGTAAAAATATATAAAGAGGAATGGAAAAAACAACAGCAACGACAACTACTACTAATACACTACTACAACAACAACTACTGCTGCTGCTGCTGCTACTACTACTACTACTACTACTACTTCTGTTCCTCCTCATACTACTACTACTACTACTACTACTACTACTACTACTACTACTACTACTACTACTACTACTACTACTACTACTACTACTACTACTACTACTACTACTACTACTACTACTACCACCACCATCATTACTACCACTACGTTGATAGTGAATATTATTTTGATAATGATTGTGATGGTGCTGTTGGAAAGTGTGTTGGTGAAAAATCGAAGGCTATCAATTTCTTTCATAACCTACCATTTACATTCCAAGCTATACGGATTTTAGAGTCGATGATAGGAATCAATATGAAGCTTATGAGAGCACTGTCGATGGATCTTTGAACCCTGCACACCTCCATAATTATATGTGCATTCATTATTTATAGGCGACATAAATACATTATAAAATATGATATTCATAATCCTTTGTGGAATATACGTGTGTACGTTTTTTTCTGGTAAGTTATAATTTGTAACTGTTTACTAAGATGCCTCAGAATATTTTAACGTTTCACAAAGCCATTTAATCAATGATTAAACCTCAGGATATGTTTGTTTTATTTAAGGGTGATGTATAATTATTTAATCTAGTTCTTAAGCATGAGACGCGTTTATTACAAGCGTATTCCACTCTTTTTTTTTTCAATCCTACAATTGATATAACTCTAAAATGAAAATTTGGCAAACCAAACTTATGATTTATACATATAGTTTGGTCTTGTCGTCTTAATTTTATGATTAAAGAAATGTGTTATATGCCAGTACAAGGATACTTTCGTCCCACAAAACTTCACAAGCATAATCACAGATATTGATTCTGAACGCGAGACATAATTATATTTGGGTAACTTAACTTGAACATGTGCGTGTACTTAACTGTTAAGACATTCGCACAACGTATTCAAATCAAGTAAACAATATCGCGTTCTCGTTTTATCTGGCCAATCTCAGTCTGTGTTTTTCTTTTACGAAAACCGTGGGAAAAAATTCAATACACGCAATATTAATCCAATATTTATCAAAACTGTCCAATCCTTCCATTTTTTAAGTTTTAGTCGTTTGGCTTTTGAAAAATTAATGGTTGCAAGAAGTATCACCGTTGCAAAGAAAATATTCACAAATTTACATTTTATCAATCTTATGCACAATGTTATAACAAAGTGCTTTATACAAAAATAACAAAAAGATGAGGTCATTAGAAATATTAAAGTTATAATAAATATTAACTTTTGAGTAGTACAGTTGTCAGCGACTAAAAGACTTTGTTCAAATTGCCTATCCAATCAATCTAAGGTTTATAAAGGCTGTTTTGGGTAGAGTGTTACAGAAATGAATCTTGTCATTCCTGTTGCTTCTTCTTCTTCTTCTTCTTCTTCTTCTTCTTCTTCTTCTTCTTCTTCTTCTTCTTCTTCTTCTTCTTCTTCTTCTTCTTCTTT
>RQTK01000084.1:633807-636307 GCA_003991915.1 Elysia chlorotica
TTATAATTATTATAATAATAATAATAATAATAATAATAATAATAATAATAATAATAATAATAATAATAATAATAATAATAATAATGCTTCACATCAACATCATTAAATAATTAGTCTTGTTGTTGTTTGTTTTTGTGTTTTTTACAACAAAAAGAAAAAGAAAAAACATTGAATAACTTATTATTATTATTATTATTATTATTATTATTATTATTATTATTATTATTATTTTTATTATTATAATATTGATTTTTTAACTAAGCATGAGTTTCTCGTCAAATGACAAAAAAAAATAAATGAACCATATATAAAATAACAAAGTCAACTTTTCCTTAACCCCTGACATCCTTTAAGAGTTAACATTTGTATAAACCTTCATATCGTTTAAAACACAAGCAGGAGGCTATGCATTAGATAAATCAATAAAGATATAACTGCTTAAATTACGGAAATATCTTCTGACTTGGGTCCGAAGGCGTTCCATCGTCTCATCGCCATTGCTTGTTCGTCAACTTAACTAGTAGACCTACAAATCGTGAGATTTTTTTCTATTTATTTTATGAAACTTCTCTGATATCATCCATGTGTCATAGTCTCAAAATCGTACCATCAGCATACTGTTTGATTTCAACTACTAGTCTTGGGATAAGGTCCTGCCAAAGTTTCGTAGCAAAAATCTCAACTGCTTATATTAAATAGCAAAGGAGATATAATAAAACATTGCCTAACCAATTTAATCAGCCATTTGCATGACAACGAATACTTTTTCCATATTTCAAAAATGACAGTAGAAACGGATAGACATATCATCTCATTTGGATAATAATAGTCCTATTGTCAACTGTGAATGTTGATCATGTTTCAACCATAAAATGAAAGGTCCAAAATGTTTTTGGTAAAGAATATTTCCCTTCACTTTAACAATTATATTGCTTCCATTTTCCAGGTTTCCAAATCTAATAATCAGAGGAAATCTAAACTGTGGTGCCAGATAGTAAAAACCAGCATTGAACCAAGATGAAACGATATGGCCACGGGTTGGATGTAATAACGCTGCCTATCCTGAAACATCCGGACAACTGGTCGGGCCCAGCCCTAAACATGTCCGGACGTATGGTAGGAGAAAGCATGTCCGGGCACATAGCTGCATCCTTGACCTGGTTCTTCGTGGGCTTCATCTACATCGTGTTGGCCCTGAGGCGCCATTACACCAGTCAACTGTCAGGCCACAAGTTCTTTTCCTCTGTGGAATTCCCCTTTGACTTTCTACCGGGACGACTCCACAACTTGCCGTTCGTCGCCCTGTTCAAAATAGTTGGAGCCTTGGTGTTCCTGTCGCTTGAGCTGCACGGGACCCTGGTGCGAGAGTCGGGCTGTGTTCCGACCTCGGTGTGGCAGCACGAGACCATGGCGACCATATTCCTCATGTCTGGCGTCGCGGATATCGTGCTCCTCAAGTCTAAGAGCTTGAGGCTGTTCCCGGACGGCACCGACTACCTGCTGTTTGGCGTTACGTTCGGCGTGCAGGCGATGCAGTTCACTTACCACCTGGATGGTCGCCCACCTCTGAGCGCCCGCCTCCACGCCTTCCAGGCTCTGCTCGCGGGTCTGTGCGCCGTGTCCCTGGCGATGGAAGCCGGTAACCGACGCCAAGCCATGATGCCAGTCATCAGGGGATACTTCATCATGATGCAAGGCACTTGGATGATGCATGTGGGTCAAAGATAATTCATTCTTGTTCATTGTATCATCTTTTTCTACCAGTTTTGTCCTGCAATACACCCATCTATTCTTTTTTTTTCTCCTTCATAACACTTAACTATCTTTTTTAATGTTTAATGTATCCCCCTGGCCTAGCCTTTTCTCAATTGTACTTTCATCTGTCATATTCTGAGTGGTCGGTCTGTATTGCTAATTTGCGTGATTTTGTATTTAAAAATATAACAGGCAAACACATTTTGATATTTTTTATTGCCTTCCATTTAATAGACTTTCTGTAAATGAAGAAATGTTATAAGACATCATTGGATATTACAAAATTATCCAATCACAATCTATGTCTGTATTGTTCTTAGAAAATGTTTAATCCGCAAATACTCTACATATTCCTACATTTATTTTTTGTTATCATACATTAATTTATTCCTATTGCCCACGAACCGATGTTTATCATGTTTTTATACCTGCTTTTTCATATGTATTGTCCATTAGCTGGTATTTATCATAATTTTTATACCCCGTATACCTTTTCTCACATCCGATTGTCCACCAGGTGAGGTTTATTATGCAACCCATATACCTTTTCCCACCTGTATTATTATATCTACCACTATCCGATTGTCCACCAGGTGAGGTTAAATATGCAACCCATATACCTTTTCTCACCTGTATTGTTATATCTACCACTATCCGATTGTCCACCAGGTGAGATTAATTATACAACCCATATACCTTTTCCCACCTGTATTATTATATCTACCACTATCCGATTGTCCACCAG
>RQTK01000084.1:641307-728807 GCA_003991915.1 Elysia chlorotica
TCCGTCAGGTTTCTGTAGTATTCTGTGGGAAAGGAATTGGTATAGATATTTATATTGAGGTTCTTAGATAGCTCTAGGCAGACATATAGTCGTCACCCGACTGCGTATAATAAACACAGAAAGTAAAGACATAACCAAAGCCTCTTACCCTTCGGAACACCTAGGACTGACAAGATGCCCTCATTGTCTGTGATGCCCATGAGATAGGAACGGTCTAGGACTCCGTTTCGCTGGAGGTAAGCTCTGTCTCTCAACAGATCTGCTGGGGCCTGTGAAGGAGACAGATACAGCTGTCAAGGCAAGTGTGCTATCACATGACTATCGGAATTCAAAGAACAACAATTCGTTAAAAAAGTTTCTGCATAATCTCATATCATTGAACTTTATATCGAGGATAAATATTGACATGGAGCATTAATAGATTAAAGGTGATGCAAAATGCCGGTACTTTTTTCGACTAAACATAGAAAAATATTCTTCCACTTTATCTATAAATCGCATATATTTTGTTTGGACTCCAACTACAAGTTTATTGAAAATTTCTGACCTATTTGTAAAAGTGAAGTTTAATGTTTTACCTTGGGTAAGAAGTCTTTGTCTACAACCAAACCGATATATGCTTGCTCCCAGAATCCCTTGCTGAAGGCTAGTGAGTCCAAGTCGTATTTAGGGTGGGCCTCAACAAGTTCTTTGTCAGTCTTGGTCTTTAGGCACTTCATCACGTTTTGGTGATAATTCAATCTGACCATTTAAACGCAATTACATTTGTACAAGGTTTGTAAATTGTATGCTTTTTCCACTATTTAAAAATCATTCAGCATTAGCGTGACAAAACGTGATAAGAAATTGTATCTATGTTATCTTTTACACGAACCATTCTAGAACATGGTTCATTCCTTTTTTTGTTTTGCCAACTCATGTGAGCTCTTTACCCTGATTTACTGCTTTGTGCAGAGGACCTTTAAAATGATTTGAGAATCCTTGCAGCTTTAATCTAATGATACTCTCAAAGCCTATACTTAATAAAAAAAACACCTAGCCGTCAGTTTTATGTTCTATGTACGGATACAACGGAAACAAAAAAGAAAATCGTCTCTTACGTGTTCCAGGGGTTGTAAATCAAGGGCAAGCAATCTGCGTTCTTGGCGAACTGATAAAAAGTTTCTTTCGGATCATACGCCATAGCCCACGAAGAGAGAATTGTCCCGCTCTGCAAGATGGCCTGAAATAGGTAGCAGCAACTTTAAAATATTACCCTGAAATAGAGAGCAGCGCATTTCGATCTCAGCTTGAAAAATAGAACAACACATTCCAGTCTCAGATCTGAAGAGTATGGATAACATATGAGGGGCGCTTATATGTCAGTCGGTAGTGCATCAGGCAGTCGGGCAGTAGGTCCGAGGTTTAAATCGCCGCTGGTCTCCATTCCGTCGGATGGGATTCGTTTGGAAAACCTTCAAGGACGTAAAACATATCTAAGGTCGACGGCCCCGTGAGTCATACTAACCTTAGTGATGATTGCGTTTGGGTGTCAGAATAAAACTTAGTGAGGAAACCGTTGGACCCGTGGGTCAGATTAACCTTAGTAAAGACCGTTGGGGATCAGACTAATCTTAGTGAAGAGACCGTTGAGGGTCAGACTAGTCTTAGTGAATAGACCATTGGCCTCAGCTGTCAGACTAGCCTTATTAAAGAGATCGTTTACCCCGCGGGTCAGACTAACCTTAGTGAAGAGACCGTTGGCCCCGATGGTCAGACTAACCTTAGTGAAGAGACCGTTGGCCCTGATGGTCAGACTAACCTTAGTGAAGAGACCGTTTACCCCAAAGGTCAGACTAACCTTAGTGAAGAGACCGTTAGCTCCGGGGGTCAGACTAACCTTAGTGAAGAGACCGTTGGCCCTGATGGTCAGACTAACCTTAGTGAAGAGACCGTTGGCCCTGATGGTCAGACTAACCTTAGTGAAGAGACCGTTAGCCCGGGGGTCAGACTAACCTTAGTGAAGAGACCGTTGGCCCCTGATGGTCAGACTAACCTTAGTGAAGAGACCGTTGGCCCTGATGGTCAGACTAACCTTAGTGAAGAGACCGTTAGCTCCGGGGGTCACACTCAGGGCAGCCACGCTCGCTGATCCCGCAGACTCGCCGAAAATAGTGACGTCATCAGGGTCTCCTCCAAACTGGCGGATGTTGTCCTTGACCCAGCGGAGAGCCAGGAGCTGATCCTTGAGTCCCATGTTGCCTGGGTGGGGCAGTTTGGTTAAAATTTGGGAAGGTAAACAACACGGAAAATGATCACTGTTTAATTTCTTTTATTAGAGAAATCACGCATATACACATGAAGATATAGAGAAGTATAGAGAGGCACAGAGAGTGGGAGAAAGATGATGTCAGGGTACTATAAAATTATGGCGAGTGCTGGTAGACCCATCGGAAATGCACATGAGTGACCAACAGAAAATCCAAGGTTCGAATCCCAACCGAAGCCTCCATTTCAATATAAGGATCCTTAGGAAATCTAAATAATCTAAAACTAACCAATTATTACTGTTTTCACCTGGCAGTGCGTCATCCGTTGAGCTGAGGAAGCCGAATGCTGCCAACCGGTACTGAATCGTGACCACTATGACGTCTCTGTCTGCGACCATCCCACTCGGGATGTACTGGGACGCTGCGCCGTTCATGAAGCCCCCACCGTGGATCCAAACCATCACCTGGTCATGAACAACGAGGGCAAAGTTATGTTTGTGTAAGAATAACGATATTACCCCAGTCAAAGAGGAGGAGAGCGATATGGCTCAAGTGGTAGAACGTTGGTCTCCCAATCGGGAGGTCCCCAGTTCGAAACCTATGATCAGTCAGAAATGTATTTGACCAATTTCGTCCTCTACAGGTTGTGTCGGTGTCAGTATAATGTGACCTCTGAGATAATTGCCATGGTATCCCCGCACTGTGTCTGTGTGGCAGCATGTATTGTGAGACGTTAGTCTTGGGGCCTGTCTACAATACATTCTATCTTGTGCTGACGTTGTACGCTAATCAACAAACTAACCCCACTAAGTGATGGTCTAGTCCGAAAAGTAGAAGGTCTGAGGTTCCAATCTTAGCTGGTGCCTTCGTATCCGTATACCATTCACAGAAACGTGTGGGATAGATCCATTCATGATTAAAATATTTTTTTCCGGGAAACTCTTTGAAAATGCATTATATTTATAAAGTTGTGAATATTATGATTGATGGTCTGGTAAATGCATTTTACATCGTTCACATAATACAAAAATTAGTTGTTTGATAAAAAAAGAACCCTTGAGATAACTGCACAATATTTTTTTATATAAATGGAACACGGCAGACATTTCAGTCCCGTCTTTCCAAAATATCAGCTCTATTAATTTTATTTTGTATGATAAAGGGAGTCTAATCTCTCATTGGATTCCATGAGAATTGTCATAGAACGCAAGAAACGCAAGTTCAACCGGCAAAGTCCCTTGTTCGAACCCCAAATAGGCTGTCTTTCTCCTTCCTGCGTGGATTGGTTAGGGTTTAGTGTGATGGGCTGAAGTAGAAGTCCTCTGTAAGGTGCCCGTACGTAAAAATTTCAGATGTTAGTCTTGGGATTCATTCGCGAGATAGCTTAGTACGTCAAGAAACCAACATAACTAAATAGCAAGCGTACTCTGAAGCGGCCTTCCTTACTTTTTTGAGGCGTGCAGGGGATGCGTCAGGCGGGGTGAAGATGTTCAAGTGCAGACAGTCCTCACTCATCACGGCTGTCGGTTCTGCTGGGAACTGGTAGCAAGACGGTCGGAATCTGAGCAGCGTAGATTTAACGATATCAACTGGTGAGATAAACTATTCAAAAAAAAAGGGGGGACTCCAAACGTCTATGCCGATCGCCCAGAGCAAGAGGGAGGGAAAGACCTTTCTGCAACAATTGCATAT
The DNA here is from genome assembly GCA_003991915.1 of Elysia chlorotica. Lineage (NCBI taxonomy): Eukaryota > Metazoa > Mollusca > Gastropoda > Plakobranchidae > Elysia > Elysia chlorotica. Next base: position 645,249 of record RQTK01000084.1, read on the forward strand.
TTGCCCAGGCAGCGGAGTCTGACGACATCTCAGCGATTGTCCCTTTAAGTTCAGCCAGTTGTTGCTTTTTCTTTCTCTTTCACAATCGAGTATTTTTGCCTCTGACTCAGTTTTTTTTCTGTCTCATCTCACTCTCTTTGTCTATTTATGTCCGTCTTTCTGAACGTCTGTCCATCTCTCTCTCTCTCTCTCTCTCTCTCTCTCTCTCTCTCTCTCTCTCTCTCTCTCTCTCTCCCCCAAACACACACACATATACACACACACAACCTACTGACTTCCTCTTCCTATCTGTCTATCTTTAGTTTTAATTTCAGCCTCTCTTTTTGGCCATACATTCTACATATCCCTTGTTTCCATATCGTGTTCCCAAAGATTGGTTAGCGGTTTAAGATCGCAATTAACTTTAATAATGGAATTTCACATTAGGTTTATGAGGGACAAAACTGATTGACAGGTGGGAACAATAATCATCCATATTCATATTCCTTACCAACAACAAACAATGCACAAATAAACCGGCAGTACAAAACAAGAACAAAACAACAACAAACAAACATAATTCTAACAATGAAACAGTCAATAACAAAAGTAATTATATCAACTAGCTGGAGCCTGTTTGGTCCTCACCCGTTAGAAGTGAGCAACGCTCCCTGCCCGCGAGCCAGGTAAGGGCGGGGCGGCGCGAACCGCAACTCTCCCACCGGCGGCTCGGCGAAGGGTATTCCATAGTACACACTGTACGGCTTCTGTGTCCCGCTAGCTTGCCTGTCGTAACCTAGAGTTATGTTGGCGACAGTTATTTTATGATTAAGGTAATGTAGGTAATGATTGATTAATAGCGTATGATAAATGTGTTAATAGGGTTCATTTGTTACTAATTAATCGAAACTAAAAAGATAACGATTCCTCAATCACGATGTAAAACAACAACAACAACAACAACAACAACAACAACAACAACAACAACAACAACAACAACAACAACAACAACAACAACAACAACTACAAAACCCACGCACACACACAAACAAAACAAACAAAAAAACCACAGCAACAACGAAAATACAAATACTTTACACATGCTTAGCATAGTTTTTGGAAACTGTAAATGCTGGAGGAAAAATATACACACATATAGACGGGGTACAGATTTAGACCTTTTAGAAAACCCATGGCTTCTGAAAGTAGGCAAGCAATATTTGTAATTGAAGTTGAAAAAATAGTGAGAATTTTCTGATATAATAATTTGATGCTTCACTTTTAGGTAATTCATAATCATGTTATAGATGCATGTTTCTGTACCTCTGTTTAAAGTCTCCTAGGATTCCCCAGATGTATCATTTACCGTATTAGGGGCAAATTAATCTAATTAGACGAAAACCGGCACTAATGAAAATGTAAAAAAGAACCAACAAAAACAATTCGCTAGATTTATGAAAAAGACCACCATGCCAAGCTCTTTCAAAGAAGGAATCAGTAATCAGTGATTTGAAAAATAAAGTAGGCCGACATCAAAGTAGTATCAAATCACTGCTGATAAGATCTCCTGTCTTTTGCTCTATCAATAAATTATATGCACTTGAATCATTGAACTGGCATGAATCTGTCGTAAAGGATTCCTCTTGGGAAACTATGGCAGGGTCTACACCGGCACACAGTGGCCCTGACATGACCAAAAAAGCAGACTAGAAGATTAAGGTTACTGGCAAGATAAGTAACAACCAACCAACCATTTTTACCATATAATGTTAGCAGTCTGTGAAGATTTCGTGTGAATTTAATTAAATTAAAAAAAATTAAAAATTTGTTTTTAGAAAGGTAGGCATACTATTGCAGATAATGAAGCTGATTATTATTTTGGGAAATATACTTTGTTTTGATTGGTACCGATGATTAGTAGGTGCTACGACATAGAAAACTTATGATATTGTTTAAATATGCCATTTTGTTTAATTGAAGTATGTTCTCGTTAGAATATAGTAATTAGTCGATTTCTCTAAGCTTTCCTCACCTCTAGCAATGCCGGTCGCCAGTTGAACATCTGGAGCTGATGCCACCGACACTGTGAATAACACCAGACATGCGGTTACAGTGAAAATAACGTTTTCCAACGAAGGGAGAGCCATATTGAAAAACGCTTGCTCGACTTCAATTAAGAAATACTTATAGAAATAATTATTATCACACCAAAACAGCCTGAGTTCACAAAGCTTTCTTATCAGGACTCTGACCATCTAAAATGATCGGGGAAATTTCAACAAAGTCTACTTGATGTAATAATGTCAATATTGAACTGTTTTAATCCAGACCTCATGAAACCTGGTCTTGAATCCTGACCAGCCAGTTCTGTTCGCCTGTTTGATAATTTTAACTCTGTGTGTTGCATGTACTAGAGTCCTCGCGTTATCAGAACCCTTGACGAAAATGAAGTCGGTTCCAAAGAAAATGTTTACATAGCACTATTGGAACCTATGAGCAATGCAGAGGAATGCAAGACTGACTCGCACCTATTGTGGTCAAGATGAGAAAATCTCGTTTCTAGTCAAGGCCTTGGAAGGGAAGTCAATATATATATATATTTATATTTACATGAAAGTTACATTTTTAAATCGAAATTATCTAAGACCACGCCAAAAACCTTGATTTAAGCCTATGCATCGACTTATTAGACAGAAAACACTGGGCCAAATTGTTATGTTAACTGACAGCTCTGGAAACATTTGCCGCGTAATGTCGTTGATTAAGAAAATTTTCACAACGTAGCTTTAACCGCAGTAAAAACTTAAATTTCAATTACAACGGGTCGGTTTGTAAATGTAGATTGAACTTAAGGAGCGTGATTACACCAGGCGCTACATTCGCGTTAATCGCAAAACCTGCACTGACAGAGTTATCAAGCTCTACTAGTTTGAGGTTTGGTTTCCTGAGCCAGCACCGACTTTGGAGTGGTCAAGCAGGTCTCTTTACCCGGGTTTTATTTGCTCAGCGCGGTGTGCCCACAAGAACAATCCGAAACTGTGCAAACAAAGAGTCTCAACAGAGAGCCACTAAGGCTTTTTAAATAATTTTTGCTTGAACTTTCTATGAATCACCCCACCCTTTGTTTTTCAAGTCTTTATAAATCGTTTTACAAATAGAACTCTGTTTTCTTCTTTTATCCCACCTGAATACCAAGGTTACTCGAAGCTCACATACGTAAAACTGACAGTGTTAAAAGTATCAGTTAAAAAAAAGCCCAACTAAGATGAAAATGTAATAGTAAGTCGTGACATTTTTGAATCATATTCATAAAAACTTCGAACTCACACGGATGTCTAGAAAGAATGCCCATCTACCACATCAATGATGTTTGAATTTATTTAATAAAGCACATGTTCGGGTGCAATGAAGTATAATATTGTTGAGCAAGGCATAACGATCTCTTTTATATTTATAAACGCCCCCCCCAAAAAAAAAACAAAAAACAAAACAAAAACAAAAACAAATGAAAATGTAATAGTAGTTCTTGACATTTTTTGAATCATATTCATAACAACTTCGAGCTCACATGGATGTCTAGAAAGAATGCCACCTAACACATCAATGCTATTTAGATGTATTTAATATAGCACATTTCGGGTGCAATGAGGTATAATGTTGGTAAGCAAGGCATAATGATCTCTTTTATATTTATAAACGCCCCCCCCCAAAAAAAAAAAAAAAACAAAAAAAAAAAAAAAACAAAACAAAAACAACAACCAACAAAAACAAACAAAAACAACAACAACAACAACAACAACAACAACAACAACAACAACAACAACAACAACGATATATAAGAATTAAAACAAAAACAAAAATAGAAGACCCCCCACCCACAAACAAAAAGAAACATTAAAAGTCTAATTTTCACAGTCATTATTTTATAGTGTATCGTTGCTTCACTCAGAACTCTTAGTATTGATAACAGAGCTAATAGCAACAAGAACAACCATAGTGGTTATAACAATAGGAGTAGCAGCAGCAGCACCAGTATCAACAGCAGCAGTTATTCGAAGAAAATAGGGTTGCGTGGGTTGTGATAATATTGATGGTATTGCTGGTGATTATGATGATGGTGGTGGTGGTAGCAGTGGTGGTGGTGGTGGTCGAAGGATAGAAACAGAAATAGCACCAGAGCTAGTAGGACGTCCTGGGGTTTTTTTTTAAGTCATTCAGGATCAAAGTTCAATAACTTGCAGAGACTGGCAGAACAGGCTAGTTAAGATTTCACAGTCGCGCTTAAAGGGACGAAAAGATAACAACCCCGCTAGTTTGACAAAACCTAACTGAAATTTTTCTCAAACATTAGATGGACAGAGCCCCGATAAAGAAGTAATACATTATTTAGAGAATCAGAGATTTTCTAGATAAAAAAAATAGAGTGCTACACACATTTTTAAAATAATGAAGAATCCTTTTTTGAAAAACGTTATTTCCACTGTAGCCACATATCTGGTGTTCTATACTGTGTTGGTGGCATCAGCTCCAGATGTTCAACTGGCGTCCGGCATTGCTAGAGGTGAGAGATGCTCAAATATTATCTATTACATTACTGAAATTGATATATCAGCCTTATTTTTTTAAAATTAAGCACATAATTTTCAAGCTATAGTTATGATTAACTCGGTCTGTAAGGCTTAGGGACAGTATGAGCATGGAAAGTCTATATTTAGACGTACGGCCATGGCATCTTACAACATGGTAAATCGGGCGCCAAACGTTCTTTCTCTTTGTACTTATAAACCAGGATTTTTATCCTGCTCAATGTTTTAATTCTTGGTCCACTCAAAATTTATTCCCCAAAAAACTATTTTCTATGTGCTCCGTTTGCTTTCCTTGATATTATGTTCTTAAAAAGGTGAAAGTATAAAAACCATGGCCTTTCCAGTTAGAAAAATATACACATGTACTTTAGAGAGATTACACCAGTAGAAATTTATTTCACTATTACACGAATCTCGCATGTCCTAAACGCCGCATTAACGCAAAACACTTTAGGTATTTTTGTTTTGCACAAAGAAAATGAAGAAATGTTTCGCAGGCTGCCTATCTTAAAAGATGGGATACGATAAACAGTAAAAGAGATGAAAGCAGACAAAGCAACAGGATCAGAAGAAAACACCAGCTAAGGTGACAGCCAACGGAAATGATAAAATTACATTTTTCAACTAAGTCAACGATACAGGTCAAATCCCAACAGATATTTCATAATCAACATGATTAGTATTACCAAAGAAACCAGAAGCAACAGAACATGAAATCATTGGACTATCAGTCTCATGAGCCATACCATCAAAATATTGTCTATTGCTACCAGTCAGAAGCAAATTAAACAGGAAATAGCAGAGGAGCATTGCAATGTGGTTTTGGAGACGGAAAAGGAACAGCACAATAAGCACATATTAGCTATATCTCACATACTCTATACACATATTCGAAGTGCACTTGAAATACGCCAATGAGACAATTAAACAACAATCACAGTTGAAAGAAGGAAAGAAGGAAAGTTATATAACGGGCAATGAAATCAGTTATTTTAAGCCGTGTACTAGACAGGGTTTTGGACTCTCCCCGGACCTTTCCCCCTATTCCTTTCTGCTATATTGAACACACACTTATGTATGGGTGCGAGGCTTAGACAATCTAAAAAAAACAAGCACAGAAGAAACCGGAGGCATCTGAAATGTGTTTCCTAAAAAAAATGCTCTATTCGCGTCAACAGCAAACAAGTCTAATGAAACAGCCCCACGCAAAGAGATCTCTCATAAATACATTTCATTGAAGCCAAGCAATCGTTTCTGACACGTGATGAAAAGAGAAAAGCTGTAAGATCTTATGAAAAACTGGACTAATTGAAGGGGAGCGCAACAGGAGAAAACAACGAGAAAAGATAATGGACAGACTGACTAATAAAATGGGTAGATGTATGCACAGTGACATGAACGGTGAAAAAATGTATTTACATGTACGTGTCCAACAAAGTAACCATATAAAAACCTAAATCACAAAAGCATGAATTAAAACAATCGATATCGACATTACACTAATCATAAAATAACTCTAGGCTACGACAGGCAGGCTAGCGGGACACAGAAGCCGTACAGTGTGTACTATGGAATACCCTTCGCGGAACCGCCGGTGGGAGAGTTGCGGTTCGCGCCGCCCCGCCCTTACCTGGCTCGCGGGCAGGGAGTGGTGCTCACTGCGAACAGGTGAGAGAACACTAATTGGTAGAATTAGTGAGAGATACATCTGAAATCATCATATTAATTATTTATTGATCGAGATGTAGACTTTCAATGTGACAATACTGGTGGTCTAGCATGGCTCGGGGGCATGGAGCGGTGCTCACTTCTAACAAGTAGATCTAGGCCAAAGTAGAACATTTTAGAGAGGATAATTTTAGAACTAGTAAAGTAAGAAGTAAAACTAAAAACGAACGGCATTATCGACCTGTACGTAAGCTTTTAATTTGTTTGAAGTGTGTGTAATGGAGGTTTATGAACCACATTGGTGTCTTATATTTTTTTAAAACTTCAATCTCGAGTATTGGGTCTATTGAATGAAAAAAAATACACACAAACTATGGTAATTGCGCCTAAAGTTTATAAAAATAATCAATAAATTACTATGTTATATGCATTGATTTTCATTATTGACAAACTAGCCTTAAGTGAGCAATGCCACTAAGATAATATAAGGCTCATATTAAAAAACAAACACAACAACAATAACAAAAAGCACATACACTCACACACACACAACAAAGAATAAATCAAGCTGGTGCAAGCATTTTCCTATACCTTTTTTCATTCAATTGAGCAAGGAATGCCAGGGACATACAAATTGTTGTCTGTTTTATTTTTTAGGTTTCGATCCTCCTGTTATCAGACTCAGATATTACCGACAGGCGAATTAAGTGAGGATTGTCTCCACTTGAACATCTTCAGTCCGCCCGATGCATCCCCTGCCCGGCTTAAAAAAGTGAGTTGGGCGGCGTTCCATTATTAGTTTGTTTCATCTACTTCTTTTTTTTAAAATTATTGTACAGCTTCACCAAAATATTCTTTACCCTGCTCAACTTCGCACACTTAAACGCCTCAGGCTTTGTAATACACTCGGCGGTAACGGATAAAACAACCATTTTTCCTACTCGCTCATTGGCTCGGCAAGTCTAGGATATAGCTGTGAGTGGACGCAGATGTGGTTCCCTTTCCTAGCGCTTTCAACTTCACTAAGAGCACATTTATCACAAGGTCACTAATAATGGCTTTCCATGTCTATTTTGATAACTTAAAAACCTTAGCTCAGACCACTCTGATACTCTGCGGCAAAAACGTGTTACAAAGAAAAAAAAGCGAGCGCACTCACGTAGTATACATTTTACAATACATGCTTAAAAATCGTTCGCACAATCCAAAGTAAGGACCCAAGCAGGTTCGACTCTATTAGTTGTTCGTATAATTATATTGCACAGACCTCTAGTTTATGTTATGACGAGAAACGAATTAGACCTACGGAGAAGCAAGTTTCGAGATAGAAATCCCAACCATGCTAACAAAAATTGTCACTGAAAAGCATGCGTCAACCAAATTCCGAAACCACTATCTGTAAAAATATATAATTTGGCATTTTATGTGTTACACTAAGCACCAGAAACGGAAATGACTGTTGTTATTTGTTCTCCCTAAGACTTTTCTCCCAGATTCAATGTTTTATGTACTAGCTGACTTATTATTCGCTTATTCTTACGACGAGTTGTAAGATACCGTGACGTTGTACTAACGACCCTAAATGTCCAATTAGAATTAATTACTGAGACGAGGGACCAGCCAATATCTTAACCTTGGACCTCCTCGTCAGTTCAGAGTAGGATCGACCAGGTGTATGATGCCCCTCTTGCACAAACACAATTTTCTCCTTGTTATTTGTGACCAGGTGATGGTGTGGATCCACGGTGGGGGCTTCATGAATGGCGGAGCAGACCAGTTCATCCCAGGTGCGATGGTCACAGACAGAGACGTCATAGTGGTCACCATTCAGTACAGACTGGCAGCCTTCGGCTTCCTGAGTTCAATGGATGAGGCGCTGCCAGGTCTGTTGGTTTCTAAATATGCAACTTCAACAAGTAGTCTGTATCTCTCACAAATCATTAGACACACGTCTGACAATCTATGCCTACTCTCACACTGAGCAGAACGGGTATATCGGAACGTCTGTCTCAGCCAGTCACATCACACTGACCCAGACTTGACCAGCTTTAAGCAAAGCAGTCCGCATGGGTATTTAACCTCTTCAATACACTGCGCCAACTACCCCTGGGCCTACTTGTCCTATCATCACATCCATGTAGAAGAGTAAACAATGGATAGTTAAACGTCCTTGAGGTTTCCCGAGGAAATGACTACTCGTCCTATCATTACATCCATGTAGAAGAGTAAACAATGGATAGTTAAACGTCCTTGAGGTTTCCCGAGGAAATGGAGGGTTTCTGGTGGACTTTCTACTTTTCATTCAAAAGCGTTAACGAATGAGCTAGTGAACCTCCTTGTACAATTAAGTCTGGTGTGCCGGATGCTCATGCATTTTGTGACATTGTTTACACCACGGTACACCAAAGCAGTTTAGATTCTGGAAAGTTCGAGAACATGTTGTTTAGATCTAGATGTATATGTATTGTCAAACACTGATATAGCGGTTTATCTTTTCTCTGTATGTGTATCTTGATCTGACTGTATCTCTTTGTTCCCTCTCCTTTCGTAGTCACCTTTCATCATAACTGAACTGTTTTCTTTCCTTTACCTCCATTGAAAAAACATTTAGGTTTGACGTGTTTATTTTATATATATCATAGAGTTTATGTATTTTTCAGAGAAAACAATGTAATAAAACTGTCTGTGTTATTTGACTTAAGAACCTTTAGCTAAATTCCACCCTTGGTATCTCTACCCAGGCAACATGGGACTCAAGGATCAGCTCCTGGCTCTCCGCTGGGTCAAGGACAACATCCGCCAGTTTGGAGGAGACCCTGATGACGTCACTATTTTCGGCGAGTCTGCGGGATCAGCGAGCGTGGCTGCTCTGAGTGTGACCCCCGGAGCTAACGGTCTCTTCACTAAGGTTAGTCTGACCATCAGGGCCAACGGTCTCTTCACTAAGGTTAGTCTGACCCCCGGGGCTAACGGTCTCTTCTCTAAGGTTAGTCTGACTCCCAAGGCTAACGGTCTCTTCTCTAAGGTTAGTCTGACTCCCAAGGCTAACGGGCTATTCACTAAAGTTAGTCTGACTTCCAAGACCAACGATCCAAGGTTGGTCGGAGTTGAGGACAACGGCCTCCTCACTGCCAAGTGTATAATGGTTCAGAACTGTGATAAGTTCCTCTAGTTTCATGAAGAATTATAATCATGCGGTGACATGAGCACTAGCTGGGATTAGACCTACTACTAGTCTGTCCAATGCACTACCAACATAGCTCTCTGGCGCCCAAAGTATTACCCGTTTATCTTCAGAGTTCACAAATTTGTATATTTTTGTGGACTGGCCCAGTCACAGCCTATTATTATGATGAGGTTAAAATGTTTTTCTCTTTCAGTCTCTCTATACAGCCTTATATTGAAATATGCCGCTCTCTATACATGCTAAGATTGAAATATGTTGCTCTCTATACAGGCTAAGATTGAAATATGCTGCTCTCTATACAGGTTAAGATTGAAATATGCTTCTCTCTATACAGGCTGAGATTGAAATATGCTGTTCTCTATATTAGGATGAGGATTGATATGTAAAATGTGCTGCTCTCTACTTCAGGGTAATATTTTAAAAGAGCTATTCTTTATTTGAGTCTGAGATTTAAATGTGCTGCTCTCTTTTTCAGGCCATCTTGCAGAGCGGGACAATTCTCTCTTCGTGGGTTATGGCGTATGATCCGAAAGAAACTTTTTACCAGTTCGCCAAGCATGCAGATTGCTTGCCCTTGATTTACAACCCGTGGAACACGTAAGAAGAGAGGAATATCTGAGTTGTTTCCCTTGCATCCGTATATGTCCGATGTAGACGTTTTTTGCTTTTTTCTCTTTTAAATTACGCCATTGAAATATATTTTGTTCAGCTTTTTATGAACTTTAAGGGTATTGTTACGACGCAAAGTAGTAAAGCTAAGCCAATAGACTAAAAAGGTGCTTGCTCTATTTAAAACAACTGTGTTCAAGTAAAGTACTTATAAAAAAAAAGAAACAGTCAATTATAACGTTTTATTTTCTACAGTAAACTTGCATAATTTCTAAATAGAGGAACAAATTGTCAGTCATCTTTAACCCACAGGTTAAATCATCACGAAAACGTGTTGAAGTGCCTAAAGACCAAGACTGCTGAGGAACTAGTCAATGCCCTCGGGTTAATGAACCTGCTGTCTCAAAAGTGTAAAGGAACCTGGGAACAAGCTGCTTTTGGTTTAGTTGTAGACAATGACTTTTTACCCAAGGTAAAATATCTGAGATATTTTTTGTGCAAGTTGATCAAAAGTTAAAAAAAAAAAAACAAGTCACGAAAACTGTGGGTAAAACGTTGAAATCGTAGATTTTTATTATGCTACACTATATTTCTTTTAACAAGTAAGATACAAAGTAAATATAAAATCAGTATGAAAAGCGTTTAAGTTTCCTGGCCAGTGAGATAAATCATAGAAAATCCTACGCTTATCCTTCTAGGATTTTTTATGGTCTTGGGATAGCGCACTAGCCATGAAACCCATGTTAAACAATCAACCAACCTCTACCTCTCACATAAACTTTTTAAATCTTTAGCAAAAAAAAAGATAGTAGCAAATATTTTCCGTCACTATGTAACCATTAGTGTTCCATGTCAATATTCCATCCTCTCTGCAAAATTCAATGATTTGAGATTACGTGGAATCATTTTTGCTTTGGTCAGTGAATTCTGATAGTCATGGGATAGTACATTGGCCCTGACAACTGTATCTGTCTCCTTCATAGGCCCCAGCAGATCTGTTGAGAGACAGAGCTTACCTCCAGCGAAACGGAGTCCTAGACCGTTCCTATCTCATGGGCATCACAGACAATGAGGGCATCTTGTCTGTCCTAGGTGTTCCGAAGGGTAACGGCTTAAATAATATAAATTTCATCCATGGCTATTGATGTATAAACGTATACGTTTTCGTAGGAAAATTGAAGCTTTTGGGAGCTGATTTGGGTTGTGCTATGATTTCCCTTCTTCGACTATTTCATATTATCATTTAAAAAAAACTGCAGTTACTCTATTGTATTTGAAATAGTATTACAAGTGCATTGTCACACTAATTTCCACGACTACTACCTTTCCTTTTCTCTTCATATTTATCGTCCATGCATCAATAATTTCAACATTTTAGATTTATCTACTTGCTCCTTTTTGGAGTTAGTAGTATTATAGTCAATATATGTTTGTGAAATGTGAAAAAAAAAAAACTAGTTATTCATTGGCCAATCTCCAACGTTTGTCGGTTATCATTCAATATAAAAATGTTTTCCATGTTATTAGAAAAATGTTAGGGATTACAGGTTTAAGACTCTACCATTGTAGTTTTTTTGTTGTTGTAATTTATAAGGACCTCAACATAAACCTATATAGCACCTTTTCCCCACAGAATATTACAGAAATCTAACGAGTGCCTCTAACATGGCTCCCTTAATTCGATCTATCGTTCGCGGGAAACTCTCTATGACCGTGGATTCCGATGCCCTGAACGTTGTTGACTTCATCTACTCTTTCCCTCGCGACAGAAGCGACCAGATACCTCTTCAGGTAGTGCTAGCGCCTTTCGGGGGCAAAATTATGTCTATATGTGTGTTTTAACTACAGGTATTCATTTAAATCTAATTCTCCAGGCGGTGGTTTTGGTATATTAGGAACTACGAGAGACAATCAATACTATTATTGTACTTTTTATGAATGTACTTTGTCTGAAAGATAAATTATGTAGAGGATAACAAAATTATTGCTTAATCCAACGACTTTTTTTTTTTTAAAACTTTGATTAACGAAAAAATAATTATTTATCTTACACATTTAAAGAAAAGATAGGAATAAAAGACAAAGTGATCAGCGAGTGTAAAAATTCAAGTGAGTCACATCATTGGAATGTTAGGTTAGGAAAGTTAGCATTGCTGCTGTGTAACTTTAGTAACGAAAACAGCACTATCTAATGATACATGATACATCAAAATTTGGCATTGCTGTGCCAACTAACTGTGCATGATACCACAGAAGGCCCCATTGCTCTACTAAACGCGTTGCACATATCTTATCATATCTATCCTAGTATGATACTAAAAAATGCCCAATCAGCCTGTCCATAGTGTCAACTAATATACCTTATTGATCTGATTCGTGGTATTCTCTCCCCTTTACCCCACCCCTCCTCACATCTTAGAAATTCCTGGAGCTGCAGACAGACGACAGTTTCACGGTGCCCCTGGTGCTGTTTGCCCGTGCACTGGTGGAGGCAGGGCCCGCCACTCCGGTCTACATGTATCTGTTCGACTCGGAGCCCAGGGTGAGTGCATCCTGTCGTTTGAAGGTGACGGTTTACTAGGCGGATTTTTTAAAGTGTAAAAATAAAAAAAGATCTACTTACTACTCTTTTTGTAGACTTATAATAAAAAAAGAAATACATGGAAAGGCACTTTAGACTGGTAAATAATGACTGTCAACTATGCATATTAAAAATCGTTCAAGGATAACAAATCAATCAGACCTTATGATTACATTGATTTGTTTTTTAAGCAAATTACGCTTAGCAATACAACGATATATGTTTTCATCGTTATTAGTTTTGTCTGATGCAAAGCATTTCAGCGTATTTCAAACCATATTTATCAACAATTTCTTGTAGGTCAAGTTATAAAGAAATGGTTGCCTAACTTGATGATACGAATAATTATGGCTGATTTTAAATTTTTGTTTGTTAAAGAGAACTAGAAATTTGTATTTTTTCCCTTTTATATTTTTTTTCCATAGTTAAAAGCAAAAGAAAGAAATAAAGAATATCAAGTATTTTTTCTTTCTTTTCAAGCGTTTTATTCCTTGTTAAACCAATAATGGAGCATTTGTAATTTGAAACTCCTCAGCTGAAAGACCCAAACGGGCCAATTCGGGGCACAAACCACGGCATGGACCTCTTTCATCAGTTCGACGAATTCTCACAGGAAATTCTTGACATTTTCTACTTCTACGCCGACAGAGACCCAGTAAAGTTTCCGATCATAACAAATACATTTAGAGGATATGTAACAGATTTTGCGAAAACCGGCAGCCCTTCTCCGGGATTGTCAACCTCCTGGCCTCGCTACGACCGCCAGAGGGAGCAGTACATGGTCATATCTTCACAACCGGAAGTCCGTGAACGGATGTTCGCACAGCGCGTGTCTCTGTGGACTGACTTCCTGCCCAAGATGTCGGCCGCAACTTTTTTCGGTCGCAATAGCGGTAGGCCATCCTTCAGAGGATAGATGTTTAGAGCTGTACAAATTAATTTTCCTAAATATACGCCCATAATGTAATTTCATTTTCGAAAAAAAAATGTTCTCTTCTTCATGTCTTTTTCTTCTGAAATTTGCATTTGTTGCGAGGCATTAAAGGCCAAACACCTTATATGGTATATGTCTATTTATTTCCATTCATCAACACGTTTGTCGGTATAATTGTTTCTATATTTGCACTTTGCTCAGTTATACACATCTCAGACTGTAAGATCCTTAGATACCGTGTAGCGCTCGACACTCATTATGATGTTTTCTAGATTTTCTGACTACTAGTGCCAATATTTATAAAAAATAGCAGCAACAGCAGCAACAGCAGCAACAGTAGTAGTAGTAGTAGTAGTAGTAGTAGTAGTAGTAGTAGTAGTAGTAGTAGTAGTAGTAGTAGTAGTAGTAGTAGTAGTGGTAGTAGTAGTAGTAGTGGTAGTAGTAGTAGTAGTAGTAGTAGTAGTAGTAGTAGAAGTAGTAGTAGTAGCAGTAGTAGTAGTAGTCGTAGTAGTATTACAAGCACTGGTGAAATCAGCATTTTTTTTTAAATCCGGTTTTTTCCCTTTGAAATGTTTGCTGTTAATAGTATTACTTTGGATGTTTAGCTGCTATCAAGTAAAATTCGAATTAATAGACGTCAGAAAAGTAGTTGAATCATGTATTCTTCTTTTCTAAGTAGTATGGCTGTGCTTTATTATGCCCTCATATGTGTTACCCAAAGGTCAGAAATTAGGGGATACCCAATTGGAACAAGTATTACGTTATATGTTCTAACGCCTTATTGTTCTTACATCGAGATATCGATAAATAGATCCAACTGTCATCCATCAACCACTCCCGCAAGAAATTTAGAAGATATTAAGCAGTAAAAAATCTCCCGTGTTCACATTGGTCAAGAGATCAACCAATGAAACGCTAAATGTTTCATAAGCTGTGATACTTTGCACCGTGCAATAAAGCCCTCTCCATCGCTTGGTATAAGTGGGCGAAACAGTAGTCCACTTTGCCGCACGGAAAATAACCTATTTATGACCAATCAATAATAAACAATACGTGTGTACGCCAATTATTGTGTTCAATAATTTGGATGCCTACGTGAAATAAGGCACTCTTCGCCCTGATGTTTTCGTCACCTAGGTCATTTTTTTCGTTACCGTCTTCTTTCTCTTGTAACAGTGTTTTACAAGAATAGTGTTAGATATTTTCAATAAATAGCCAAGAATCACCAAGTCTTACAGTCAGACCAACGTGAGTGGCTACAACTTTTGTTTTTACTTCAATTCTTTGTTATTTTAATTGGGTATTATCAAGGTGCTTTTTCCTTTCATTTTGAAAATTTACCAATGAAGCAGTTGCCGGATGTCAAATACCATCCCTTTTCATGGTCCTGAAATGTAAGTATCGATTCCACTAACAAGGATACATTTGTGTTAATACAAGTTTATATGTATTTTAGGCTGTTTTAATTTAAGCTTTTTTCTACATAACAAACGGCGGAAGGATAACTTACGAAAGGCTGCTTTTGTCGCTTCGCCTCGGCTGAAACATAGTTGTTAGTATAACAAGGTTAATGTTGTACGGTAAATGGATAATCATTCGAAAAAAAAAATGAAAAGTCGTCAAGCAAAACTAAGGAATAGAAATCTGATTATAACTAAAGAAAAGCAAACTATGAGATTTACATTAAACATGTTATAATTTTGCCAAGTTTCACCTCTATTATATATATATATATAGCTTGTAAGATGTACAACAAGATTTATGTACAAAAGAATCAATTGTTAGTATGAAAAGATAGTTTTGGGAGACAGTTCTTGCACACGATGAATCTCGTTTTGGTTGAAGCACTTCTAAACATAAAGTTTCTTTTTAATATCATTTTCTCACTCATTCATTTAACTGTGTTTTATGTAATATAGAAACTGTTTACAAAACAAATCTTTGTTTTTTATCCCTATAAGAGAATAACGAGGAGTAACACAAAGGTGTGTTTGAAAGTACTACAAACTGAGAAGCAAAAGAAGGAAAACAGCCTCACAACCAACTTAAGGTATGGACGATTTCTATTCTGTCTACCTCATTTCCTCCTATCTCTCTTACATTACTAAAGACTTTATTTGATTAAATAGTGTAATCATGAATAGCACAAAAATCGCTTGCTTTTAGAGAAATGAACTTATTTGTGTACCTCTCTTTACCTTTCACTCATATGCTATTTTTTTTTAAAGTTTGGAAATTCGACTCTAGCCCTAAACAAGGTAGCATTAATTTGCGCCTTTTTCAATGTAAATACATAAACATAGGCTTGATCAATGTCAGGATAATACTGGTTAACGATGACGATGAGTAATAGAGGACAATTTACAAAGAACCTGTTCGGGGACTAGTGGTTGAGTTCAACTAACAGAATAAAGTAGCTGATGAAACATCAATTATAATAAAACCGCAATTAGAGAACGCTGATTATAGGGCGATGACCAAATAAAATCAGGGCAATTGATTTTTGGTCTTTGCTACTTTTTGGAGGAGAGAGAGGTGGGGAGGGAGAAACGCAGAAAAAAAGAAGATAGAGAGAGAGAGAGAGAGAGAGAGAGAGAGAGAGAGAGATAGAGATAATTGAGTGAAAAAGAAGAAAGAGGAGGGAGAAGAGAGATAGATAGATAGATAGATAGATAGATAGATAGATAGATAGATAGATAGATAGATAGATAGATAGATAGATAGATAGATAGATAGATAGATAGATAGATAGATAGATAGTTAGATAGATAGATAGATGGATGGAAACACTTTATAGAGATTTATCATTACATAATTTATTTTTAATGGTATGAAAAAGTCCAACATCTTAAAGCTACTCAGTGATTATATAGAGCTTTGATGTCTAATTACTCACAAATATTTTTCAGCTGTCTAAATACCATTGAGGGAAATTTAAAGAAAAACAGAGCGGACCATTTTAAACCCAAAAGTTAATAATAAAAGATATTCACAATGGAGCACCACCACACACAATCCCATTTCGATGAGCACGCTATAGTCATTGACGCCTCATCGCTCAACTCCAGTGGATCTCTTTTGATAAACAACACGATGCCGAACGAACCCCCAGGCACCATCTTAGGTCACGTGATCGCTTCCATCAGTTGGTTCACCATAGGCTTCCTTTACACCGCCTTTGCCTTCCAGCGTTACTATACATGCCGGCAGCGTGGCGCAAAGTATATTTCTTCAGTGGAATTTCCTGTAGAAGTCTTACGCGGGAGACTATCGACCTTGCCCTTGGTGGCTTTGATTAAGACGGTGGGCGCCACCACGTTTCTAATCTCGGCGCTGGTGGCTGACATAGAACCTGGAAGTATGGAGGAGGCTGGCCAGTGGCAGCACGAGCTGATGAGCATCGCCTTCGTCGTCTCGGGGATCATAGACATAGTGCTCACAAACTCCCGCGCCCGCAGGTATATCCCAGACGGCGCTGACTACCTGGCCTTTGTCGTGACGTTCTTCATCGAGATGCAGCAGCTGGTGGTCCACCTGGACAGCCGAGATGCCGTGGACGTCCGCCTGCACCAGCTGATGGCCATCACTGCCGCCGCCGGGGGAATCTCATTGGTCGCTGAGGCGTTCCTGCGGCGTCACGTGATGATGGCAGTCATCCGGGGCTTCTCTATCATGCTGCAAGGGACGTGGGTGATGAATGTGAGTGACTTTTCTTCACCAATTTTTTTTCTGTGTACAATGTATTGGACTTACCTGTGGAGTGGCTTGTGTGCTTTACTTATTGTTTCGATTTTCTGTCTAGCTCTCTTTTCATTTAATTATATTTTCACCTTTTTTCTCTTATCTCTCAGTCTCTCTGTCTATGTCTCCCTTTCTATGTCTCTCTCTTTCTCTCTCTCTCTCTCTCTCTCTTTGTTCTTTTCCTCTCTTTATCTCTCTCTACCACTTTGTGTTTACTTTTCCTTTCCCCTTTATTCTCTTTCCACATAAGTTAAAATACAATATCTAATTTTCATCATCATCATCATCATCATCATCATCATCATCATCATCATCATCATCATCATCATCATCATCATCATCATCATCATCATCATCATCATCATCATCATCATCATCAGCATCCTCAACAACATCATCATCATCATCATCATCATCTAGCTAGCTCGATACATAGATACTTCCAGAGGTAAAGCGCGCGGCTTCGAAACATAAGATTGCGGAATTCGATCTGCTTAGATCTCTCCAACCAAATTATACTCTTAATTACCTTAATATAAGACTGTATAACCAATCTTTTTCAAACATATTCCCCAGTTGATGGTAGTGTTGTACCACCCTGGATCGGAGGAACCCTTCTGGAACACGAACAGTCACCACACCGTAGCTCTCGTGTCCCTCATGTTCGCGTGGCACATCATCATGGACGTCGTGATCGTGATGGCCCTCAACCTCTTCTTCGTCTGGTTCTACTCCCAGCCCCAGTACAAAGTGGTCCCTCACAGCGATAGCTGCAGTAAGTGATCGTCATCATCATCTTCATCACTACCACCAACAATATGAATACCACTACCATCTTCATCATCATCATCATCATCATCATCATCATCATCATCATCATCATCATCATCATCATCATCATCATCATCATCATCATCATCATCATCATCATCATCATCGTCGTCGACGTCGTCATCACCATCATCATCCTTATCCTCATCATAATAATCATCAATATCAAGTAAGTTGGCTTGTCCGTTGTATCGGACGTAACCTTCCACACAATTCATCTTAAAAACTTTTGGGTTATCCTTCCTTCCTCGGTGGACCTCTTTTACTGATCTAGCCGGCTGCCTTTTCTTCTCTGTACAATAGTTTTGCTTTCAGGATAATAGATAAGATAAGATAAGATAAGATAAGATATAACTTTATTTGTCCTTTAAAGGCACATTTGATGGTCCGTATATGCAGCATGACAAAACAGTATAGACAGTTACGACATGAGTTATTACAAATATCGATACTCATCACAGCATCAATAATAATAATAATAATAATAATAATAATAATAATAATAATAATAATAATAATAATAATAATAATAATAATAACAATAACAATAGTCATAATAACAATTATTATCAGTATTATTATTTAAAGAATAATAGTAGCTTGCATAACATACTGGTCTGAAATAGAAAATTGTATTACAATTTTTTTTTTTTTTTACAAAAGTTTAAGTGCTCTAGGCAGAAACGAATTTGTGTATCTTTCAAGTCTAGTTTGTATGTTTTTGATGCATTTGCATTTCCACCCCAACAGACCAGAGCGAAACAGATCACACTCTCAATGACTGTTTTATAAAAAAGACACATAAATTTCTTATCGACATGAAATGAATTATGCTTTTCTAAACTATTGTCTCTCTTCAGCTGCCCAAAGTTATAGATTCCTTTCTTTGATGTTATTTAAAACCCAGTTTGGTTTAATTTTTAGTTCTTTTTAATGTTATCACTTCTCTTGTGTGTTATATGTGCATTTCAATAGACTTTTAATTTAAAAGAACACAATGTCTGCAGTCATCTTTTAAAGTTCTAATTACCAAACTGAGGATCTTTTGCTCTCAGCCTAGAGCACCAACCGATGAAGTTACCGGCGCTATAAGTGAATATTATGCATGGACCGACTCACTTCATCTACTATGTTTTTCTCTGGACCTTTGTTTTCACTGCGTTAGCCACACAATCAATATATAATGTATCCGTAATGTTAGTTCTACTATCGACGTCAGTACAAAAAAAAATACAATTATGTGTATTGCATTTCTCGGTGTAGTCTCTCTCCTAACTAATGCTCGTGTTGGTCCCCAGGGTACGGCAGCCGGTGGCAGCTCCTGGCCATGGAGCAGCTGAAGAACGGGACTCTGCTCACACACGGCAAGGCAGACTTCGACTTCGACGACCCGCTCGACAGCGTCGCCTTCCACGACATCGACTGTGAGAGCGAGCTGGAATTCCAGCGCCCAGAGCCGACCAAGGCTAGGAGGAAATGAGCGAACGGTCCGGACTGAAACTTAAACGTGATCGCTAATCATAGTTCCATTGTTGGTACAGCTTGGGTCTATTCATAGGTTCCATTCGATGGATCATACCATAGCTAAAGAACACTTACTACAACATGAGAATAAGCTTTGAGATGAATCATCATCATCATCATCATCATCATCATCATCATCATCATCATCATCATCATCATCATCATCATCATCATCATCATCATCATCATCATCATCATCATCATCTTCATCATCATCATCATCATCATCATCATCATCATCATCATCATCATCATCATCATCGACGTCGTCATCACCATTATCATCATTACCTCATCATAATAATCATCAATATCAAGTTGGCTTGTCCGTTGTATCGGACGTATTCTTCCACACAATTCATCTTAAAAGCTTTTAGGTTATCCTTCCTTCCTCGGTGGACATCTTTCACTGACCTAGCCGGTTGCCTTTTCTTCTCTGTACAATAGTTTCTTATCGACATGAAATGAATTATGCTTTTCTAAACTATTGTCTCTCTTCAGCTGCCCAAAGTTATAGATTCCTTTCTTTGATGTTATTTAAAACCCAGTTTGGTTTAATTTTTTAAGTTCTTTTTAATGTTATCACTTCTCTTGTGTGTTATATGTGCATTTCAATAGACTTTTAATTAAAAAGACCACAATGTCTGCAGTGAGTAGACCGAAGTCATCTTTTCAACTTCTAAATATCAAACTGAGGACCTTTTGCTCTCAGCCTAGAGCACCAACCGATGAAGTTACCGGCGCTATAAGTGAATATTATGCATGGACCGACTCGCTCCATTTACTATGTTTTTCTCTGGACCTTTGTTTTCACTGCGTTAGAGTTGAAGCAACAGCCACACAATCAATATATAATTATAATGTATCCGGAATTTTGGTTCTACTATCGACGTCAGTACAAAAAAAAATACAATTATGTGTATTGCATTTCTCGGTGTAGTCTCTCTCCTAACTGATGCTCGTGTTGGTCCCCAGGGTACGGCAGCCGGTGGCAGCTCCTGGCCATGGAGCAGCTGAAGAACGGGACTCTCCTCACACACGGCAAGGCAGACTTCGACTTCGACGACCCGCTCGACAGCGTGGCCTTCCACGACATCGACTGTGAGAGCGAGCTGGAATTCCAGCGCCCAGAGCCGACCAAGGCTAGGAGGAAATGAGCGAACGGTCCGGACTGAAACTTAAACGTGATCGCTAATCATAGTTCCATTGTTGGAACAGCTTGGGTCTATTTAATAGGTCCCATGCGATGGATCATACCATAGCTAAAGAACACTTACTACCACATGAGAATAAGCTTTGAGATGACAAGCCTGAAAACGCTAGATCAAAAACTTAGGCGTTGGACTAGCATAGCTTCAAGTAAATAAAAAAAACACATAAGGATCCAGCGCATACTAAAACCGAATGTTGGCTCTTAGCTTGTAAAATTCTACGCACACTTGACAAAAGTACAAAATTATGTAAAAATTATTATATATGTAAAAAAAAACACCTGCAAGACCAGGAGATCAATAAACAAGCAGGTGCTTTAAACAACCCAACTAGGTGCACTTGTTTTGTTATTAACTCAAAACGCATTTTAGAAAAAACAAAGGTTCTTTTGAATATAAGGATATGGCCTTTTGTGTTCTTTGGGCATCATTAAAAGACGTTTGCTAAATCCACACCAACAGAAAGATAAATTTACACATCACATAATTATGGTTACATTAGAGCGAGATGGTAGGATCTCATAACTTCCGTAACTAATATCAGAAATATGATAATGATATGATATGATATCCGGACGTGATTTGGCCTTTTGGCCTCTTGTCCGTTCTTGTAGTCGTCCTCATATAAATTTACTGTAAACTTTTATTTTTGTGCTCTCCCTAGGCTGATTTAAAATGTGTACATATTATCTTTCCACATCAAGTCAATAAAAATTTTATTTTTGTGCTCTCCCTAGGCTGATTTAAAATGTGTACATATTATCTTTCCACATCAAGTCAATTTTGTTCCTGAAACTGTTCAAAATATGCAAAAACAATTTACAGGTTATATTTATATAATTACAGTGCTCACTAGTTCATTTTCCAAAAAAAAAAAAAAAGAATAAAAGCCTGGTTTTCAACTAACCTAATCTGTTTTACTCCCTTTCTTCCCGTTTTCTAAAACTCAAAATCCAAGTTTTATTACATTTCTGTTCAACCCTTCTCAGCTTATCGAGATCAAAATGACAATAGCTTAGCTAATTTAACCATCTCTTTAGAATGGTTGAAGCAAAAATATTAGGTTATTTCGAATATTAAAAAAGTGTCTTTTGCCTATTCATAACTTAACATGATTATCTCAAACATCAAATATCACCATACACAACCGAAGAACATCAAAGATACCAGAGTGGGTGTAAGAAGAAGTGGCAAAAAAGCTGTAAAGGCATTATCAAGGCTGATTTGTCAAACAACCGTCCAACTTTTTAGAACACTGGCTCAGGCCATACAGAAGTAGACAGCAATGACATTTAACTTTGGGAACGATACATATTAAAATGACGATGACGAATAGTCAATTCAGACTTAAACTGTAAGAAAACGCAGACAAATACATTTTTATTATTCTAAACGTCAACGCAGCATCTGCATCATACAATCTCAAGAAAAGGTTATCACAATTTTTTTCTATTGATTTTAAATCTCAAACGTTGTATTTTCCCATCGTTATCACAATATGCGTGTCTGATTAAAACGCTCAAAACCCACAGCTGCCATAGCAACCAAATATGGTGATATCACTAAGCACGCGTAACAAACGGTCACCTAGTCAAATGTCAAAACAGAGAATGAAGTATCCTTGACGTTTATCTCTCAGCAGTGGTTCATTTTGAGAGAAAAACATACATCGCTTTCTGTGGATGTTTCATTTATAACAAGAGATAGATAGATAGATAGATAGATAGATAGATAGATAGATAGATAGATAGATAGATAGATAGATAGATAGATAGATAGATAGATAGATAGATAGATAGATAGATAGATAGATAGATAGATAGAAAGAAAAACAAACAACGCAAAGAGAGTGTTTACAGCAAAACGGCAAGAATATATCGGCGATAAATCTAGATCTAGATCTAACGATAATGCCCCGGCTGCACCGCCTCAACCGATACCAGATCAACGATTAGCCTTCTTCTACAACATTAATTATTTCCAAATTGTAACAAACATAGGGCCCCTTGACCAAAAATGAGTTCTCTTTCAAGCATTAAAATTTAAAGGTGAAACGAAAGCGTTTTGTTGCTCCAATGGGGCCACAAAGTTGGATGTTTTCCCTCAGCTCCTCATCGGCATAGCGGATTTATTTAATAACAAAAATTATAAAAGCAAACATCTTTTAGACCCGGCAAAGGCACGAAACGTCGTCTACTCAGCAGTGCTGAACTAATCAGTTTTTCTTTTTCCATTGTCTGTGTAAATGTAACTGCTAACAAAAATTACCTGTTCGAAGAACAAAGCATTGGCTAGTAAATAATAAGTTAAAGCAAAAAAAAAAATGCAACAACAAACAAGCAAAACACATGGTAGCACACGTACTCGCAAAGTATGAGTCATTTATATTGCGAGACTGAACACGCTAACAGCGACATTCCAGGAAAATCCCACAATTTTGGCCTTTCTATTAGGGTGTCTGGTTATGACTTAGCGGTGCTTGTGTTTTTCCAACTCTAGAATGGAATCCCAAAAAGACTTCTAGTTTTATCATTGACTCACCTGTGTATAGCTTTGTCGACGACTGTAGATCAATATGTATTTCTTTATACTTTGTGAAAAATATTAGGGAATTATGTATACTGGGGAAATATTTTGAGCATTGATCTTGTTTATAGAGACCCATGCGGTGCTTTATCTTTTGTTTCTCTCACCAAATCTTTAGCCATTGAAATGCCACATACAGATATAGACAAACGTTTAATTAAAAGATTAAGTCTTTCATACCATGGGTAACAACAGCTCTGGTGGACACACTTGGTTAGTTAACGACAAAGCTCACAGGCGAATGAGTCACAGATTAACGCAACTTTGCTCCGTAAGTGATGATAAGTTGATTTTATTCTTTCTGTAAACATAACCGTGCCAAGGGAGATCACTGAGGACATGTCAAAGCATAGCTCTTTTGGGCCGGAGAAAGAAAAGTTCTCTCCTAGTTTAACTTTTTACGGCGACATGATCCCAGAGTTGGATACCAATCACTCTATACTGACACCGTCACATGCAGCAGGGTGATGAAATGTAAATCTCGCATTTTATAGAAAAGTGTTGCCTTTACGAATTCATTTTGCCCAATCGCTTCCCAAAATAGGAGAATGTACCCTAGTATGTAATGATCGAAGAGATGATTTGTATTTCTTGCTTTAAAAAAACAACAACCACAATGATTAATTGTCTCCATTTTATATTACTGCAACGATTTATACCTATGACGGATCTAAAATGATAAAGATACTATCGTTTTTATGTAAATAGTTTTCTGAATGCTTTGCTACAAACTTTATTTCTGCAAAAGCAAGTTACTGGCGTAGAAAAGGTGAATGCCAAACTGAGAATCAGATGCCTGGGCAAAGAAGAAGTAAGGCAAAATTTTTCGATCTTGACTCTATGTGTGTGTGTGTGTGTGAGAGAGAGAGAGATAGAGAGAGAGAGAGAGAGAGAGAGAGAGAGAGAGGGAGAGAGAGAGAGAGAGAGGCAAGAACCAAGAGACATAGATACACGCTAAGTCACAGAGGCAACAGCATGCAGAGTGAAGTAGAGAGAAATAGACAGAGAGTGAAAAGATAGATGGGCAGAACAGAAAAAAACATAGAGAGAATTTAGAATGAGTGAGAGAGAGCGAGATAAAGAGAGGGAGAGAGAGAAGGAGAGAGATATAGAAAGAGTAAAGGGAAACAGAGTGGAGAAGAGGTGAAGGAGAGTCCCACATTTTTGAAGGCTCCGATGCGTCAACGAGTCTTAACTAAGTGGACTTGAAGCTCGTTAAGCAGACGGTAAGGCCCGATTAGGCTGCGAGGCCTGGTGTAATAGCCTAAAGCCCGTCGCCAGCATGCCAGGGGCCTGGGTGTTTGGGTACGGGATTTCCTCAAGGCGCCGTCAACCACAGTTCAGTGCCGTCAACGGCCTAAGTGAGTTGTATACAAGACCAGAAAGAGGCATTGTTACACCGTGTAAAACCCTCCCAAGAAAACTCCGGCGTGGGCTCATAGAGGGTAAAACTCGAGCCATCGACTTATGATCTACAGATAGTGTGGGATTAGTGATCAATTAATCGGAAAACATGTCTTAACTTTCGCAAAATTTGCTTGGTCAAGAAAGAGTTCGAGTTAAGGCTTTATGATACGAAGCAAATAAGAATTAAAGAAGAGACCAAGACAAAGCCTTTATTTGGGGGTTTGTTTTAAACCAAAGATTTTACCAAGAAAATATAAATGTTCTTCATAAACGTTTAAGGAAAGATTCGATCAAGGCATGTGATGTTAAAAGGATACAACTATTAAATCCGCATCCTCTACTAGACTAGAGAAATAGAAAAGCCCCAAAAGGGAGGATTAAGACTTTTCTGAGGAGAAAAACAAAACAAAAATACACCGTCCCCTGAATCCAATATAAAAAAAAGTTTTCCCTGCCCGATAACTTTTCCCTGTACAAGAAGGTTTTTTCCCTGCACAAGAACAAAATGAAAGCCCAGGAATGTGATACGCACCATTTTAACTTAAGCGCCGCTCTCTCGCTGAAATCAAAACAAAGCCGCTCGTATTGGGGGTCGAAACCTCAACGTTTCGATTAGAGGCCTGGCGCCCTACCTTCTTACCACCTCGTCTTCCAAATTTGGAGGAATGTGATACCCAGCATTTTAACCTAAGCGCCGCTCTCTCACTAAGATAATCTAGAATGCAAAGTTTAAGTTAGGGGTTTTCCCCTCCATTGACCCCCGTAATCCCCACTGACCGACGGATCATCCAAATCAGCTCCGGGCTATTTGTGTTGACCACCGCTGGCGCGTGCTGGACACACGACCTCACAGGCGCAGCTTTCTGTGGGGATGACCAACTGGACAAGAGCTCTTCTCTACCCCTCTATTCTTTCTTTCCTTTCTTCTGTCTTATTTCTCTCCACTCTGACACTATATTTCTCTCTCTCTCTCTCTCTCTCTCTCTCTCTCTCTCTCTCCCCCTCTCTCTCCCTCTCTCTCCCTCTCTCTCTCTCTTTCTCTCTCTCTCTCTCTCTCTCTCTCTCTCTTTCTCTCTTTCTCTCTCTGTCTCCATGTCGTTTTCTGCCTGATTGGATCTTTATTCATCGTTCTCTATCCTCTACACCTCTCTCTATTTCTCTCGCTTCTTCTCTCCCAATCTGCCAATCTCCAAGTCTCTCTGTCTTTTTTTTTCTATTTCTGTCTCTCTCTCTGTGTGTGTCACTCTCTTTTCTGACATCTTATGTGAATGTCTTTCTGCCTGCAAGCATGTCTGCTTTTCGTGACCTGTCTGTGTATATCTCCATTC
The DNA here is from genome assembly GCA_003991915.1 of Elysia chlorotica. Taxonomy (NCBI): domain Eukaryota; kingdom Metazoa; phylum Mollusca; class Gastropoda; family Plakobranchidae; genus Elysia; species Elysia chlorotica. Next base: position 671,421 of record RQTK01000084.1, read on the forward strand.
ATTCTCCCCCCCCCCCCTCTCTCTCTCTCTTCTATATTTCCCTCTTTTCCTCTCCCTCTTCTACAACACGAGCTCATTTACTGTAATGCTTTCTTTCAAAATACCCTATATTAGAGCACCGTGTGATTCCTGGCACGTAGGAGAAAAAAATATAAAATAAGCATGTTCATTCTTTATCTCGGCAACTTAACCAAAGAGTTCTAACAAAACAAAATCCAAAACAAAACAAAAACCTATAGGTACCAAACAGACTCGCTCTGCTTCCCTGATCTCATATCACAATATGCATCCAGATAATTCTGACTTTCCCCCTCCGCTCCGTCTTATCCTATCTCTAAGTCTGGTATGATAGCCCCACCCCCACCCTGCTCATATTACCCCGCTATTCCTCAAGCCTGCCCAAGACACGAGTGTCCTCGAAAATCTTGTCATATCCGACCAAGCCGTCGCAGGCACCAGACCATCACTTGCCCTCTGATACTCAAGGAATGTCAGATCGTTCAATCGGAGATCCGCAGTTCCACTTTCAGCTGCTGTCCCTAGCTCTGTAACTATAGTTTTTTTTTATGGAAACAGTGCACGTAAAATTCTCCGTTGGTATAAAAGTATAGGTACCCTCCAAGTTCAATAAGTTTATTGGTGATTCTAAATTGGGCACTGGAGACAACATTGATGAGAACTCCTCAGAAACAGCTACCTGCATTAGCTTTGTTCATTAAGATTTGAAGTCACTTAGAAGTGCATTAGAACTAGATCTAGTTATGCTCAAGATGAAGATTCTTTGGATAAAGGCCATCTTTTGTAAGTAATAAAATAATAGAAAAATATTAATATCGTAACTATTTTTTTTATTATTTTTTTGTCAAGTTGGGATTCAATAACCATTGTGGTTTTTCAGACACATTTATGAATTAACATTATAATATCGCACCAAAAGCAAAAACTAAACGCCATCAAATGTGTAAGCAATTCCAACCCAAGAATTCCGGAGGAATAGGTCTGTTGGCTATTTGTCCGGTTACCAGAGGATAAATATCCACTTCCTTAGAATTATATAAAAAAAAGTAATTCTGTATGTCGATGTACAAAAGTATTTTAATTTCGAATAAAAGGTTTTAACGAACATTATTTTGCCCAAAGCACTGCCCATATTTGTAGAGGATGATACTAGATGCTTTTATTAATGGTGTTTGATTTCACTCTGCTTTCATTTTTAAAATTTTTTAAAAATAAGTTTTACCACCATTTCCCCTCCGAAAAAAAAAAGTTATCAATGCTTTTATTCTAAACAGTTTCACGAGCATCGGCACTTAAGGCTAATAAAATGTCGTTTCTTTTGTTAATATTTTTTTCCAGAAAACCATCAATCTTGGAACTTTGAAGCAGGTGCTGAAACAATACAAAACGACGTCTTCAATCCTTTCTCTAATAATGTTAAAATCCAGCCATTCCGATTGCCAAGTTATCTCCGGATACAACAACAATGAGTTGCCAATTTTCACAAACCCCACAGCTGAGTTAAATCCTAACTGGCATTCGTTTCACTCACCAAACAGAGACTCATTGCTCTGGGATTCCAGTGATTCTGATTCTCACAGCATCCCCTCCCCTAAAGCACAGGAGATCCCAATTCACAACGTCAGGATGAAACTCAATATTTCAAGACATAAAATGCACACGAATGGTGCACTTGCAAGAGACACCAAAGAAACTTTTGGTTCGCAGAGTTATTACCGCGAAGGCGAGTTTGGTGTAAGATCTTTACACCCTACGAACTTTGGCTGCGCGATGGTCTACAGTAAAGCTATCCACAGTCCCTGTTTACAGCTGGACGGTCTAAGGTGAGAGCAGTGTACATTTTTGTATTAACTTTTACGTTCTTTAGGTTTAACATAAAATATTATACCACTACCTGAGATTTGAACCTCAGACCGCCTGGTCGCCACTCGAGAACACTACCAACTGAGTTAGCGGCGGTCTGAATGTGAAGACTGGTGATTTAAGCTTTACTTCGTGAGGAGACTCATTTTCCCTTGGATTTCCAGATTAAGCCAATGGAAATGGGCACCAAATGAGATTTGAACATTGGATCTTCTGCTCGTCAGCCCTGAGCTCTCACCGTCTAAGCTTTTGGCATTGCCCGGTTAGATGAGATCCAACTTCACCAGTTTGCACAAAGCTACCTTTTCTTAGCTGCTGAGCTTTCTGATAGCCACAGTTCCGATGAAGAGGGATTTGTGTGTTGTTTAGCGTCCAGCGTCAGCACTTTATAGGCTATAATGCGGACGGATCGAAGACTAACATTTGACAATTTTTTCGAGCTGCCATTCAGAGACAGTGCTGACAAACCCGGACTCAGATAAACAGGGAATTCTATATGATGAAATTATTTAGGTGTTTTTTTTCCTTCTTTTTTCCATGTAAACACTCATTTTTGCAATAATTTTCCCTTCAAGAAGAAAACTCTTTTTTTTTTGGCGTTTTGATATTTATAGATTATTTGTCACTAATTACTCAAAATAAAGTACGGATCACTGGTTTGATATTTAATAATAGAGCCATGTAGGGCAGAATAGAGCTGCTATTAACAATCTTTATTTCACATAATATTGTGACACCTTTTGCTGCGATGATAAGGATGATTATTGTGATGATGATGATGGTGATGATGATAATTGGGATGATCGTCATTATGATGATAATGAATACATGTATGATGCTGCTTCTGCTGCTACTGATGATAATAATGCTGCTTTGACTGCTGCTGCTGATTTACAATAATGATAATTCAATTCCATGCGATAAAATTATATTTACGACAAACTCCACACCAGGTATGAGCGCAGCATAAAAACAAGGGGACTTGAGCAAGTTGGTGTACTGAAGGAGAAACTGAGCCCCTATTCGCCCGTGTGTGCCGTGTCACTTGCCGACAGTCTGGGCCCCTATTCGCCCGTGTGTGCCGTGCCGCTGCCGGAGAGCCTGCTGTTGGAGCCTGGCTATATCCACAGGCGGAACGAGCGTGAGCGGGACAGGGTCCGGAGTCTCAACGAGGGATATGACAGGCTTAAACAGCGTCTTCCGCTCAAGAACAAAGACAAGCGGATCAGCAAGGTATGCCTGTTCCACAGACTAATTACGAGCAAGTGCTATTTATTGGAAGAGCCCACCTTTTGATTATCGTACTGTCGCACAGAGACAATGTTGTGATGGACAAGCCACCTCCACTCTCTCTCTCTCTCTCTCTCTCTCTCTCTCTCTCTCTCTCTCGCTCGCTCTCGCTCTTTCAATTTCTCAGCCGGTAACACTGTTCCTGTTCCAAACTACAGGTAATAAGACATTCGGGTTCGAACCCAGGACTCCTGGTGTGAAGTCGCGTGTTCTATCAGCGAAGCTACATCGCTCCTGTCTTTGCTTTTTGATTTATTAAATCGTTAAATAACCATAATTTCTTTAAAGATTTCACCACGCTTCTACCCCCCCAAATCAGAGATAAGGCAGTTGAAATGGGATTCAACCTCTTGCAATACTGGAAGTTTAGCCGAGTATCAACCCTTGACCACTACCTATTGGTCACTGTTTGAGCTTATAAAGATAATTTTAACATAAGAGCAGACTGATGTGCCCCCCTCCCCCCCTCTCCCTCCCCAGGTTTCCCGAAGAAGCATATATGAAAACGAAGAGCAACGACCGAAGTTAAACTTTGGACCCACTGCTTATCACTCCAGATTTGGACACTCTTAATACACGTATTATAAATATATTTGAATTATAATTTATGGCTAAATGTTAATCGAAGTTCAACTCTGGGTAATGTTTTTTTTATATTGAGGCTACTCGATAAATGTCGACATGTACAAAGATGAAAAAGCAACTACAAATAAGTTACATGATTGACGTTTCGAGATGTAAAGAAACTCCCAAAATCATTAAAACAAATCTTTATTTCCTTCTGTAGGTCGACACTCTACGAATAGCAATCCGGTACATACGACAATTACGGAGCATTCTGGGACAAGAGGACACCCTTGAAACCAGGAGAACTGGTTCGACTCATAAACTAACATTGCATAACGCTGAAGGAATTCCAGAGCATGATTCACTAGATATGACTGTGTCTTTAACCGCAATAGACGGAGACAGTAGCGGAAGCTCTGACAGAGAAGAATTTGATGACGACGATGCTGCTCTGGAGAGAGAACTCTAAACCAGTAGTAAATTTGGGGAACTCTCGCATTTAATTTTTGGCTTCTGGCTCCAACTCCATGGCAACAGCTTTCAAGTACTGAGGATCAAGCGCGTACAAGAGAACATCAATAATATAATTATGACATTGTGCTAAGTAAACAAAAGACTCGATGAGATTGTTTCTAAATCTATCAATGAATTCTTTCTATTAAAAAAAACCCAGAAAGAAGCCGCTTCATGCTAACAGAGGAAAAACGACGGTAGTCACAGATTCTACATTTTTTTGGAGATTAAATTTCAAAATTTCCATCACAGGATGCTGTCTTAAAAGACCTTTATATTACAGGACTATATCTATTTAGCCAAATTAGTTGTACAGTAACGATCTTTAGCAACGGACTAATCAGGCAACGGCGGTAACTTAAAAATCAATTTTGTGACTACCGTTGTTTTTCCCCTCTACTCTTCGCTTATAATGAGCCAAAACAATATAAGCGCCACCGATCGTGTCACCACTCATGGGTTTTACGAGGCACACATACTTCACTGAAGGAAATTGATAATTACTTGATACACATCGTGTATTACTTATGTTTTTCAGTAAACATATTTTCAGATTTTATTATGTTACATTAAAATGCGATTTCAATACATGTATTTAAAAAAAGAAGTTGGGCACAAAGAGCGAAAAGACTCTTAACTCTAACGGCTCGAGCGAACTTACTCAGAAGTTATCTTTGTTCTTTTTGTAGTGGATTTTATTGTATTACACTATTCACGCAATTTAATGCAACTTTTGTCTGCCGTCCATTTTATGGCTCTAATATTATGTGCTACTTTTGTATTATAAAATTTGAGATTTTTGTAGTTTTCATGTATGCATATTTCAATTATGCTGGTGATCACAGACGTTCTTTTTTGGTGATCTTTGATTATCTGTTTTTTACAAAAATGCTGAAAACAGTTGACCCTAATCAATGGTCTAGTTTTTGCGTGTCGGTTGCATTATATCAACATATCTGTTATTGTAACTATGCGCAACATTGTAAGCTGTTCAGAGATAAGTCTAATAAATGACAGTGTTTATGGCTGTATTAGCAAGTGCAATAAAATACACAGTTCACCTCTTATCATGACATAATTTTTATTACGTGCTTTTATTTATTTTTCATAAGATTTTGATTTGGCATTAGACACAAAGGGATGCAAGTGTATCGATGTAGTAAGCTTACGACTTGTCTTAAGGTTTACAATGAGACGCAACGTTGTATTTAAGACACAATTTATTTTAGACCAATCATATGCACACGCAGATAATGTTGAGAAGGAGAGAGAAGGGAGAGATAAGAGGTTCCTGCATCAAATCAATATAAGTATCGATTTAAACAGATTTGAAATACAGACATGTTTAAAACAATGCAGCCACTGTACTGATAACATACTCAGGCTATGTTATGTCAATAATTTATTTTAAAAATATCATTCCTATGGTGGTCAAAGAACAATAACGACGACGACGACGACGATGATGATGATGATGATAATGATGATGATGATGATGATGATGATGATGATGATGATGATGATGATGATGATGATGATGATGATGATGTGATAATGATTCTGGGGTATTGATAATGAAAACTGAGGCGATGGTGATTTCATAAATACTTCACCGGACAAAAACAAACAACCGACAATGATTATGAAACATGAGTTCTTCAAGATCACCCAGACTTTTGTGAAGAAAACACAGCTCACTGTGATTAGAGTGAGTTGTGAGCTTCAAGTTGTCTCTCTCTCTCTCTCTCTCTCTCTCTCTCTCTCTATCTATCTATCTATCTATCTATCTATCTATCTATCTATCTATCTATCTATCTATCTATCTATCTATCTATCTATCTATCTATCTATCTATCTATCTATCTATATATACACACACACACAGCAACATTTACTTTTATCGATTCAGAGGCTACAGAATGGGTTGTTAGGAGAGTGCTACATCATCAAGCAATCATGCAATTTATGTATCACTCTTATGTTTTTCTTGGATTTTATACTAGGCATAGACTTTTCGTAGATCTGAGTATAGAATGTCTGACCTCCATCAAACGACGCACCACATTGTTGTTCGCCAATCACCATGCTGCTTATTACCCTGAATACAATCAGAAAATTCCTTAATGGTTACATTTTATTCAACCACATGAATGTGTGGATGTTAGAATGGGCTAGACCCTTAATTTCTTGTATGGGAATTTCAGAAGGTTAATGTCTTGCCACGTTAAATTTAGACACTTAGGCGTTGGGCGCGAACCATCGACTTCTAAGCTCTGTACTAGTGGGACCAATAGTCCAAATTGCCCGCCCTTCTTTGAGCCTTTTAGTTGGGGCTTACCACAGGGCACAAAATAAAAATTATCAGTTGTACAAGCCATTTCAAATCAGGCGATCTGATTCAGCCATGTTGGTATAGAAGTCGATGGCTCGAACCCATTGCCTAGTTCCAAGTAAGATAATGCTGTTGTGTCTGTCAGTTTTCTATGGTGTGAACAGTCGCAAATGGCAGAGCGTTGTCTCACACTCGGGATGTTCCTGGTTCGAAACCTACGATTGGTCAAATTATAACTTATTGGTCGGTGTTAGTATAATATAGAAGCCATGGAGTCATCTGTGGGAGCGCATGAATGTTAGACATTAGTCTTGAGATCCGTCCACAATATAGCCTGTGTAGTGCTGACGCTGAACGCTAAGCAGCAGACAAACACACAAGTCAGTGTTAAGCTCTGAAAGACTGAAAAGGGCAACAACTGTGGGCAACGTCATCCACGAAAAACCCCATGCAATGATTTTCTTTCATTTCTCCCGAGCAGAAGTATCGCTCAGTCATCCGGCTCTGCTAAGTGTAAGCGATCTCTGTCCAGTGTCCAGTGCAGAGACAACGCTATGGTGACCCGCGACTTGAACCAGCTTGTCAAACCGCAGCTAATGGAGCGCAGTGGATTCTGTTACCGGAGACAATAGCATGGGGGCCATACCGTGATGTGTTTACAGTGCTGATCTCCTTACACGGCGCGCGACCAACGATTGATCGTATTAGTTGGGGTAATCTGAAGGATTAACGTTGGCGTTGGTACTTACGTGCTTTTGTCCCAAATGAGGAAAAGTGATGGTGTTGATAGATTAGGTGAACTTAAAGAAAATAAAAGATGTGTGTGTGTGTGTGTGTTGGAAAAGAAGAGGAAAGGTGGGCTTGTGGCCAGGTTAAACAATATTCTTGCGTATAGTATTAAAAATTTTTTTTCTTTTAAATTTTGGTCAGGACAAAAGAATGTATACAAAGACAATCAACCATCTAGATTGAATTTTAATCCTTAAAGCTTGTGTATTTATGCAGGAAATAAAACGCGAAAAAAATCAATGAAAAGATAGAAACGATAGTATACATGTATAGTCTGTACAGTGATTAAATCAAATGAATTTTTTTTTCGAATATTAAAAGCAATTTCTTGATAATTGATTTTGTTTTTTGCAATGAATGGTGTTTCAATGTGTCTGAACGCATATTTTTTGAACGTCCCAGGTTAAAAAAATAGAATTCATGTGCGAAGTGCATAAATTGAAAAGACCATGTCAACCAAACATTTTCTGGCGTTTCTAAAACAAAGGCTTCATTTAATAATCGCACCGCTCGTCTCGCCTGGCACAAACTTAAGGTTTCTTTTAAAAATGTACTGGTTGAGTCGGTGTCAGTTTGACGTGACCGGCTGAGACAAGAGCTCTCCCCGCAGCGTTTCTGTGTTGCAGCACGTACAACTACAATTGTCATTTGGGGCCTGGCTACAATATACTCGTAATTTATTAAGTTCTGACGTTGTAACCCAAGCAAATCTTTTGAATCATGTGACGCAAAACTATAAAATCACGTATATCATACAATAACGCATTTGTAGCCAATACACTTAACTATAGGTACTCAATTATATCTCCTCAAGATGGAGAATCACACTGGTTGACTTTTTCTTTCTGGAAATAAAACAGACTCTTTGTTTGGCAGTTTGTTGTCGTGAAAAAATATTTTATGCCAGACTGCTCAGCGAACAGTCACAGTAAAAAAGGGTTAATTGTGAAGATTTCAGATACACTGGGGGTTAAACGATTCTTGCAACATTTAAAAAACCCTGCTAAAACAAAAGATAACGAATAAAAAGGATATCTATCCAAGATTATTCAAAACTTTCTCTATTGCATATACAAAGCTGCCGTTAATTTCTCAAAACATTTTTGTTGCCTGATATGATAGACTTGGTCTTTTTATCATTAAATTTTAATATCTGTGATACTGAACAAAATTTGACTCCTGCCACACGGTGCTGTAATCTAAATTCAGATATTTTATTTGGGAAAACCGACACGTGCATTTAAACATCGTCTACATACAAGTGGTATAAAGCATTAGATTTACCTATGACATTAAAACCAAAGTTGGACATATTATAAACCCCCCCCCCCCCCCTTTCCCCCCAAAAAATAAAATAAAAGCGTTTAATTTGTCGAACTGAACAAATTTATGAAAGAAAAATACATCCCCGTTCAAGTTTGTATAACAGACACACTCTAATGATAAGGCAGAATGTAGTATTGTGTAAAACGAGGGTGAAATCAAAGGTACTAATTCCACCCTTTAGAAATTTTTACCTTTTTTAATGCGAAAAAAGAGAACTTTTTTAATGTGTAAAGGAAATTGATGAAACCAAATAAAACTTTTTGTCGTCCCTTTTTGTGTTAACGCAAAGAAAACCCAAAGTCACCATTGTGTTCTTTTAGAAATGTCGCCCCATTTAATAATCTTCGTAGCAAAGATAGACCTTATAACAGTGAGAAAAGCTATATTTATACCCCCAAAGAGCATCCTTTACGGTAACGGATATCAACTAAATGGTCTGACAGTTTTTACATTTTGCTATAGGCCTACTGACTCTAAACGTAGATGAATTGTAAGACATCAATGTTGATTCTTAAAGAATAAGGAAAGATGAAGTGCTAGCGCTTTTTATTAAACGTAGAACTGTTACAACTGTCGCCCGCCACAAATATTTAGACCTATTAAATGAACATGGCATACCCATATTGACTTTTTCTTATGTTTTGAAAAAAAAAAGACTGCACTTTTTATGACAAAAAATTCATCCAATGTGAATAAACCAATGATACATGTATTGTACAATGCAAATAAGGCCTATTTTACAGTCCATAAAAAATAATATGTTTTGATATAACTTATTGGGAAGATTCTGCTCTGCCGAAGGCCAGACTATAATAGATCGATAGCTTGATTAAAGGATGGGTAAATTAATTAAATCGGACCTCTCACTGTTCATTGATCTTTATGGGAGACAACTGGCTCATAATTTTGAACCGTCAGGCTCACTCATTTGGGACTTTGAATTTAAAACAAGGATGTATAGAGAAAAGTCTTCACTTCAATATTTAATGTACCATCTCATTTAAAAAATACAAAAGATTTCGAGTATTTTAGAATATAAATAGAGGAGAAAATGGTAGTAACAGTCTATTATAATTGCCGAAGCATTTGATATTCCACCACTAACCCACCAGAACAAGGTAATGAAAATAACCACACGTCTTTCAAAGTCAGCCGCCCTTGTTTCGCTTGGTGCACATCAAAGAAAGGGGAGACAACTAAATTTTTACCTGTGTCAACCGTCATGAAAAAAAAAATAAAAACCTGCCTGAAAACCAATTAATTCACTTGTTTTTGTATCTGTTCTTGCTTAAATCCTTTTTCCTCGGTACATCTAGGCTTTTACAGAGACAGGTTAGCTTCATTGTGCCATTAAAAAGTAAGGGCGGTAACAATATTTATTATTTAAAAAAGTCGATTTGAATGCAAGGTTGTTCTCCTTTGTTAAAAGCTTTGGTAATTATGTTCTAGCTACTTAGAAACACAGATAGGTCATTGCTGAAATAATCTTTGCACAAAATGTTTCGTTTTAAATCAGGATAAAATGTCATTAATCAAAATAAATAGGAACAATGGTAGCTGTAACAAGTAGTGTAAATAACAAAAGATGGTTTGTTTGTTTTATATGTTTATTGGTTTATCGTTAGCAAGTGGGCTTTATCACGGACAAGCCCAAAGTCTGACAGAGAGGAATTTCCACAACATATATCTCATCCTATCCCATTATACGGACAACGATTCAAAGAAAAACAAGGAGGCTCTTTCGAATAGAATGCACGCATCCTACCATTTAGCCACATCGTCCAGCTAAATTAAATAACTAAAACAGAAAAAACAACAACAGCAAAAACAAAAATTAAAAAAACAACAACAACGACGACAACAATACTACTACTACTACTACTACTACTACTACTACTACTACTACTACTACTGCTACTGCTACATATTTATTCTATGACATAACTTAGGTCTTTTTTTTTTTTTTTTTTAAATAAAAATAATATTCACTTGTAACACTATATGAGTTCATAGGTTGGGAAAGAATTAATGTGGCATTCCATCCATATGTGAGTTAAAAAAAACAACAAAAACAATAAGGTAAAAAAATTGGATGCAATGGCTTATACACTTATCTAGTCACAGTACACTGTCACTGATCCTATCAGCAGGTGACATTATGCTTTAGTTTCGAAGTCGGCGACTCCTGGTAAGAAGCAGAGCGCTGCACTGACTGGACCACCTTCTACGATAGCCATGGCTGATATTAAAACTATGTTCTATTAGAGGCAGGTTGACTGCATTTGAGCAACATTTTTGTCGCCCATCTTGAATAAACTTATTGAGACAATGAAATCATTGTTTGAGCAGGTAACTGGGTCTTCCATCAGCCCCTATCAGCAATTGAGGTCTGGCGCTAAAAGATTTAACGGTTGAAAGGCACTCCTCATTGTCTGTGTTATCCTATTTCATCTTCGTGATCTTCTCTATCTCGGTCTATCTGTTTGTACATCTCTGTCTCTGACTCTGTCTCTGTTTATCTCTGTCTATGTTTATTATTATTACTACTACCACTACTGCCACTACTATTACTACTATCACTGCTAATCTCTGTCTCAATTTCTTCCGAAGGACACAAGTAGGCCCACACCTGTTGGTGGTCGTTGCAAAGTCCCACGAAATGTGACACTTTCGATCAACGCTTCGTGTTGGCAGATGTGTTTCAATGTTTCAACTTTTTATAATTCAATAGATGCAATAGCGAAGACCTTAATATTTAAAAAATTATCGAATAGCCTTAAAATAATGTGTTGCCTGCTTCCTGCATATCCTGTCATAAGGGTTTGCCTCAAAGATCATGGCCTATATTTTGCAGTAATTAAAGTGCGAAATTTACATTTCTGCATAAATGTACCAGTGGTAGTTTATTTACTATTAATTTTTATCTTCAATATTTTAGTGCAAAAATATGTGGCAGAAGCTGCGTGAGGGAATGTGTGTGTGTATTTGTGTGTGTGAGTGAGTGTATGTGTGAGCGAGAGAGATACAATAAACAGACAGACAGACAGACAGACAGATAGATTGATAGATAGATAGATAGATAGATAGATAGATAGATAGATAGATAGATAGATAGATACATACATAGATAGATAGATAGATAGATAGATAGATAGAAAAAGAGAAAGCTGGATGGATGGATGGATGGATAAATAGATAGAATAGATGGACAGACAAACAAGTAGACAGAAAGACCCAGAAAGAGGACGAGAGGCAAAGAGCGTTGGGGAGATAGATAAATAGATGGAAAAAGATAAATCGATATATAGGATAGATATACGGGATGGGCATGGGGATGAGGTAGGGAGAGAGGGAGAGAAATACGTCACAAAACCCTTACAACCATTCCTTCCTTTTTCTTATTTTTCTGTAATACTAGATGTTATTATGTCGTTAAAAATACTCCAAATGAAAGCTCTTTAAAATACCAAGAGAACCATATTACAATTACTTACCAGAAATCACTGTTCCATTGTTTATTTCTCTGGGAAATGTGGAATTTGAAGTGCACATCGGTTCACTGGGGTCCGCCATTTTGCTTGGGTTAGCCCGTTTGTGAACTTCAAAAAGAGACTGTTTTCTAATAAAGACAAGGAAGTTTTCTCTAATAACGGAAAAAATAAAGGTGTCATTGAAACGAAACTTTTCCTACATGTAGGGGTATCCACCTGTTTCCTACCTATGTAGTTTTCCGGATTTTCCAAAAAAGTGGGTTAGACCACTTGTACTTAAAAGCGACCAATTATAAAGTGGTTAGTAATTTTTTAATTGAATCCATATTATAATGAGTATAAGAAGAAAAGCTATAAATAAATATAGACGTTAGATGGGCACCGAAATGATCGGAGTGAACACACTTTAACGTAATACGGGTAAAAGTGATCTACCTCTAGTTAATCATTGTAATAGTTAGTTCCCATTGAAACTTGGATATAAGTTTTTGTTCAGCCCAATCAGCCTACACTTTATTAATGTAAAATGATCCAACTGTTCATACTATTTTAATGGCATGATTCACTTGGACTCTAAATGCAACTTTTTGTTTACTTCGGTGACTTTGCCTTCTATTTTTGGAAGCCTCGATGAGCACAGATAATTAGCAACATTTCCTCGTGGATAGATACATTGGCACTGTCAAAAAGGGCAAAAACAAAAAGATAAAAAAATTAAAAAGAAGTAAAATAAGATCAATATCAAGAGAACACAGTGGAAGTGATGGCCGCGAAGGGATTGTTCACTGTAAACAGTGCGTGTAGGCCTATATCTATTGTAATAGAGACACAATACAATCTAGGGCTCTTGGCAGTATTGATTGCAAGTATAGAAGACAATGTGCAGATTAAGTTAGAAAGAAACTGGATCTGTTATGGATTGTATTACTCTGAGCCCTCCGATACATAGTACTGTGTAAACCGTACAGGGTATGCATGTACACACAGAGTTATAAAACTGTGTTGATCCAGTTTGTTAGTGAGGCGATTGAAAAGGGTTAATATTAGGAGCCAGCGGCACGTCATTGTACATATACACACGTGACGAGAGTGATCTAACTCACGTAAAAGTAAAGGGGAGCAATGGAAATCAATTTAGGAATAAGTATAGTTTTATTACATGTACTTCGGTTTCTTTTACAGGATGAACAAAAATCGACTTTGACCTATTTTTAGTATTTAGGGTCATAGCGAGTTCTCTTTTAAAAAAACAACAACAAAAAAGCTAAATCGTGTCTATTGAGTTAAGTATTCTTATGCAAAGCATGGAGTTAATTTGCATAATGTATGCAAGGAAAAAAAACCCAACCCCACGTCTAAGTAGCCAAGTATATTACTAACAGTTGCTAGGATTCACATGATTCTTGGTAGGTCATATTGTAATAATATAATTGTAATTTTAACATGGAAAAAAACGGATGGAAAATAAAAAGAAAAACGGCAACGACAACAGTAACAACAACAACAACAAGAAAAACAAGAACAACAACAGCAACAACAACGACAACAACAACAACACAATAGCCCTCTCCGCAACCACCACCCCGACCACCACAACAACAACAACAACAACAACAACAACAACAACAACAACAACAACAACAGCAACACAATAACTTTCGCACTTCACGACTACCACCATAACAATATCAACAACAACAACAACAACAACAACAACAACAACAACAACAACAACAACAACAACAACAACAGCAGCAGCAGCAGCACCACCACCACCACCACCAACAACAACAACAACACATTATACCATTACAACTGGTTTTAAAAACTGAATATTGAACGCCGATAAGACACAATGGACATCAACTCGGTAATAAGTCAATGAGCTACACGTGACTGATCACTATCAGTAGGCGGAACATTCACTGAAAAACTTATCTATAGAATCTATGCAAGGATGAATTAAAGTTTTATAGAACACAACGTTACTATTGAGTCAAAATTTAATGACAATATTTACGTGAGGTGAAGAGAGGCAAAACTACAAGCTAATGAAAGCTCAGATTGTGCCCAATTTATTTTCATTTTTACTGCACCTAGTAGATAATGGTAAGCAGATGCTACCCTTCACATGTTGTCGTTTCTTCATCTTTAATGCTAAATTTTCTATGGGAAGTTTTTAAAGATTTTTTCAAAGCATTTAGTGGAAAATATTATGAAATCTATGTGCTTAATTATTAGGTTTGGTTCATAATTATGTTAACTTGGTATCTAATTTTAATTAAATAAAGAATTTAATTTTTGATAGATTCTGCACAATTTCGCTGTTCTTTTTTTGGTGTTATTTTTTTCTTTTCATTTTTTAATGTTTTAAAACAAGAGCGCATCAAACTTAAATCTAGGGCAAAAGTAGAAAGATTATATAATAGTTTACAATAATTTCTATCTTCTTGAGTGTGAGGTTGGGAGATACCAAACGAGTGGATTCTGGCCTAAAAAATCAATGCGACTAGCACGTTCAAACTGCCTGTCTAAAAACAAACCAACATTATACAAAACTAAAGTTTGCTTTGAGATTATCTTTCTTTGGGAAGTGTGCCAGTCGCTTCACTGTAGTTTTAACAGCATTTTAGTTCACTTGAATTTTTGAGACATTATTATTTGAGCGGCATTCTTTTAAAAGATTGACATCCAATTCAAGGATCTTTTTTGTTAAACGCTTAGTGCAAATTAGTTCAAATTGTTGTACTGATTTTGCTTTTAATTATTTTGCACTTATCTTGATAACTATGAGTAAATATAAAGTATTTAACACTCTAAAAGCAACGTTGTTTTAAAACAAAAACAATAATACAAGTTGTGATAGTAGAAGTTGTAGTAGTAGTAGTAGTAGTAGTAGTAGTAGTAGTAGTAGTAGTAGTAGTAGTAGTAGTAGTAGTAAACACTAGTAGTAGTAGTAGTAGTAGTAGTAGTAGTAGTAGTAGTAGTAGTAGTAGTAGTAGTAGTAGTAGTAGTAGTAGTAGTAGTAGTAGTAGTAGTAGTAGTAGTAGTAGTAGTAGTAGTAGTAGTAGTAGTAGTAGTAGTTGTAGTAGTAGTAGTAGTAGTAGTAGTAGTAGTAGTAGTAGTAGTAGTAGTAGTAGTAGTAGAAGTAATAGTGCGGGAAGACCTGGACTCCTGTTTCAATCAGATCAGAAACAGGAATACACGTCTCCCAACATTGCCTCGGTGTGGCAGTTCTAAAATTGTCAGATTTTAGTCTTGGGTCCCGTCGACAATATAGCCTATGTAATAAACTTATTATAATGGAGCTAAATCCAAATTTAATATGGGAAAGGTTTCTTAGCGGGTGTACATTAGTAAGCATAATCTTTAGTATGCAAACTCTCCCCATTTGTCTCACTCGAGCATATTGAGCCGAATTAGACATCTGACAATTAAAGGCAACAAAAAAGGCAGGAGTCTAGAAATGTGAATTTTGAGACGTATAAAAACCGGAATTAATTTGTTTAAAAACATGCGTGCACATTTTAACGCACACACGGCACCGTTTTGTTAAAATGCTTGGTCAATTGGAAGATCAGAGGATATAACTGGGCCTGCTCAATGATCTGCAAATACAACTAAGAGCATAATGGGTAGGCCTACATTTTCTTAAGATTTAACAAAAAAGTCCACACAAAAGATTAGAAATAGCAACCAAATTCAAAAACGAGAAAACACCCCAAAAGTTTACAATGATCTGTTATAAATGTTTTCCACAGCTAGGTATCTCTTTGCAAAAACATTTTTATGTTCTTAGTGTATGGGGAAGAAACGTAATGTTGAGTTTTAGCACACATCATTTTCATTCTTCAGCGTTGCCTATTCAGCAATGCCCACACATGTTGTGGGTGCTTATCTATATTAATAGCAACAACAACAACAACAACAACAGCAACAACAACAACAACAATAATAATAATAATAATAATAATAATAATAATAATAATAAAACCAACAACAACAGCAACAACAACTACAACAACAGCAACAACAACTACAACAATAACAACAGCAACAACAACGTAATAATAATAATAATAATAATAATAATAATAATAATAATAATAATAATAAATAACAATAATAATAATAATTGTATTAATAATAGTAGTAACAGTAAAAAGCAACCTGCAATATTTGTTAAATAATAATAATAATAAAACGATGGATGAATCTTGCAAAGATAGCAAGCCTATAAAACGCCTACGGCCACATGTTGCAAGTTTTCGCCGGTATTGACCTACATTTTTTTTAGCTCGGCTGAGGGAGAAATTCCCAGATATTTCTGCCGCTTTCCATTGGTTGATATAAATAACAGTTAAACGTGTCCTTACGGCAACTGCTCTAGCTCTCCGTTTAAAACATGTAACCTCTTACAAGAAAATGATTTTTGATATTTCATATGTATAAAATATGCTAAATAGCTACAGATTATTCCATGGAAAACAGTGAATATTCAGCAATGAAGAAATCCATTGATTTAGGGCTGGTTTACTTTTTTGTGCGGATGGTTTCAGGATCCGCTTAGTGTGTGACTTGGCTATCTCACAGCTGTGCGATGAAAGCAGAGTGGGGCAGACACTTCAGTCGAACTCAGAAGACGGCAGGGGCGCGTACACACCCTCGATTCCTCTCTCTCTCCCTATCGGCTAACGACTATCCCTTGAGGTTTTGAACCAGACCTCGGGGACACTTCGAAAATGGACCTTCTCTATGGACACGATAGAAAACTTGGTTATCTGGAGGAGCCAGATATGGTGGATTTTTTGGACCCAAACGATATCTTCCACAGCCCAATCGTAAGTACACACCGTTTTTTTCCTCATTTGAATTTAAAATTGACATAGAAATCTACATCACGAACACGCCTACCGACCGAACCGGCTACTGAATAGGGGAGGATAATCACTGTAAAACCCGTTTTTCTGGACCGGGATCCGGTAAGCTAGTAGTTTGTAGGCATACATGTAGCCTATTGACACTATTGTACGCTCGTCTTGTTTCGCAGGCTGCTAGAGCTTAGATAGGAGATCTATTCAATATCATTGTGTAATTTACAGTAAAACTTAACACTCCCGGTGCTAGCTGTGGTATTAATTCATATATTTACATTGGTTACCAGATAAATAAAAAATCAAATTGGAAACCAAAAAATATTATGCTCTCATTAGAAATGTAATATTTAAATCTAGGCCTTTGTTTATTTTTCTGATTTGTTTTTACCTCTATTATCGGCCTCCAGTCTAAGTTTGAAATGCCCATCATACTTAAATTCATCTAATACCACCGTCCTGTTTAGGACTGGGGTAAATTTAAGTGGGTGTGTTATAGTTTTAAAATTAGAGAATCTATTCCTACAGTAATATTTTGGTTTGAAAAACGAAATTGGTTGTCATTGTCAGTAGTTAACAAGTAAGAGAAACACATCTTGCATTTTAAAATGTAATAATAATTCATCCATCTAGCATGTGACTGGGGGCAAAATTTAAGCATGATTGTATTGGTTGTGATACCAAAAAAAATGGTTGTTTTTAAAAGTGCAGTTAGTCCTAGTGATAAAATCAGACAAAGAGAGAGAGAGAGAGAGAGAGAGAGAGAGAGAGAGAGAGAGAGAGAGAGAGAGAGAGAGAGAGAGAAACCCAGAAAAAGATCCTTGTTTTGTACATGTGTAGATTTTTTTTTACAAATTTGTATTAGAGATTGAACGTTAGCTTGGTGTATTTGAAAGCCATAAATCCCTTCAAGTAAAGGTGCAGGTCCTGTTTCACAGCTGACAAACAATCCGTACTAAAAAGCAGATGCGATTTCTAGTCTATAATCGGTGGATTGTCCGAATAAATGTACACCAATGGCGTTATTTACAAATCAAACCGACGAGAGGTTGTTGCGTGTTAAGACACATTTTAATCTTTCCATACACAAGCGTTTGAAGTACTACTCAAGGAATAAATCTCGATCCACCTCTGTCCCATAAGAAGACTGATAAACCAACATAATGGTCGTTTAAATAGGTCAATAGACTTGTTGCACTCTGGACTGGTTATAAATAAGTCACCTCGCAAGAACGCACGGGATGCGTCATTATACTAAAAGTAAAATAAACACATTTAGATTTAGAACATACTAGGTCTAGGTATGAGAATCGTATTTAGTTTATAAATACATCTCTTTCTCTCTTTCTCTCTCTCTTTCTCTCTCTCTCTCTCTCTCTCTCTCTCTCTCTCTTCATTATGGATTCTACAGCGATCTTTCGTTTTGTTTTGTTTACTTGTTTTCATTGTATGGCTCTCACTAGCTAGATTGTTAATGATAACACAAATTGGCGTTTTTAGTATGTACTTGTAGAGTCCAATGTCCGCAGTTCCTCTCTTGATCTGATGCTTTAAATAAAATTACGTGTATTATTGTCATGTTCAATGTGACCTGAACTAGAGCTAGACGACCAGACCAGGCTCACCTCACTACCATAGATAGAGTTTGACCAGGGATTGGTTTAATCCTCAAATTATCAGGTGGTAAGCTCTGCAGGTGGATCTCATTCTCTCTGGCTTCACCGCAACAATGACGGACAATGGGAGGAGTGGGCAGGGGTGGCTAAATTTGGTACATGTATGGCCAAGAACCTTTGAAAAAGCCGTGCTTTTAACTTGCAAGCCTTTGTGTCTGTCTTTACGTAATGTACAATATATTATAAGTAGAGAGAGGGTCACATACTACATGCGTTAAACTTAAACAAAACTTGCAGTATGGACGGTTTTAGAATGCTGGATAGTTGAACTTAGAGGTAGTATAAACGTCAAGCTGAATTTGAAGAAAACCACATAACCCTCGCCTTCTAAACACACACATACATACACACGCACACACACACAAATGGGACAGAGTAAAATTATTGTTTGTGGTTGGTGGAATTGACACGTACTGTGCATTCCAAAGTCTTTGGTTCTCTTATAATATTACGAGATTACATTGTAGTTTGAAAAAAATAATTTTGTCTTTGAAAAATTTCCATGTTTATAGACATGTAGACTGTCAATTACTAACACAACGAACCCCATCCCCAGTACACAACAGACACATTCATTTAGACAAAATTTCGGCTCAAGTTGCATGCATAATAATTTTGTTCTCTCGTGACGAAGTGATATTAATGCTCCAAAGAGAACAGTGAGTTTGCGTGCTGTATGGAAATCTAGTGTTGTAATGTAACCCAAGGTTCAAACTGTATAATACACACAGTGTCGTTGGTGAATCACTGGTCTAAGATTCAAGCCGTGTCCAAAGTGGGTCGTCGCCCTAATTATTTGAAGGTAAACAGTAAATGACTATTGTATGAAATAAGATTGACAAAATTACTCTCACGTTGTCATTGTCTGTCCAATCACAATCCACTCTGGACTAAGTTTTTGTTTTATGATTAACAGTTCCCAGCCCAAGTTCTAACTTCTAACGCTTCGTGCTATTGCATTGGTACAGCGTTTTGGGCGTTTTCGGTCTGGTCGTTTTGCTCAAATGAGAGACCTTGCGGGATCTAATAACAAAATCGAATTCATCACTTTTGTGTTTGTCTATGATAAAAATAAAGCCCATCAATGAGTTTTTTTTTTAGTGAACGATCATGAGGTACACTCGATATACAGTATAGATTGTTTCACACAAATACCCTACTAAACCCATAGAGCTGATGTGTCTTTTAATATGGGCTTATGGCTAATCTCTAAAGTTCATAGTTGACACATAATTAGGCCTTCCAGTGCCCTTTTGTCACACTCTGCTCTCCCATCTGCCGATCTAACGCGATGATAATAAGCGTTAATCACCAGCCACAGTGTGTATCTGTTTGCTAGGAGAGTAAATCCGATACATGTAAGCATTCAGTGAAATGGATGACAAATAATACACACGCACGCAGATCGAGTCCGTGTGGGCATCACTAGTAAAACAGATTTATAATGATATAGGAGATGCAGTGTCAGTGTCTGTTTTAGCATGGTATTCCCTAAGTATGTGAACACATCATTTGTTCAGTCAGGGTTCCTAAGGTTGATCATCTCTGCTGTTCACAGTGTCATGGTTATTTTCTTTTTTCAAATAGACTGAAAGGAAAGCTTACATCGTCGATACCATTTCCTCGTATACTTTCTGTACAAAATTAAATGCAAGCCATGAATCGTAATGTTATTTAGAGATAAAAAATCTTTTAATCCAGCTTACGTTTCGTATAAACATCTCTCTCTCTCTCTCTCTCTCTCTCTCTCTCTCTCTCTTTTCCCTCTCTGCATCTTTCTCACTGTCTCCTGCTGAGTTTAACTTGACATTCTATTGTACAGTGGTTGGCCACCAGATCTACTTTTTCTATGAGTGTTTTGGAAAAGCCATATGTTGGTACGTGTATAATATGCTGGAACATGTACATGTATTGCCAAATCAAGACATAACACCGTACTTGACTTTCTCACGGTACAGGCTAGCTTCCCATGTCCAGTCTTTCATCTAAAGTATTAATACATCGTAAGAGCTGTAACACTCGCTAAGTATTTATTTTCCTTGCTGTGGTTTCTTTGTTTCTCCCATCTCCTCCACCTCTGCTTCCTCTTCCGCCCCTCTCCACTCACAGTGCACACACATCCCGCCCAACACACCCCTGCGCTTTAATTGCTTGTTCCACTGACCCGTGTGTAACATCTTTACCACATGTTGAGCAGTAGCAGACAGGAGGCCTAGCCAAGATCTAGATCTCTGCGTGAGAACTTATCACTCCGCCTGCACGCACGGTACTTGAAATGCGCGCCTGTCTTTCGTCGCCTCTACACGTACATCTGTAAAAAAAAAAAAAAACAGTTTTCCAAAATAGACTTGTCCAGAAATGCTTTCAAAGACTCCCTCGTCTCGCCCAAAGATGCCTCCCCCCAAAAAACAAAACAAAAAACAAAAACAACAACAAAAACACACACACACACACTTTAAATTTCCCTTATTTTGTGTGTGAAAAGAAGCAATGCTGAAGTGAAAAGCAATTTTCACAAGTGCCCTGTCTACTTGTTTCGGAACTAGCACTATCTGGGTTGGATTTTTCTCAAACGTGTTGGCTTAGATCGTCTCGCCCAAAGATGCCTCCCCCCAAAAAACAAAACAAAAAACAAAAACAAAACAAAAACAACCACACACACACTTTAAATTTCCCTTATTTTGTGTGTGAAAAGAAGCAATGCTGAAGTGAAAAGCAATTTTCACAAGTGCCCTGTCTACTTGTTTCGGAACTAGCACTATCTGGGTTGGATTTTTCTCAAACGTGTTGGCTTAGTGACTGTACTTACTCCACAAGGTAGCTTAAGGCTGCATTAAAATGATTATAATCGTTGGCTCCAAGGAAGACAATAATGGCCAGTGTTTCATAACCAAACGAAGATTTAAATGGGCCCAGCGAACAAAGAAACAAACAACAAAACAAAACAAAATAAAAAACAACAACAATAAACCAGAACGCTCTCTGAGAAAAACAGAAACTAAGAGGAGTTGCGGGTTATTCTGACCTAGGAATCAGGGCAGTTTGTCTGAGGAGGAATGTATGGGCGAGACAAGAGAAGCTGATGTTTGCAATCGCGTTTGGGGGGAGGGGGGGGTTGTTATGGACACACGCACTGAGTCAGCCAAAGACCAAAAAGGTTAACCTGCACAGTACTTACTTTGAGTACATTTGTATGTACTCATTATGGGTAGTATCTGTTTGCGATGACATAAAGTGCGAGGAGATAAGAGCAGAGAACTAGAATGTTACCGGTACAGGACTGTTTAACTACTCATATCAATCAGGTTTTTATTGGGATGCCTTTAGAAAATATTTCTTCTATGAGTATTTGATTTAGTCATGTGAAATTTGAGACCACTCAAGAGCAGACAGATACATTTCCTAAAGTAGGTACAATCCTCACCGAAATAAGTAGAAAAGTCGGACGATTGCGAGATCTATCAAATCTTGCAAGATATTACGGAGAGTTTAATGAAATAATAGTAATTAATAGTGTAATATGCAATGCACTTGCATAATATTGAAAACTTAAGATGGAAAGAATCTAAAAAAATAATTCGAGAAATACCATTAGTGAAACCATTAATATTTTTGTCAGTTTTAAACTTCTTTATCCATAGGGGATCAAATCCCACTATAATAAAGGCTGGTCTAAATAAAACGGTCGCCGGTGTAGGGCAACAGATGTTTGTGGCTGGCTCGCCTTCTACTGTTACTGACAAACCCATAAGGATCTAGACTAAGTTACAGTTTATAATACATTGTCAAGCATAGAGAAAGGTACGGTTACATTCGCATCGCCATTTCATGTGCTGAAATAATATGATAGTGATTCACATATTTTTACGTGCTCAAGGTATTGAAAACTTGAATTCAGTTTGAGGTATCACAAGTTTACACGGAGATGTGTGAGTTGACAGAGATGATTCAGTTAGTGTTCAGGACTCACAAGTAGAAGGTTCGTGTTTCCAATCTCAGCTTATACCATAATTTACACATAGAGCGTTAAAGTGATCTGCTTGCTCCTCCATCTCTTGTGTGGTCCTTTCAATTGATTATCATGATAAACTGCGACAAGGCGAAAACTATGGCCTAGAATGTACTTACAGCAACCTATCTGACTATTTAAAGTAAGCCTACTATCGTGTGTCATTGTGTCGATGCGTAATTAAGCTTAGATATCTTAGAAGCAGTCTACATGAGCACCTTGAGTTACCCAATCAATGCTGGTTTCTGGGTGTCACATGCCTCAGTCACACTAAGACCACTGTGACCGCAGACTGCGTGACAGCGCATCACTGGCTGTAGGGCCCAGGGGCTGCTAATCCTCTGTCCCTCTATATTCAAATCTGTCCCCATCCCCCGTGGCACGCAGTTTCTGTTTTAACAAGAATAAAGTAGCACTGTGCATGTTGGAAAATAGCCGGCCTGATGTCTCGGAAGAAAGACTAAATTAGATTGAGAGACGCACGAATTTTTTTTTTTTTTTAGTTTGCTGTGGAATGAAAAAAAATTCAAGATGGATAGATTCAGGATTTTTGGATGCGTGTAAAATATGCGCTTTGTGAGATGTTCACAGGCTGACTAATGCTTAGTTGAAATGATGGGGAAAAAAGAGTTTGGCGTAATACATTATCTGAACAGTTTGCAAATGGGGCCATAAAAAATCCATTATAGCAGCTGTTAAAGCTCTTGGAAGTTAGCGTGCCCCGTTTCGTGAGCTAGTTTTCCTCAACCATGTCTTGATTCAATTACTCCTCATCTAGCTCCTCCTACTCCCTCCTGTGCATGTTAATTTGTGGATCGTAACTTCTCCGGGTGTCTTTGCCGTCAGTTGTTTTCCATGTCAGTACTGAGCAGCTTGCTCAGCATGTCTTAAGCCCAGGCCTTGAGGAGATGGAGGGCCAAGACGGGCCGGGGCTCAGGGACTGCAGACTGATGAGCCTGTGGGCCGGCGGTCATGCCAGGTTCATGCATGTACAGTTTGACATGCAACAACGTATTCTTTCTCAGAAGCAGTCATAGCTAGCTACACACTTGAGGCGGTTGCGGTGTTTGCACAGAATTATGTGCATATTCAGGGCTGAGAATCCTCCTCCTTTAGGCTGAAATTCTCCTTTGAAAAAAATCTATTTCCTCCTTTTTTGGTCTAGTTTCCCCCTTTTTTTAAAATCTGTTTCCAAATAATTTTTGCTCCTGTTTGTAAAAAGTTTCCTTAATTTCAGTTTTTTGTGTTGGTGCATTCTCAGCTCTGATATTTAATGGCCCGAGAGCAGAAATGTTTCATGTTGCCTCTAAACCCCAGCGTGTTACGCAATATACACATTAGGGAGGCTGGCAAATTAAATTTACTTGAGCGCGTTTTGTATCAAAATTAGTATAGACTGAGTGCATCTTTGTGTGAGAGTATAATAATTGGTGCCGACTACGCTTATTTGTTGGATTTTTATTCCCCTACATATTGCATTTAAAACTAAACTATAATCACGCTCGTAGTGATGGCCTTTGCGTGTTATTTATTATTGTAAACGTGCACTCGATACACAATTTGTTCAGAGTGCTTAGTGTATTTTGCAACACATAATTACCACAGCGTAAGAGGGTTTGGGAAAATATACCAATTATTCCTATTGTTGCAATTCAGAATAATTTCGAAGCCACTCATTGTTCTTTGCTCTCTTTGGTGCGAGAGAGATTTAGAGAGAGATATTTAAAGAAAGAGAGAGAGAGAGAGAGAGAGAGAGAGAGAGAGAGAGAAAGAGTGAGAGACCAAATGGTGTATAAAGGCTTAGGGATAGAATAATGAAGAATAAAATAATTTTGCGTGTAGCGGGTAGTTGGCAGTTATGCTTTTTTTTTTATCATGACGTGAAGTAGGCTCATTTTACTTCATACTCCACACACACACCAGACTGAAAAAAAAATCAAACAAAACAACAACTAATGAGCAGGAAAGACTAGGTTCACATTTCAGAGCTGCAGCCTGCACAACCAAAGCGTTAGTAGCTCCACAGTTTTTACAGGGTTTTCTTAAACAGTTAAAGGGTCCTTTAAACTCTGCCGTCTCAATGTCGTTTTCTTTCTCCTTTTTAAAGATATATTCAATGACCTCGAGTGTAATGGCCCTATTCTTTATAGCATTAAACTGTTCCACTAGGTCTGATCTCCTTGAGATGATTTAACAAGACAGCGGTTATTGAGAGGTAAGCCTTGTTATGGGATAACTGCTAGTTCGGGGGCATTACAACGAGGCATGGTTTGAGCCATTATGTGGTACACACACTTTTTTCCGTCTCAAAACTTTTTCCTCGATGAAAGCTGCAGCAAAAAAAAAAAAAAAACACACACCAGACTGGTCTTGACGTTTTTCACGGAGCAAATGGTTTTAAACCAGAAACGATGCACTGCAATCATGGTAATTTTATCATTATTATTATTTTTTAATGGAAACTGCAGCTAGATCTTCCAGTGATATAATAGAGATTAGCGGCTTAGGGCGTTTCCTGATTGTACAAGTTCAAACTCCTTAGCTTCGGGAAGCTTGTCTTTCTGTCTGAGATGCAGTGGTCGTCTTTAGCTTGCTTGTCAAAGAAACAACCAAACTCTGGGGAAGTACGATTAGTATTGTTCTAGACATTTTCTCTCATGGAATATACTGAATTTTTTAATATATAAAACATAGAGATGCGAACCCTATTGAAGGTTGCGACTGGTTCATGCACACGCATATCATATCGGATACAATCATTATAGATATATATATATAAAAAAGAGAGAGAGAGAGAGAGAGAGAGAGAGAGAGAGATAAAGCAGCGGCATATTATACTGAAAATGTAAATAAAGATGTGGATCTTCAAATCTCAATAAGGCAAGTGTAACAAAGAGTAAAAGGCAAACTTCAAGATTGCAAAAATAACATTGTTGGATCTAACTGTATTTAAAACTAAATAGGTCAACGCCCTCCATTCAGTTAGTGCATCCAAAAGAATGCAGCCATGCGGAGCTCGTTGCGATTTTTAACCCGTCCTCCCTCGGTCACAATGATTGTGCTTTTCACATGCAACATCTTGGCTATAAAGTGTTAGGTTTCGCTGCTTTATTCTTCGCTTTTTTATAGAAGCATCTCACCACGTATTTCCCAAAGTTTGCTCCCTACCATTAGTTTAATGTATCTCGTTTTGTTTAAATTTTTTTTATCCCACCTCCACACCCATATTGATGAAGATGAAAATAATATACTACTGCTACTACTACTTAGTCTACTACTACTACAACAACTACTACTACTACTACTACTACTACTACTACTACTACTACTACTACTACTACTACTACTACTACTACTACTACTACTACTACTACTACTACTACTACTACTACTACTACTACTACTACCACCACCTTCTTTTACTTCCTACGAAACCCCAGTAGCCTGCCTGGTGTGCCAAACCTAAGGGGGTCATGTTTTTGTTGCAGTAACCAAATCTAGTAAACAAACCCGGCTTAGCTCATGCCCTTTGCGCTGACATTTTCTCTCTTTCTGACGTCTCTGGCTTCTTTGATGTTGAGGGTTCAAAACAGGACTGCCAACCCACCCAGTAATTCAAGTGTTTCATAAGTTGGGGCGATTTGTGTAAGAATCAACGTGTACAAAAACATATTTTATGTAAGATTGGCAGACCTGTGTTTGCCCCCCACCACAAGTTTACATCTCAGTTTGTGCAGATTCGCCTTCGGTGAGCGCTGGAATGAGAGATGGTGAGTAAATAAAATGCACGTACGCGGTTTCCACCAGATCCCCTGACTCAGCGTCTGCGAGTGCTCTCAGCATTTCAAGACTGAGGCTGTTAATGTTACTAATGTAAGGCATAATGTAAATAAATTATGCTGCAAGCAGTAGTACATTTCTTGAAGGGGTCGGTTTTCTATGAAGTCAGTAGTACATTTCTTGAAGGGGTCGGTTTTCTATAGAAGTCACATGCTCGTGCGAAAATATTTGTCTCTTTTTTTGCTTCTCCCACAGACACTTTTTGTGTCACTTGTTTTTATCTCTTATTTCTTTCATTAACACAACACTATATATACTATATCATAATACTTATATTACGAAGTATCATAATAATGTTAACATGAACATAGTTTTCGGTAGTTCAAATGCACTTTAAAGTAAAATTTATATAAAATTAAAAATTACTATAAAATGTATGTTATAATTTATAGTGACTAAATGCACTTTTTTATATCATGTCTTGGAAACGGTAGTTCGTTTCTCTATCATAATAAACCATAAAAAATGACAATTTAGAACGTAGAATCGGGAGCGGAAGATTTCAGGCAAAATCCGCCAAATATTTGTTTGCAAATTATCAAGATTGTCCTAGTTAGCGAGCAGCCACCGTGTGAGCTGAAGATAGCATGGGTTGGGTGTGAGCAGTATCAGGGTAGGCCTGGCGTTAAGCTTCTTCCAGTTACACGAAGAGAGTGCAATAACGACCCTAGCGATGGTACACAGGGAAGTAAAGCAAAGAAGAAGCAAGAGAGAAAGAGAGCGAATGGGTAAGAGAGACAGAGAGAGAGAAAGAGAGAGAGAGAGAGAGAGAGAGAGAGAGAGAGAGAGAGAGAGAGAGAGAGAGAGAGAGAGAGAGAGAGAGAGAGAGAGAGAGAGAGAGTGGTAAGTGAAAACGAAGCACAGCTGTAGGCCTTGCAACAGGAGAGCAATGAACTTTTCACAGACGCGAATTTAAGCAACTTGTCGGATTTTTTCCTTTCTTCTCACACCCCTGGAGGCATAGCTGACCCAGTAACGGGAATGCCTGATGAACCATCTAAAAGAAAATTCCCTGTGGCAGCTTCACGTAATCGCAGGAGTGCGTGGGGAAAGCTGGAAAAACGATTGTGAAAACCACTGCTATTGAACAAGATTTTTTCGCTTTGAGTTGTTTGATTGCGCATTGATTTTTGAATTGGAGCGCTGATTTTGAACGTACTTTTCATAATTTAATAATTGGTAAAACAATTTTCCTCGCCTCCAGTTTTAAAATAAATGAACAGTTGTCTGCTTGAAACAGTGGCCATGCTTTAGTCGCCTGTTATCCTGTCATTTCATGCATAAGTTAAGTTGCTTGATTGTCGCCTTAATGATTGCAGTATTGAGTGAAAATTAACCCTCTTGTCGTTGACTGTTTCGGCTTATCCAGTGATAATGCTGTGCAGATACCGTCTTAGTTTTCATGGGATATCAGATCGATTCCTTATACCGATTTATTTGTTCATAAACTGTCAGGTAACACGGATAGTTAATATTGCATAGACCAGTAAGCCGGGAAAAACTGCTGCTCAGCATATCTTCCCCATAATTCTGTTTTACGACCACCTCTACACCTACTTTTCCCCCTATACCAGTAACATCTTAAGAAAAGGCTGGCGATGATAATAAGTTTACTCCTAATAACAGCATCACAATCCATCAATCTCCTCGTATTTTAGGATTCTTCTTTATTTACTTGACATGTTCGCTTCACACTAGGCTTGAGGATCGTTCACAGGCGTAGAATGGATTGACAATCTCAAACATATTAATCCTTTATCTTTTCAAGGCTGCGCTGCGGAAAATTGTATGGTCAGTAATCTCTACATGTAACCTCCCGATAGACGGATCAAATAAAAAAATAACATTATTTTCCGCTGAACTTTAAATCTGGCGAAAGTAACAGTCTTTTCTGAAGAACATGGTATGGAGGCGAGTGAACCGATATGAATTCGAACCGCAGACATCCGTTCGCACGTCGAGAGACATTTGTAACCGACTGAGCTATCTGGCGCCCCTACTTTGAACTTTGAAGCTGTTGAAAGTAACCCTTTCGTGATAGTGTTCCCCTGTCTACGTGCGCGCATGATAAAATACTAGGCCGTATGGAAATCAGAAAGTAGTTCCTGTAACTGGTGAAAGCAAAGTTCAGGATGTCACGAGCATGGTTTATTTTAACGTCCTCAAAGTCTGTACTTTTTTTTAGACGTACTGTACCTTGATACATAGTATTACAATCTAGGCCAGGACCTCACCGCCCATGTTGACCCACACCAGTTTCCTTATTTGTTTTTATCCCCATCTTTCCGGTTGGCTACATGCTGCATGGGCCAGTCTTTCCTTGTGTGGACATAGTTTTGCGTCAAGTTAGTCCCGAATCCTCTACTTTACCCCCGCTTTCTCTCTCTCTCTCGTCATGACTGTATCCTCTGAGATTATCACCCATGGAAATCAATCAATCAACTGTCCACCCATCTCTCACTCTCTCTCCCCCTCTCTCATCATCTCTTTTATAGGTTCGAGCCCCACACGCCGCTTAATGAGTATTTATAATTATCTGATTGTTTTATCTAATATTCTCAGTCGCGCCCTGCGGGCTGGGCTGTACGTTTGATTTCTAAAAAAAAGCCCGAGGCATCCAGATTATGGACTCACTGTATCCAACAGCGACAGATCTCAGTAAAACTTCTCTTACATTGACACAAACAACGCTCTCTCTTCCTCTCTCTTCTCTGTTACCTCTCCTGGAAAGTTTATGCTATACTTGTTTATGGAGAGAGCCTATTTTTTTGGTCCCATGGCTTCGTGCATTAAGATGTTTTTTTGTTTCTTTATTGTTTTTGTTTTGTATAAACCCAGCCTGACGAATAGGGCCGTTTATTGTAAAAAGAGGTAATACTACTGCCCACCTGCTGTCAGTGAATTTCTTTTATTCATCATTTTCCACTCAAAGTTTATCTGCACTCGATCAAACTCTTATTTTGTTTGCCATATAAAAAATGACACCCCCCCCCCCCCCAAAAAAAAAANNCCCCCCCCCAAAAAAAAAAAAAAAAAAAAAAAAAAAAAAAAAAAGCAGAAAGAAAAAGTAAAAAAACAACATAGCAGTAAAATGCCTTCTCTCTCTCTCTCTCTCTCTCTCTCTCTCTCTCTCTCTCTCTCCTCCCCGCCTTTCTTATCTCTGTCTCTCTCACACACACATATACGCATACGCACACACACACACGATTCAGCCCTCTCTCTCCCTCCTTCTCCACCCTCGCATACTGACTTAGAAAATCATAATTTTATGGCAATGTTTAGCAATATTGGTAATAGAAATAGTATAATACTGCGAACACACAACCGCGTTTTTATGAGGTTTCACATAGCAGTGTGCTTACTTAAGACCTGATTATTATTCATCTCCTTTTATCTCTCCCGCTCTCCTGAGTTCGCCATCCTAGGAATGATGCATGCAGTACACTCTAATGCACTTTGTCGGTCTGCCCCGGAACGTGAGGGCCTCGATACGTTAGTCCTGAGATTTATGAGAAAATAGGGATCATCCTCTCTGTGTTTGTGTGAGTGATAAAGAAAGAAACAGAGAAGGACAACGAGAGAGAGAGAGAGAGAGAGAGAGAGAGAGAGAGAGAGAGAGAGAGAGAGAGAGAGAGAGAGAGAGAGAGAGAGAGAGAGAGAGAGAGAGAGAGAGAGAGAGAGAGACAGAGAGACAGATAGACAGACAGACAGACCGATTGACAGACAGAAACAGAGGAAACACCACATTAGCTTTCGAAATGAAGAAACCCAATATGTTTTTCTTGGCCACATGGTGGAAACCAGCCTTAACCGCATTGTTGTGAACGATCTCAAGACACATTTTTTTCTCTCTCATCACTCTCGCCCTCACCCCCTCCCCCTCCTTTTTTTACCCCCCTCCCTATGCACACTCTCTTTACCTTCTGTAAGCCTTGGAGGAGGATACTCTGCCCTGTCAGGTTTATGTCACTGCCCACGCCGGCCAGTCTCTTGACCAATGTCCACTAGGCGACCACCGCAGTAACGTTAGCCAGTTTTACACCATCGTGACGCTTCTCTTCGACCTCGCTTGCTCTGTGTGGGCCTAAGCCTCCG
Source organism: Elysia chlorotica (assembly GCA_003991915.1). NCBI lineage: Eukaryota > Metazoa > Mollusca > Gastropoda > Plakobranchidae > Elysia > Elysia chlorotica. The sequence goes on from RQTK01000084.1 coordinate 702,104, forward strand.
GGATCTTTTTACACTTTGGTTGGGTTGGGTTATGACCAATTTATTATGGGTTGATTTTGGTCATGGCAATTGTTTTTTGTTCATTACTTATTCGAGACTCAAGAAAGTCATGGGATCCTTTCTATCAAATGTTTAATGATAATTTAAACAATCGCTTGTTTTGGGATTTGGGTCTTTGATGTTGGCTTTAAAAGATATGTTTTGTTCCTCTTAAATCTCAGTAGTTTTCCATGCAATCATAGCTTGTGAAGAAATATGCTCCTCCTTTTGCTCTTATTGTTCATGCTCCCATGACTGTTTAAGTGTGAATATCCACAATAACAATCCACAAATTAAATGGCGTGATCGAAATAGGCGAGGGTGGTAAGAATCAACTGTATATCGCTGGTTAACTTTGCCGGTTTGCGACTAGGGTCACTGGGACATCAACTGGCGTAGTCCTGTAGGTTCGTATCGCGGGGAATCCCGGAGAACACTACAATAAACATACCATTTTCTGCTGAGTGCTCATTCAGGCTGCGCACCTGGTGTGCAATCTATTTTTTGTGACTGCTTTTGTGGTTTGAGATCGATATCTCCTCGTTCAGCAACCTGTTGTGTTAAGTTGATGGAGAAGAGAGAAAATCGAACGTTCGACATTGAGAATGATAAGAGTATTAAGACCCTCTAATGTCTACCACGGCCCTCTCACGTGACGCCACTGCGAAAGATGGACGCGGTCATACTTATCGATTTACCGGGGAAGAAAGACAGCAATAAAAATGAAAAAAAAAAAAGAAAGAAACCCCGAATATCTTATATTTATTTATAGATAGCCGGATTTGTTCTCAGTTCATGCACTTTTGTTCAACGCATAATTATCGTTATGCAAATTTGAAAACGTAACACAATGCATGGCTGAAGCTCGATATTTTCTTTTTATTATTTTACTGCCGCTTGGCTATACTTCTATCCGGGTAGCCCCCTCCCTTGAATAATTTCACTAATAACAGGGGGCGCAATGCACGCTGCATCGGCATGCTGAATATAAAACTTGCACCGAGAGAGGAAAATCAATTATTGTTTTAGGAAAGGGCCGAAGTCCCGTCATGCACCTGTCCATTCATAAAATATACTGATTGAACATTTTGAGACAAAGCACAGGTTGCGTAAAGCTCTATGTAAAGGTTTGTTAGCCCATGGTGTGTACACGTGAATGACAGCCTGTTGACAAGTTTGCGACATTTCGCGCGTGATTTAATGGTGCGTTTATTGAAAAAAAAAAGAAGGCATGATTTAACTACGACAAGGGTGCTGCACTAAAGCTCAATCGGTTAGGGCCCCGAACGGAAGAAACCGAGATGTGTGGTTCGAAGCCCCTGTCTTTGAATGGATTTTTTTCTGAAAACCTAGACGCGTAAACCTTATCGGGTTTTATTTTTGAAAGGTGGGTGGGGGTGAGTATGAGGGTGAGATATATTTACGACTAGAGGCTCCTTGTTGTGTAATGTATTCACAACATAATACATACATGTACTTCACAATATATACTGTACTGTTTATAACAACCCCATCACATTATACATACATGCACTTTTCAATATCTATTGGTATTTGTGTTAATAACACATCATTATACAAACTGCACATGTACTTTACAACATCTATCTGGTGTTTGTGGCAATAACAGTATCAGCGTCTCCTCTTCACAGTATTCCTATTGGCTTTGTCAACACAATCAAGCGCGAGAATATTACAATTAATTCCGTAGGTCGTTGCTCTAGATGTTTCACATCCATTGACCTATCCGAATATTGCCTTGCACCTTTAATCAAATGATTCCGGTTATCTTTAGTGATTAAGATAAATGACTTAACCCGGAACATGTGCCAAGAGGCTTGTGACAATGAGGACATTGTTCTAAAATTTAAAATGTATACTGCTCATTTTATGCTGTCTTAAATTATGGTGATTAAACGAATACAATATTTGGAATGAGATACAGAAAAAGAGAAAGTAAGAAAAGAGGGAGGGAGAGAGAGAGAGAGAGAGAGAGAGAGAGAGAGAGAGAGAGAGAGAGAGAGAGAGAGAGAGAGAGAGAGAGAGAGAGAGAGAGAGAGAGAGAGAGAGAGAGAGAGAGAGAGAGAGAGAGAGAGAGAGAGAGAGAGAGAGAGAGAGAGAGAGAGAGAGAGAGAGTAGGATTAATAATCTATCCGGTGACGTCAGTCTGATGCTCCGTTCACTTGCATCGATCAACTATATAATTACAGAGTATGGCTAAACAGGAGATCATGTTTTTGCTTCATCGATACATACATAAAATGGCTAGGCGGTTTATATTAATTTTCCTTTCATATAAGCCAGAAGGATTTCAATGAGTATTAGTATCATTCATTTCAAATTCTCTATCTCCGTCTCTATCTTTTTTTCTGTCTCTTCGTGTCGCTCCACCTCCAATCCCAATGCACAAACTCCTAAGACATTAATTAGAGGTAAAACAACCACTACACAAACAATAACTAGGAAACTCTGGATGTCGCATGCTGCGCTGCTATTTTCTCGACTTTGATGTCCTGAAGACTGAATGTGCTTACCGGGTACCTTATTACATACATTGGCTTGTACACCTTGTCAGGTGGAGGCCCTCCCCTGACTGCTCACTCGGGTATTACTAAAACGGGCGAGCTCCAAGGGCGTTATTATACCAATATCCTGCTCCATGCTGTTTCTTACATGACCAGACGGTATTTATCGAGTAGTCAAATAAAGTTGGAAAATGTTTATTTTTCACTTTTCTATTTTTGTCAATGTTTCTGTACATTTAGTTTTCCTCTCTCTTTGTTCTGTTCTATCTCTCCACCACCATTCCTGTCTCTGTCTACCCCCCCCCCCCCTCTCTCTGTCTCTCTCCTCCCCCCCCCCCTCTCTCTCTCTCTCTCTCTCTCTCTCTCTCTCTCTCTCTCTCTCTCTCTCTCTCTCTCTCTCTTGGTCCTTCATTTGATTGCTCTTAATGTTGACATTAAAGATGTCAACGTTTAACTTCACTTCCTTTTTTTAAGATACACATCTCTCCCTCCCCCTTTTTACCACACTGTAACTCTAGTGCTAGGGCTGTTTCCTCTCACTCTTTCAACCCCCTCCTTCTCTCCAGCCCATTTTACCTCTATCTCTTTATAAATCTCTCTCTCTCTCTCTCTCTCTCTCTCTCTCTCTCTCTCAATCCTACGCCAAACCTTGTATGCGTTCCTCTCCTCTTGTTTGCGAGATGCTAACGAGGAAGGCCCGCCCCGATCGACGTGAATCCAAGGCGACTCTTCACTAGACAACAAGGTTGCTGACTTGTTGCATGTTGCAGCGCTTCACCTATCAGCGAGTGGTTTGGAGCAACCGAGGTGACCATCACACTAGGTGAATGGATCCCTGAAGCTTTTGATCCCCCCTGACCATCACAGGCCCTACTGTGCCACAGTGGCCGTGACAGCCCTGTCACAACAGCGGCCGTGCAGTGGAGTGACCGCCCTGGGCAAACAAAATTTTTACTACTGAGCGCATCTCCTGCAATCCTGGCTGTGCAGTGTGCACTATTTGGGAAGTGGCGAAACCGGCGTGGTTTTTTTTTAGAAAGGAGGTGCAGGAACATGCATTGAGTGAAATGGTCTCATGAACTTTGGCAGAGTAGAGCCTGAGAAACGGGTCTTACAATTGAAAAACTGAGCACATAGTTTAGTTGAATGATTTTTCTAAAGATTGAGAGAATTTTGATTTTGACATATAGGTATCAATGCCGAATTTAATCCGGCACGCAGGTATATTTTTTTAGAAAGGTGGTGCAGGAACATGCATTGAGTGAAATGGCCACATGAAATTTGGTATCTGGAACTTGAGAAATGGGTCTTTCAATTGAAAAAACTGAGCACATAGTTTAATTGAATGATTTTTCTAAAGATTGAGAGAATTTTGATTTTGACATATAGGTATCAATGCCGAATTTATATATATAGATTTTAACACCAAAAGTAAAAACTTTTTATTCATGCTTTTGATGATTGTTCCCCTCTCCCCTCCTCTAACAGACTGCCTGCATGTCTCTGTCTGTCTGTCTGTCTGTCTGTCTGTCTGTCTGTCTGTCTGTCTGTCTATCTCTCCCTCTCTCTCTCTCTCTCTCTCTCTCTTTCTCTCTCTGTCTCTCTTTCTGTCCTCTCTCTACTCTTTCACAAATATTTTGCACCGTAATTGACATTTTTGGCTTCGCTTTTTAAACATGTAATGAAGAATTTGCTGCTTACAATAACTGTGATAGTAAGGAATGTATAAGTTCATGTCTAAGAAACATAAACAGTGATCTCACGAACAGCAAGGCGCATTTCGTATCTGGGCCATTTAAAGTATAACACGGACGTGATTTAAAATGCACTGTTTTACCAATCTTCATGGCTACAAGCTTTTACTAGCCATTTTTATGCTGGCTTAACCATGCCTGTGTATTTCACCGGTAATACGCCCTTAGTGAAACCAACCATAACGCCAAGCATCTCTAAAGACATTGGCTTGATTTTTTTTTGTGTTCGTCTGATCTTTCATTGGCAATATGTCTAAAATGGTAAACCAGCGTTAAGAACATGTGCATGTACACGTATTGGAATGATACTATCTCACACTCGGAAAAGAGTAAGCCTAGATATAATTATATACATCGAATAAAAATTAATTGTCATGCCTACCACCAACCAGCATTGAAAACTAGTTTGCCGCTTTCAGGCTGGTGATTTACAAATGCCTGGATGCAGCGCAGTTGTTACTTGATAACCAACAGCTTAGCCGCATAAACAGATTCAGCCTGTAAAAAAGCAACACTGGTGCTTTGAATGGAGTATATACTGGCCTGCTACTTGTCCCCTATCTCCGGGTAGCCAAACTGCCCCTTTTGGACTTTAGCACGATGATGAGTTTGTGTAGGGCCATGCAATATTATGTATGTGTGTACAGAAATAATTCTATGACTCTATGTAAAAACAGGATAATCACCTGAACTCCAAACCTCGATCGTGACAAGTGGTCCTGAAGATCCACCACGCCCAGTTTATCATAAAAAAACAAACTAACAAACTTACAGAAATTTTTCTTATGGTCTGGCGTCAGTTCAAACCGCCTCCCAAGAGAAGCGTCGTGTACACCGTTGCCCGTAAAATCTTTAATATCATGTAAAACACAATCAGTGTATTCCTTTTCAAAAGAGCAAATTTAAGTGTGGCGTTGCATAAACTTTTCGTCCATAGAAGTCGATCTGTAGCAAGACACCATGACGACCAGGTTTGGCGTCAATTTCAGGAATTGGCCTTAGAGTTAAATATATTCGATCGAATTTCCTAATGGTTTGAGGATGATATTCGAATTCTTAAAAACACTTATTTTTTATATAGAACTTAAGGCTTTTATAGTGCTTATACAGTGCACATTAATTTCAGACTCAGTTGGTCGAGTGGTAAAGACAGACATGAACGTGTTGGCGGTCGTTTTCATGGATCGCAGGAACTGATGGCATTAACGTTTCGTTGGTTTTCTATAGAAAAATACTTGTTAAGAGAGACCCACCCAAGCGAACAACATTGACGCACCTATGCATAGCCACATATGCGAAGTTCCAGGTCAACTAGAGCAAAGAAGTCAGGATGCAACGATGCTTATCATCATCGTCTTGAATACAGTGGATATATGGGCATGGGGAACTGTTCCCACGAGTATGGAGCTTTTTGATTGCTCCATTACGGCTTAAAGGGAAAAAGATACTTTTCATACATTAGTGGCGACGCCTATTTCATGCAGGCTCTTCTGAGAATCATCATTATTCAAAGAGGTTGAATGAAATATTTACTCCGGAATGTTGGGTAAACTTTCTATCTCACGAAAATAAACCGTGCGTGACGAAAAGTATGGAACATTTCACCGCGTGCGAGTGCTTTCTATTTTCATAGTAACTCATTTTTTTCTTTGATGCCCATTTTTTTCTCATACCATGCCTGTTTGATGGAACCGATCATTTGCTCACTCGTAACACAAACATATTCGTGTGCATTTTCTGTAACATTCCGTTTAATCAATAGGCAAGATAGTAATGAAAGTGCCCATGCTGAATCTGTGACCTTCATTAAGCGCTGACGATATCATGAACCTCACATTCGGCCTGTTGTTACTAGCTCTGATGCTATAATGCGGCTGGTTCTTTGTGCATGTGGTAAACAAGCAATTCACGGCTCTTCAAAAATCAAAAGAGTTGTGAAATGTAAACGCCTCAGTTTAGTCTGCGGTTCTTTTTTTTTTCTAAAACCAACGCAGTGCTGGAAGGTTGTTGACAAATAGGCCTTCAAATACAACCACACCCTTGTTGGGCACGCTGTGCTGCTCCTCCCCATGCGCCTTGGTACAATGTGGAGGAATTTTACTGGAAGTGTCACAATAGTGTAAACTGCTTTCGTCACGACTGGGCTACCCGAAGCATGGAAGAACCTTACAATTCTCTGGCGGAGAGAACGAAGATAAGGGCCTTGGTTAACCAATCTTACAGTTCTTAGTAAGTGGTAGCCGTGGACGTTACTCAAGCGTAGCGACAGATATCGTCATTCTGTGGAAAAGTGACGCTTCGCTGAGTCAGCCGACGCCCTGCATTCAGGAGGTATATTATACTTTGCACCCTGAACCACCAAGGACACCCCCCCCCCCCCCCCCCGCAAGATCATAGATCAAACAGGCTAACTGTAATCTAGGTAGTCCTGACTTTTGTCCCAATATCACCCCTGGGAGTAATCGATTTTCATTGTAAACTGCGATCAGGCCTTAGCCTGCAATGCCTAGAGCGGCTGGATGGGGCTTGGGTCGGATTAATAATCTCCATTCCAAACAGCCTAGGACTTAGAGAAAAGGCCCCAACGTTGGAAGCACCTCCCAGTAATTGCTGAACTTAAATGTAACATACTTATTCCTCTCTACTTTTCTTTATTAGTGGGCTGCGGTTCTCGGGTCGATACTTTGAAACGAAGACTCTTCGCGGGAAGATCAGATGTAAGCGTAAGAGATATAATTGTCCATAGAAGGGGTCCAAGCAGCTTTTCATTAATTTCATGTTGTGGAAGATTATAGTATGACGCACGCCCAATCACCTTCACCTTCAACTGGCCCAAGAAGCACAACACTATGCTTTGTGGGCCTCTGATCAAGGTTTTTGCAATACATGGGAAATTAGGAAAAACCCTCCTTCTTCATAGAACATTGCATGTGATAGTCCCGCGCGATCCTAATCGCACAGGTAAATGTTTATAACTCTATGACGAGCGGGGGTATTTATAGCCAGTTTAACTTAATACGTGAAAAAGATTGTGCAATCTTGGGGAGAAAAAGTATCACAACCAAGTATCTAAAGCCTAAATTAGTATAAGTAAGTCCCAGTTTTCCAGATCTATCAAATTGATACCACCATAAAGGTAATCTCATTCTATGTCTATCGGACCACAGTGATAATGTACTTTTGTGTGCTGCTGATGTTTGTGCTACATGCACCCGTAGAAGTTGCCAGTGAAGGCAACTAGATCTGTACTGTCTTGTCATATTAAGTATCCCTTTTATTGCTTTTTGAAAAATAAATTTAACCCCCTTAGTAGGAATACGTGTAGACTTCTACGCGCATAACAGTAGATCAAGCAGTACAGTCATGTACCATGCTATATCTTAAGCACATACTGTTTGGACCATTAACAAACCAATTTAATGCTTGCACACGCTGTCGTTGATAAACTTGAAATCAATGTAAATAGGCGTTACTATTATATTGTAGTTATAGTGTCAGTCAACGTAGTTGTTTCGATGATTACACCCTATCTAGTTTCATCATACCAGGCACGTTTAGTTCCAATCAACTTATTTGCCGCCGCCGGTACATGTAACTAAAAATTCAATCCTACCATTTTGTCCACATTTTGTTACACTTACAAATAACATTTTCGGCGGATAAGGATACTGGGAGAAAATTATGTTAGCATTTTTAAAAGTTTCTTATGATCACAGTTATGGGGTTATATTAAAATAAATAAAGATTAATACAAACATCACACAAAAAACAAACCAGATAATCCTTACGCAAAACAGGCCTGTTCAGGTAGAGGGACTAACTTTTGAGCCCAATGACTTTGTTTACTTCTCGTCGCCTGTTGTTACGTAGCGTTGGGGCGGGGTCACCATCTGAACGATAACACTAATGTCTCTCTGCCGGAGGGCAGCTATCTTGGCGTAGTAGTAGTTAGTAGTAGTAGTAGTAGTAGTAGTAGTAGTAGTAGTAGTAGTAGTAGTAGTAGTAGTAGTAGTAGTAGTAGTAGTAGTAGTAGTAGTAGTAGATGGTAGTAGTAGTAGTAGTAGTAGTAGTAGAAGAATAGTAGTAGTAGTATTAAGTAGTAGTAGTAATAGTAGTTGGTTGGTTGGGTTGGTTTTAACGTCCAACATCAGCAATTATAGGCTATATCGTGGACGGGCCCCAAGACGGACGTCTGACAATTTTATGTGCTGCCACACACGAGACAGGGTGGGGATACCATGACTCCTGTCTCAGCCGGTCACATTATACTGACACCGACCCAACCAGTAGGGATTGCAACAGCCAGGATTCGAACTCGGGACCTTTTGCGTCGGAAGCCGATGTTCTACCCCTGGGCCACCGCGCCCCCCAGTAGTAGTGTAGTAGTAGTAGTAGTAGTAGTAGTAGTAGTAGTAGTAGTATAGTAGTAGTAGTAGTAGTAGTAGTAGTAGTAGTAGTAGTAGTAGTAGTAGTAGTAGTAGTAGTAGTAGTAGTAAAGGATTGGCTGCAAGTTCGGTTTAAACGGTAGTTACCATTATAATAACGTATCATCATCATCATCATCATCATCATCATCATCATCATCATATTCATTAACAGTCCGGCGTAGTTCTTCCGAAACGTCCACAAGATAGAGTATTTCAATTTGCTTAAAACATGCTTGTTTTAACAATAAGCAAACACTGGACAGGCAGTCTTTCTGTTGAGGTTGGCCCTGGGTTGTCACGCTGACCTATCCAGCTCAACAGACAGGAAATAATTATGATTACTAGATGGGGAAGCTACAGTGAGTAGTTGGGTTAGAGAAGAGCTTAACCTGGTCGCTTCGCTTGACACATTCATTTTTTACGCTGTATTAATTCTGCATTTAGTACTCCAGTGGAGTTTTTTTTTCTTTTTGGGGAGCGCCGGTAGCTCAATATGTTAAAGCTCTGGACTGAAATCAGGGGGTCCGCTGTTCCAACCTCAGTCGGTGAGAAATCTAGTACATGTACACATAAAACTGATCATTGATTGCTAAGTCTCCAATTCTTTTTTGTTGTTGCTTGAAATGTGATATCCCAGACTCTTTTAAAGTAAAATGCACGATTGGTTACCACAAATACATCTCCATTTCCGTTCTGTCGTATAGATCTAATTATGTAAACAACGAGAGCTGAAGATGCATTTGATTGGGCAGTACCGTTTACCTCTGACGCCAACAACTCAGGATACCTGGTTCTCTTCTGACTGCCTTCAGTTTTATTCTAATCATTTATTTATTAATGAGAATTCTTTCTTAATCAGGAACACAACCCCCCCCCCCCCCCTTAAAGAACAAAACAACTTAAAAACCAAAACCAAAAATCGAAACAAACTATGACACGCTCATACTCAGTCTGCTTCTAGTGATAAAGTTAATGGCTCCATAAACCTGCTACTGTATCACGTTCACACTCCTGGTGTAATTCTACCTCAGCCCTGCCTTATCTCAACTCCAGACCGTGCAAACTGGACGAGATTAAAAGAAAACACTTGCCCACATAAAGCGACACTTACTCTTTTTTCATAACTGCATGACGTGTATTAGCATCTGCCTACCTCCACATGCCTTGGTCCGCGTATCTCTCTCACTCACTCTTTTTCTCTCTTCCTCCTTCTCTCCCTCCCCTCTCTCTTTCTCTCTTCCTCTTTCTCTTAGGCTCTGTCTCCATCTAACTGCTTGCCTACCTGTCTGTCTGTCTGTCTATCCCTCCAAACATACATCTATATGTCTATCTATATATCTATCCATCTCTCTATCCCCCCCCCCCCTTCCCTTCCTCTGTTTTTTTCTTCTCTCTTTTTCTTTTTTCTTCCCCCCTCTCCCCCCCCCCCCCCCTTTCCTCTCTCTGTCTCTTTCTTCCTCTCTTTCACTGATCTCTGTGCTCTTTATCTCTTGACTGACCTAGGCGGGTCACAGTAGGTCATCTGTAGGCCGGTCTCACCGCCTTGTAGCCTACAAGCCTGTATGGCTTATGGACGTGTATTACGTAAGGTGATGGAAACCACTTGCCCGTTATCCCTGGTCGGTTTGACCGTGTCGCAGATCCAGGCAGGGGTCACTACATACCCGTCGCAAAAATCGCGTTAGGTTTGCTTCAGGCGCACCATTCACTGTGCTCGGGTGTCTCAGCATGGCCGTCGCCCAAGATAGGATCTAGATTCTGCATGCAATCGCTTAACAGATAGCAGGCTTGTTTACGAGTTTACAAACATAGCTCTGCAGAAGATTCTTCGAGAAACCTTGAGGGGCTGATAAAAAACAAAGATTACGAACCTATGTATTGAGCTCCACCCATTCCTGTCTTCATCATCATCATCATCATCATCATCATCATCATCATCATCATCATCATCATCATCATCATCATCATCATCATCATCATCATCATCATCATCATCATCATCATCATCATCATCATCATCATCATCATCATCCTCTTCGTCACCACCATCAATCAGCATCAAAATCATCATCACTAACACCTCAATTAAAAACAACAACGACAGATTCAATATTTACAATCATGTATCCGTGTTAACATAAATTACACCAAAAAAAAAACAACAACAATGAAGCCTTTATTTATTACACTTAATTGATACCATTATTATCAAATTAGGATGAAAGAGTGCCACACGAATAATTATCAGTGGGGGATAATCCACAGGTGGACTGAAATAGCAAAACTTGTTGTTTTTCGGGGTTATGTGAAGTAGTCTCCTTTCTGAACTCGGGACCCCTGATTGTCGGGAGACATAACATCTGTTGCCTGATACAATATTCAGTGGTTTGCCATTGCCAACACGCCTTCAAAACAAAATTCATGATATGAGTCTGGGCTGTCTACTGCACACAAACCAGCGTGGCTGGTTAAGGAGATGGATAGCAGTTGATGCTGAGTCGTTATCAAGCTTTGTGGAGTTTATCCTGCAAAAAAAGTTCTAAATTCGATTATAGCCTAGGCCTGAAAAAAAATATCATAAAGTTGATTCATTGGGGATATTTTTATTCCTGCATCATCCACTGTGGAACAATATAAGGAGGGAGAGTAGGGGAGAGAAAAACAACGACAGAGAGGAGGAAATAAATGAATAGTCAGCATGAGGTGATTTAACAAATTGATGTAACTCAATACAGATATTTTAACATGTTCCATAATTATTAACGAACTGTTATAAATGAGGAAAAAATATGTCGCATATATGTTTCAAATGTCACCACCTTGTCCTTGACTGATTAGATTCAGTCCCCACATGGAGGTCCTTCTCGATTACTCTCAAATGGTGTGAATTTCTGTACTTATGATATTCTATTAATATTTAAGACTTTACGACTTTATTACTCCATGATACTAGTTTAATGCAATTTGGAAACACGCGATAATTGGAAAATTGACACCGCCCCGTCTTTTTTTTTTACCACGCATAATTTTTGTATTGCCTCATTTTTATAGGTAGTTGACCGCCCTGCGAATATTTGATTTACATATTATTCACGGTAACCAGTTTTGATTAAATATAATTTTTATATTGTCCTTCGCTAGTAATGCAAGGCAAATGCGCAGAATTACGTTTAAAGCGTTTCCATATACAGTGTCCAGAAAGTGACATTGTCTGTTTTTTTCCCCTAAAGTCCTTGTTGTTTGTCTTTTACTTTCATGTTTTGTAATGGCCCAGGGGTAGAACATAGGCTTCCGACGCAAAAGGTCCCGAGTTCGAATTCTGGCAGTTGCGTTCCCTACTGGTTGGGTCGGTGTCAGTATAATGTGACTGGCTGAGACAGGAGTCATGGTATCCCCGTCCTGTCATTGTCAGACGTCCGTCTTGGGGCCCGTCCACAATATAGCTTATATAGTGCTGATGTTGGACGTTAAAACCAACTCAACTCACCTGAACTGAACATGTATACTAAAGTTGACTTTGATGTTGTTTCAGACGGGCTTCCCGACCCCTGAGGATGAGGCTTACGAACACGACTGGCTCAACTCTTTCCTGGACGACCCCGTGCTCAACGACAAGATGATGACGGAGGCCATGCAGCCGCCGTGCATCAAGTCTGAGCACAGCTACAGCATCACGGAGAACGGGCCCGGCTCGCCACTCGGAGAGCTGGCCGACCAAGACGGTGAGTCCTGGGCAAGGCTGATTTTCTCATGTCATTAGAGGCCTTATGACAACGAAGACGATAGCAAGGGAGTCTGCACTGATATCCAATAATAGCTATTCTAATGACGGAGCCAATGAGCCATTAGGAAACTTCATGCTTGATTGTGATTGTGATGAGGATCGCAAGGCTTTCATTGTGTAAGGGGGGGGGGGGGGGGGGGTGGGGGTGTACATGGCTTAACAGCAAGGGGATGAGGGACTCGATAAGTAAAAGAACTTTTAATAACTCTGAAGCTCCTGAGATCTCCTGTACGGAGGTAGGGGGTAACAAGTGGGATTCGAACCGCTGGCCCTTTGCTCTTAACTCAGAGCATTATTATATTGTAGATAAAAGAAACTAGCAGATAAGGTGTGCTGTGCCAGCACGATGGGCTGGTTTTCACATATCTAGATCAAGCTCATGTCATAATTTTTGATGATCGATTGTTGGTTTCTTGGTTTCTTTTTAACCATTTAGTCAAATTTTAAAATCATCTAAAGTCATGGAGCTAAATAATCTCTCAACTTGTTAGATCCGTCGACAACTGTCTGCAGTGAAGGTGGTCGGTACAAAACTTATGTTTGGAATTATGCCATTTGTGTGTTTGTTCTGCTGCTCTAACTCACTTTCGGGCAACTAGACACAGCTAGACAGTAGGCAGCGTGATGTATAAAGTTTTGTTATCTCAGAGATGCCTGAAACGCAGCCGTGTTTACACGAGCTCTGCAAGCCGTGAGAGACAGTCCACATGTTCTGTCGCTGTCTAGTCATAGGCTTCGTTCTATTTGGGTTTGGTTTCTTCCCTGGAGATTTGCCGTAGAGTACATGTAGTGTAAAAATATATAATATATGTTTTATCAGTAAGACAAACACACAAACAACAACATGAAGCTTTAAAAGACATCAATATGATTTTATGTATATGGTAATGGTAAAACCGCTTTAGTCACATTATCCTAATAGAAATTGAGGACTGCCTGTACTACGTTAATTGTAAACAAAATGATTATAATTTTATGTACGCTGTATGTATACAATCAATACTCTTTTAAAACTCGGAATGTGAGAAAACAAACGTCTTAAAAACGAAATCTTATCGGTCCTGGAAGATTATTTTCTCTTTATATCTTTACCTATAACATTATTAATCTTTATATTATTCGCGGGGACGGCTGTTTAAGAAGAACGTAGCGCACGATTTCACTGATGTTAAGGGAGCGGGTTCAAGGCGGCACTTTGTGGAATTATTTCCATATCTCGGAGACTGAATTCATATTCAATCTCTAAGGTTAACGATTAGGCATTTTGTAGCGTGGTTTAGCATCAGACGGTTAACTCCCGTCAGCGAATGCTGTAATCTGTCATATTACTTGCTCAAATTCACCACAAAACTGCTTATTTCAGTCTATATCTCGATTACATAACAAAGAAGTAAAAGCTAAAACCAAATGGTGTTTCAAATTTGTTACATAATGTAACCCATATTTATTAGTATTCAGCGGAGAAACCCATTAAAAATAGAAAAGAATTATCGGTCCCCGCCCACAGCTGTAAATGAAGTATGACGAGAAAAGTTACACCCGGCCGCTCTTTATGTGAGTGTAAAAAAATTATTAATGCTGTTATCTCTCGACTTTAGAGAGTACGAAGTGTGGAGTAATCGAAGCAATGAATGCAGATTTACATCAAACAGTCCATAACGCACCGTTTTAAAGTTCCCCTCCATGACGCCGGTTTAGCGTGATGGCCTAAACATTTTCATACATTTATAACGTATAGACAGTTTTAAAACTATCTCCTTTCAATCTTCTTGAGACAGCGAAAACGAAGTCGATAAAAACCTAAAGCCGATCAAATTCGCCTCGCCGCGTATCGATCGAGCTTGATTTGCTTTGCATGACGGGACTGGGTGTGACGTAGTTGAGCCGCTATAGTGGGCGTGACACATTGGGCGGGAATGACGACATTAATTCATTCGGTAGCAGACGTCACTTACTGTTCGGGAATAATGGCGACAACACGATCCAAATAGCCTTGGCGAGTTTATTTTGCTTTAAAAGTTTATTCTTAGCCATATTAGCACGCTTTTTCCACCTCCCTCTATCTCACTCTCTTTCTGTCCTTCCCCTCTCTCTGTATCTATATCCCCCTCTCTTTCTCTCATCATAGTGGCTTAGTTTATACACCGCGGTCCTACAGGGATGTCTTAGATTCGACCACTAGTCAGCCTGGTCTTTTCTATGATTGGATCGCCGTTTTACCGGGCAGATTGAATAGGTCTCAACATACTGTGTCATACTAATGAAGTCCTAGCATCCCCTCTCTGTTTCTGTGTGGCAGGATGTACCATTGTCAGTTGTTTCTTGTACTTCCCATGGTTTATACTTAAGGCGGGGGAATCCCCTAAAGGTGATTGAAACCAGTGTTGCCAAACTATTACTAACACTTTGTCCCTAATCATTAAGAAGTGTCACATAATTATTGCAATAAAACAATGTCATAATTACTTCTACCATGACTAGATGACTTCGGGTTGGAGTGGCTCGTCCGTGTAGCCTAGCAGACGCTGACCAGTGAACACCATGCTCATACCCACGGGATTTTCTTTGATTTTGTTGGTTAAGGGCAAGTGGGGGGTGTTTGACATTGTGAGGGCTAAATCATGTTCGAGAGCATAATTATTATGAGGACAATTATAAAACACATCGATAAAATAAAACTAAACTTTACTCAAAGGCATTATTAATCATTAATGTTTATTATTATTATTATTATTATTATTATTATTATTATTATTATTGTTGCTATTGTTATTGTTGCTGTTGTTATTCTTGTTGTTGTTGTTGTTGTTGTTGTTGTTGTTGTTATTGTTATACTAAATGAAATATTAGATAATGCAGTATCGTGTGATACGACGAAATAGATAACATCAATATTATTTTCAACACCGATGAAAACAAAGATTTTTTTTTTATGATGATCACTATCTGCTTCTACCCACCCGCTCCGATTCATATCGATTTTCCTGTTCATGTGTACTTTTAGCGATCAACCAACTTGTACATTTGTTTTAAAAGAAAGATATATAAACTAAAAATACCAACTAATTGAACCATTCTTTACACACATCTGACCTGTATCTCACAAACAAGTGCACCTGGTGCATACTTCATCAAACTAAAAAACACCTTACTCGCTGGCAGGATTTGCTAAGTTGTTCCTATGTAACTGGCTTAGACAAGGGACCTCGTATCCCCGCTCTGTCTCTGTGACAGCACGTAGAAAATGTCAGACTTAGTCTTAGAAACTCGTACTCGCATACAATTTTATTTATTATTATCCACGTATGAGACTTTAAAACTAGCAGGGGGCGTCTCTCCAGCCAGGAAAAAAAAAATGTCGCCAGGGACCGATATGGACATGTCTGGATGGGGCATATTGGATCATTTTGGATGTGGTGATTTGAGCTCATCATACGTAAACAAATCAGTTAATCTGTCACTGGATGATGGTGTTCTGAACAGCTCTGCTGGTTCTATGGCATGATGCCACGTGGCATTTGTTTAGTACAGCCACGTAGTCAATAATAAACATTGAAAAAAAAAAACCCAGTTAAAAGCGGCGCGAAAACTGGAAGATCTATTCAACCTTTTGCTACGTTGCATTTCCAATCACGGGCAGTTTCGTCCTGGTTGTGTTTATAAATATTACGTGATAAATTAATGGTAACTGTTATTTTGTTTTTCGCTCCTATGTTTTTCTAATTCACAGTTTTAAAATGTTTCGGCGTCTTAGGGATATGCCTCTTTTCTTTGCAGGTAAATTGAACAATTTTGTTAATTGATTATGTTTCTTTTTTTCAATGTCATTATTTTATTCCGTTGCGTAACAGCGCCCCGTCATGTACTTTAAACAACCTATAAGAATATCTTTTGTACGGGCAAACTGACTAACTACAAGTAGCTTGGTGTGCGGCACCACTAATGGCATGTACATTTCATTCGACCAACAACTCATAGAAGTTTTCCTGTCATTTAGAGACTAAATTGAATAAATTATGGAAAAAAAAGGCTTTAAAAATACTAATGGTAACGTGACTAAGATCTGCGGAACTGCTAAATGATATTATTATAACGGTTGATAGCTGTGCTAAATAGTTTTTGTCAATTGTTACTCTTGCATTTAGAAGAGCGGAAATAATGCTGGAAAGGACAAGCAGAAGCACTCCAAAAAATAATAAAAAATGCCGTGTATAAAAACATTCATTTGCATGAGATGCATAAATTATACATATATGCGACACTGCAATATGAATCAATATTAGAACTAGACAATTTTTTACAAGATAAATTTTTGTTCTCCTTAGTAAACTTCATTAACTTAAAGGTGTTGACTTGACGTGACTAAGAATATATATGCTTGTTTAACTCCCTTATCTCTTTCACACCCCCTCCCGATTTTTTATATATTTATGGCGACAAGCATGATGGGAAATTGACCCATAGATCTAAGACCGTGTAGAAATTGATCGGCTATTAAAGGAAATTGCGTAATATCACTATGAAGGAAACATAAGTTAGTCACAAGATGCAATGAAATGGAACACTGGCTAAACATAATCATGAACTTGTGGAAACTCAATCGTCACGAAATCATGCAAATTTTGCATTTCGTCTTCCTTATCAAGAAAACGTGACTAAAATATCTTTAGTTTATATGCGAACAAATCTTTTGAGGTGAAAGCCAGAACTTGTAAATCCAAATGGAAGTCCATACATTAATAATTAAACCATTGATCAGAGTTTTATTGAATTTCATATCATTTGTGTCCCGCCTACCTCATATTCTTTAGCCGTGACCTATTACATAGCTAGCTTTGTTCCCCCTTAAACGTCATCCTTTTACCCCTTTAATTATTCTTTTTGTCTCTCAGGCAGTTATGTGGTTGAGACAACTTCACAAAGTGAAAATTGGCAGAGATAAAACGGGGAACCAGTTAAAATCTACATATATATATATATGACAACCGACAAATTATAGATTTGGTACAGAGCCATAAGCAAGACCAGGCGGGTATAAAATTATTGTTCTTTACGATATAGCGAAACGTAGAAGAAATGTGTACTGGGGTGAGGGTTAACAGATTGATGGAGAACGAGAGAGAGAGAGAGAGAGAGAGAGAGAGAGAGAGAGAGAGAGAGAGAGAGAGAGAGAGAGAGAGAGAGAGAGAGAGAGAGAGAGAGAGAGAGACATAAACAGAAAAATATCCGATGTAGAGGTATTGATGCGATCGTGTATAAACTGTAAAACGAGATTGAGCGGCCCATGGGACGAGAGCAGATGTTGCACTACACACATTACATTAACACATCCCGCAACTGTACCGGTACACACTCGCGGCATTATCTCCTTACTCTGTCAGCACAGCTTTTCGTTGACCTATACAACTATTATAATAACTTGCATTTGTAAGCATACTAATGTCTGCTCAGGACGTGCAATCCTGAAAATGTAATCTCACCATCACATCTGGGGCGTTGGTGGTGGCCGTGTGAGTGGATCTGTGTATGCCAAGCAGTGCGCCCCAACATACACACCCATCAGCACGGTCGCTGGATAATAGATCTATTTCGTTGAGGCGTGCTGTGGGAAGTTTGCTTTGTGTCTCATCTACAATTTATTTATTGATAAAGCCCCACTATCACGCACAACTAACATAGGAATTACACTTAGGCTACTATCTGAACTGCATTTTCAATGCGTTTTTTCGTAAACTCAAACGATACGACTTTTAGTAAAGACTCATGTTGGAATAAAAATCAAAATTATTAATGAACATTATTGTTTGTGTATGAGTGCAAACATACACTCTCAAAACCCTTACCAATAAAGTTTAAAATTATGAAAATATATATTATAGTTTAGTGTCGCAAGTAATGCGAGAATAGAACAAAAGAGTCTTTGTTGTTTTGTTTTGTTGTGTTCAATTATTATCTTTCTAATGAACCGAAAGGTCTGATAGTACGGCCATTCAAAGGTCCTAACGCGGTTGGAATAAAGCGTGTGTCGTCCGTCAATAACTAGAGCTAGTGAACTGGAAGGTAGATCGATGAAGAATTTGTGCGTCGGTAAATGTCAGTCCGATTTGGGATAAAAAAGTCCCCATCTATACCAGTATTACTGTCTCTCTCTCTCTACGAGCAGGACTGTCAACCTACGTTGTTAGGGCCTATACTGTAATACAACCCAACTACATGTATTTGTCGCTAAATCGCCTGTATTGACAAAAAGGGTGAAACTGAAGGAATGGTGAGCGAACTGGGCTGACAGTCAGGTTAACATATTCGTCGATGGAAAGATGGATACCATTACCTTGTCGTCTATTTGGTTCACATAGTTGTTTCCTCTTAACTACGTTACTACATCCCACCCACAGTTAACCCGCTTCAGTACTGTCTTGGCTGGCGATAACCAACATTCTTCTTGTCAATCTTTCTTATATCCAATAAACTAATTGATGCGATGTTTTAAACATGACTATTGTAGCTTTTTGACTGAAATTGTGCCCCTCACGTCTCCACATTAAAAAGAAAAGAAATCAGATGTTAGCCATTCCCTGATTTTTCAGAAAGGGTTCGGGGTGGCTTAGTGGTAAAGCGCGTGGCTTTAAATTAGACGTCTCATATTATTTTGTCCCCAGCAATAATATCCTTATATCCCCGTTCTGTCACTGTGTGTTAACAATTATCACAATGTATACGGCTTGGGACCCGTCGCCGTATAACTAGGGGGCGTTAGGTTAGGACAGCCTCCCTCCTTTAAAGAGATCTTCCCCGATTTTAGTCAGCACCTGATGGACGGTCGTAACTTTTCCGCAGGTGGGCATGGTTTTATTTTCGTGTTTATGACCAAATGCCGAGGGAAATCACTGAAGCGGCTTCTTTTTTCAAACGAAAATTTCTCTCTCTCTCTCTCTCTCTCTCTCTCTCTCTCTCTCTGCCGTCTGTGTCTCCCCTGCCTTTCTCTCTGCTGCCTCTCTATATGTCTCTCTCTTTTTCTGTTTCCCTGTTTTCCACATTCTCTGCCCCTTCCTCTGTCTCTCTCAATTTGACTCTGTCCCTGTCTGTCTGTACTGCCTATTTGTCTGTCGTCCTTCCCCTCCCCCCTCTCTCTCCCCTTTTTTGTCTTTCTATTTTGCTTTCTGCCTTTCAATCTCTTCCATCTCTGGGCCATTCGTCCCGCGATCATCTATCTCAACGCTTTGTTGTAACGAGTATTTGGAATACGACCCCAGATACTCCTCTTTACTGGATAAGCCAGGTCAAACATGCTATGTTTTCATTGAGTAGAGTCACAGAAAACAGGATTGAGTGTTCGAGACGCTACAGTAAAATCAGCCCCCCTACACCCTGCTTGTATATTGCATGTCTCTCTCTCTCTCTCTCTCTCTCTCTCTCTCTCTCTCTCTCTCCCTCCCTCTCTCTCTGTCTCTCTCCCCCACTCCTCTCTCACTCTCTCAATTTTTACTTTTCTATAGCTCTAGTCCTTCCTCCTCTGTCTTTTTTTACACTACCTACCCTCAAATTACCTCTTTATGAAGGGAAATCGAGTTTGGCTGCGCGTGCCTCAACCTCCTTAAAATTGATTACAACGATCATGTGCAGCAGCTTCTGTATCTAGGGTTTAGATCTAGATTAATCTTTTTGTCTTGACTCTCCGATTGATGCAACATTACTAAAAGTTTGCCTTATGTCTCTTACATAGTTAAGTGGCCACAGATGGGTCTCTCACTCAAGTTTTTTGTCCAGTGGGGTCCGCCATCATAGGAGTCTGAAACCAATGAACCGTTGCTAGCCTTCTAGACTCGGGTGATGTCAGTGCTATTCAAAATGAGACCTAGCATCTGGTTCGTTCTGTTCATAATCCAAAGAAAAGCGATCAAATCAAGCACACATCAACAACAGCAACAACAACAACATTACCACCGCCACCACCTCCAACCGCAACCACTCAAATTGTATAAACTTGTATAAAAAAACATGCTCTTAATTTTATAGCATACTTGAATTGGAACTTTATTTTTTAAGGATTGTACGATCTCTAACAGTTATCAAAAGCCGAAACGTACTTCACGAAGATAAAGATATGGATGGCAGAGATCTTATTAGAAAGTAGACAGCATTTCGATGACCAATAGATAAGATAAGGGGAAAACTTGATCAATGCGACCGACTTAATATGTATGTTTCCCTTTTTTTTTTTTACTGTGTTGTATGTTTGCTCTAAAAAAGCGAAGGAAGAACTGTCTACATTGCAGCAGACTAGGTAAAGGAGTCACGTTTGTCTATGTTTTGTGGGAAAGTTGCAACCAGGCTTTGTAAAAGTAGATCAATCTTCATCAGTTGTATCTTTATTCTGGTTCGTCTCTGAAGTTTTTAACAATGTATTCATCTCTTGTACACATTTTCGTGCAGTTTTAGATATTGATTCCTATATTGATATCACCCCAATGCATTCGATATTAATTGAATTACAACATAATGGAGGCGATCGATAAGCAAACGCATTGATAGACTGAACAGAAGGATATGACAGAGAAGAAAGCAGGAGAATGTAACTATCGGTTTAATGGCAACTGATAGCATTATAGTGAGCCAGACGTAAAGATCACCCTGTGTGACCGAAATATCCCACCAAATTCAGCTTAGGAAGAATGCCACCGTCCATGTGTCTCTGTAAATTATACTTGCGGCGGATATCCTCCCAAACAGCTTATGTAAGAATGTCAGAGGCACTGCCAGATAGAACAACAATAATAGGTGACGATAGTGCGAGAAAAGCCGATTGTCGTCTATCGATTTGACCGCTGTAAGTGCCACGAGTAGATCTAATTCTTCCCGTTTATCTGATCTGCACTTTTCCTGTGAATTCGGTAATAACATAAACATTGTGACGTCGCAGAGATGCCACTCGCTAGTGCTTGATTATGTCACTGATCAAGGAGGCATCAGGTCGTGCCCAGTTTATCCGCTTTGGGCTTTAAATAATACTGTTTGTCACTAGTTTGTGTTGCTGTTGTGGTCCTCTGCCCTGGTATGCTGAACTTCATTGCAGTGTAGGTATGCCTTTGTGACAATGTGTTCATGCAAGTTCTTAAAAAGCCTCCCCCAGCCCGCCCAAATCGGGTTATATGTCTGATTTTGTAGAAATACAATCAGAGCTTTCCACCAAGGGTTCTTAACATTACTCGTCTCTCTCTCTCTATCTCTCTCTCTCTCTCTCTATCCTCTCCCTCTCTCTCTTTCTCTCTCCCCCTCTCTCTTTGATCTTTGCTTATCTCTCTAGCTTTTGTATGTATCTCCGTATCTCTCTCCACTCCCTCTATTCTTGTGTTGAGCGAGTCCCAATCTACCATGGCATCAGGCTAGAGCGTAGGCCTCCTAAACTAAAAGTGGAGTATCTCCGTATCTCTCTCCCACTCCCTCTATTCTTGTGTTGAGGGAGTCCCAATCTACCATGGCATCATGTTAGAGCGTCAGCCTCCTAGACAACTAAAAGTAGAGAGAGAGAGAGAGAGAGAGAGAGAGAGAGAGAGAGAGAGAGAGAGAGAGAGAGAGAGAGAGAGAGACTTAAAAAATAATAACATTCACGTTCTGATCAGGTAGGATGGATAGGCAAAGGGCACTCTTTTGTTTTTACTGAGGTGAACCAATGATAGAGTACAAACAGAGAGATGGGGACTGGGAGGGTGAGTAGGAGTGAAGGAAAGGGGTGGGGGAGGAGAGCAGAGAGAAAATCAATTATCCTGACCCAGCCTTCTATCTGACCATTATGTCCTGGTGGACCACCCGTGGGCGGTAAATGGTCGTAGGAAAACTCGGGAGAGTGGAGGAGGGGGAGGGGGAGAGGTATGGCTGCCATTGTTTTTGTTTAGAGCTTATTGTGAAATCTTGGGAAATAAGAATATTTTCTGCGACATTTAAATCGATTGATACAGTGAGAGTGCGATAGGGAGGGGAGGAGGGATTTTGGGGAGGGGGGGGGGAGGAGGATGAGGAGAAAGGGAAAAGAGTGAGGGAAAGAAAGACTACGTGCGAAAGAGAGAGACAGACACATAGAGAAGATGAAAGAGGGGTTGAGTGATTGAGTGATGGAGTGATTTATTGATTAATTTCAGAAAAATTTTTTTAAAAAAATGTGTATCCTTAAAATACCGATAGTCACTGTCATACCGAGGGTGGAGTTCAGTAAGTGTCTGTGCCAGATAAGTTTACTTTTCCTGAGATTAATTGTCTATCCATGAGGCTAGTGATGCTATCCTTTTCTCATTCTTCTTATCTCTTTACTATTGTCTTTTGTACGTCACATCAATGTCATCTCTATTTTTTTCCAATGACAAAAGGTCTGGTAATACCACAGTTTTGTCTCTGTAAAATAAACAGATGTTAGTGTTGAAAACCGCCCACGAGATTGCCTATTTGCTGATAATGGGCGATAAAAAATCAACCAAACCAAACCAACTGAAAGCAACCAAACCAGACCTATTAAAACCACACACAATCTATCTATTGTGTTTTTTTCGTACGCAGTGGCCATTCCGCTCCTGTCCTGCTGTGATCTAAAATTGTTGGGTTTTGTTGGGTCGCCCTCGAAAGCCGGCGAGAACTGCCTCAAATTACGAGCCGCTCAAATAGATCCCAAAGTGTGAGCGCTGTTTCTCCCATCCCATCCCCTCTCCTCTTCTTCCTCCCCCCCCCCACCCTCACGCGCGTGGGTGAGACATCAAGTCGCGAACGAACAGACAGAGAGAGCCAGCAACGACTGAAGGCAATTCGCATACACAGGGTGTCTTCCGGCCTGTTGCATCAGACTAGTGACCAAACATTTCGCAGTTACACATAATTATACTTCCATTGTTACTTCGTTGTATACCTTATGTAGAGAAGAATAAGCAATCACAAAGGGTTAGATGAAGATCTAGCTTGTAATCGGCACATAGGGCAAGGTCGAAAAACAAAACAAAACAAAACCAATAATATTCGCCATCCAATCATACTACAAAGCTAAATTTAGTTGCCTACATAATAGGTCTGAAAAAAAAAAGCAGAATCAACCATGAAGTTGGAGATAGCGTGTGACTGACTCACTGACAGTAAAGACAAAATACAAAACACCTGCATGTCTAGAAACCAAAATCTAGATCCATCTGTTCCAGGCTTGTTTAGTCGACATAAATATTTATTAAAAGTCCACACAATTTTGAAAACATTTATTGAATTAACGCAATTAAGGTAATAATTTATTGTTGCACAGGATGATTTTCTGAATCACGTTTCCACATTGCTTCCCAGAGAAATCGCTTTTAACCATTAAATTGCCCTAATGCCCTGATGTGTTTATTAGATCTGAATCAAAGACGGCTTTTAGAGTATTTTGAAATTCTTTTTCCTTGGCATTTGCAGTTATCGTGACAAATTAACAGCGCGATGAAAAGGATATTAAAACATTATGGCCTTTTGAAAGACGGGAGTGTTTACTATTCTGAGCATCCATGTTATTTAAAAAAAGTGTCAGTACAATGGTTCAGGTTATTAGTGCTGCACTTTACCTTGTTGGTGTTTTTAGTTGTTTTTTGTTGTTGATGATGGTGCTATTGTGTTAGAAAAACGGATGTAAGATATTAAATTAAGAAAAGCTATGCAGTCAGACATAACGTTCTGATCTGGCAGATATGGCGAGAGCAACATGAGAGGGGATTGCGTACTAAAAATCATGTTTAGAAGATAAATATGCAATATAAAATACCACAAAAGATTGATCAACTGAAAGGGCAGACGGACATTGGAAATAGATAGGCCTATTGTGTTTTTCATTAAATAATTTATGTTATAATTTGTTTATAGGTAAACATAACTTGCTGCGTCGACAATCTCTTTGGCCTGAGTAAAATCAATATGTCTGATTTTGCAGAAGTGGGAGAGAAAGAGAGAGAGAGAGAGAGAGAGAGAGAGAGAGAGAGAGAGAGAGAGAGAGAGAGAGAGAGAGAGAGAGAGAGAGAGAGATGGGCAGGCAGGCGAACAGGCAGATAGACAGACAGAAGGTGTCACATCTATGTGAGTGTGTGTGTGTGTGTGTGAGGGATAGAGAGACAGACAGACAGACATACATGCATTCAGACAAACAGACAGACAAACAGAGGGTATACAGACAGACAGAGAGGCAGAGTGTGGGGATCTAAGCAAGTGTGTGTGAGTGGAGAAATCTGGATTGGAGTCCCGACCGCCGAGATTGATGGCAGTGTCAGTGTGTCCCGGCCAGTGACGCTCGCGCTCCGGAAACAACAGCAGAGACATCCATCCGGTGTGGGAGACACTCGCGCAGCCGCACAGACTCCAGAGAGCTTACACTAGTATCAAATGACGACAGATTATCCCCACAGCATCCCCACAGCATCCTTAGAGCATCCGACTCGCCTTGTTTTTATCTTGTTTTTGTAGGCCAAAATCAAATCAGCATGCTCTTCTTCCTTATCAAGGTAAAGAGATAGAGAAAATTGAGAGGAATATAGTTGTTTGTTTGTTTCATGAATTCCAACTTGGATATTCATGGAGATAGAAAGAAAGAAGAGGGATTTAGGAAGAAGCCACACCGTTTCTTTAAGTGGAAAGTCGTGCTCGATATGACATGGATCGTGCGAGATGGTATATGTTGTTGTTGTTGTTGTTGTTGCTGTTGTTGTTATTGAAGTTGTTTTTTCTTCATTTACAAAATTCTCAATTTCATCTTCACTTGTGTTGGAATTTCTCAAAAAGAATTATCTGTTGCAGATGCCTCCACCTCATCATAAACAGTGTCCATTCTTACTTTACTATGCAGCCTGTCATTATACATCGTTTTTAATGTCTTTTTCTCAGAATGGTGAATGTCGATATTCTAATATAATGCTATCCATAATGACGATAGTAACAAAAAAGGTTTATGTCATGAACTTGCGATGTGTTTCTTCATTTACATTCGGAAGTGTAAATCAAACTTCGTAACCTTTTTAAACAAAGATCACATTTCTTTTTTGTTCTACTGTCGGGCGCCAGTTAGCGTAGTCGTTATTTCTCTAGACGGACGAGCAGGAGGTCCGAGGCTTGACTTTCATCTGGTATCAACTCTTCTTCGTCAAACTTAAGAGACATACAGCTAATAAAGAATTACTTTACTTCTGTGTTGTCCCCAGATGCAGACTCGGACCTCTTCACGAACAATTCTGCCCTGGACCTGACCGTGAAATCTGTGGTTACCTCACCCGCCATCAGAGCCCTCAAGTTTGAGACAACCTCCACCAACACTGGCACAGCAACCAACACCTCCTTACACAGCAGCAGCACCAACACCAGCAGTCAGCACCAGCAACAACAACATCACCAACAGCGCAACAGTGGTCATTTCCAACAGCAGCATCTCCTTCACCAGACGCCATCCACATTGAGCATCAGCGGCAGCCGGCACCAGCCCACCATCATCGTGACGACGACTAGCACCTCATCCCCCGCGGGCTCCTCATCCTCTGCTGGAGGCTACTCGTTATGCGGCAAGGCGGACGGCAGCGGCAGCACCGGCGTGCTGGGCTACCCGACCATCCAGATCAAACAAGAGTCCGTGGAGCCCATGGAGGGCACCATGGAGCAAACAGGTCAGTTCAGAATCGAACCTGTCTTTGTAAGTTCAATTGTTGAGGCGGGGGGAGAATTGCTTTCCAATTTTCCGAATAGGGGCCTTGTTTCTTAGTGGATGGGCCGCCCATGACAGTATAATGTAACCGGCCCCGCTAACCTGTATAGGATCCTAGGAGAGAGTAAGGAGACATTAATTTACGAGAGAGTTTCGCTTATTTTCGACTAGCGATGAGGGGATGCAAAACCAATCAATGATTATTGCTCGGCCTTGACAAAAGGGTGGGGGGGGGGGGGGGGATAGCCGGGGTAGAACAATCGGCTTCCGAGGCAGGAGGTCCGTGGTTCGAGCCCTGTCGATTTCGGGTCGATGTCAGTTTAATGTGGTCGGCTGAGACAGGAGTCATGATATCCCCACCCTGTCATACTCCAGTCTTGGGTTCTGTCCCAATATTATAGTGATGAAGTTGGGCGTTAAAATCAATTCAAACTCCAACAGGGTCCTGACAAACTAATATTTTACGAAAAGAGGTAAAAATCACAATTGGATCC
>RQTK01000084.1:733807-736586 GCA_003991915.1 Elysia chlorotica
TCAGTTTCGTATTATAATCATAAACTAACCTCATGCGTTTTCTGTACATTCTTTAAAATCTTTGTTTCACTCCCCCCTTCATCGAGCTTAACGTTTTGTTTTGCCTCTTTACCTTGTTGTTCTTGATTATTTTGAATCGAATGGCCTACATGCATTGTGCTGAACACGTACAAGAGAATCATTACTTATTGTGACCCCCTTCCTCACAGCACGAACATGCGCTAGAATCATACAAAATTAATAGTTCTCTGTGTCTGCCATAGCCGTTTCATGATTAGCTGCTGAGTGGCTATTAAAGCTATGACAGAGTTTGGGACAAACCTTCACATTCAGAAAACATGATTATCTGATATGCCGGCTTTATCGCGCAGTAATTTCTCCACCGGTTTAGATCGTGCAGACCTACCCGCATAATTATCATAATCGTAGATCTCGGCCTACATAATTATATGTGATTATGTACACGGAAGGGGTACTAGAGCTGCACATACACGTTGAATGGCTAAGTGCTATAACTTTAGTATGTATGTATAGTGTTCGTAGTTTTCATGACCTTTGTTACAAAGTTGATAGTTTACAAAACTTATCAGAGCGAATCTCCGTGATTTAATGTTGACGCTTTCGCTCTTATGGCCTAACTTAGGAGTAGTAAGAACAAACTAAGATCCCTGAAAAAGGGAACTTTTAAATAGTTAAAGCGACCCTTAGTGCAGGGTGTAAACTAAGATCGCCGTTGTACTTATCCTAGATCTGACCACCTTTCCACCATGGTTCTGAACCTTTTCGTTTTAGTTTGATGGAAATACATCCTAACATACAGATATGAGATAACGTGATTCAATGTGCTCACTGACTTTGTCGGGTATTAGTTACAAATCATTTTTCAGCGAGTTTGTCGTTCGAATAAAAGCAATTATACGTAAATCGTTTTGTTACCTTAAACAGATACAAACTAAAGACCCTAATGAACCATTAAACAGCTTGCCGAGCTATTCTGAAAGAGATAAGAAACCTCTCTGTCTGGTGCAAAGAGTACCAATAGTCGTGAGCCTCTTTATTTATTGAAGTTGTATGTGTATGGGAAGAAGATGGGAAAAAGTAGGCCACAAGGAAAGTAATGTAGGTCGTCCTGAGAGTATTGGGAACCAAAGAAGTTAAGCACTGGGAATTGCTGACACTTGACTTTTTGCTGAATTTTGTGTGTGCATTCTATATATTAATATTTTTTATTTGAAATTAAAGAAGTGTATATTTGCCACACAAAAAAATTATTGATAGATGGAAGAAAGTGTGGATTGTCTTAATATTTATCTACCGCACCCTATTCTAATGACTGGACTGTGAGACTCTCACGTACGCAGGGATCACAGGGCTGTGCCTGGTTGTCGGCAGGAAAGACTATCTCTTTCTGTCTTTGTCTCTCTGTCCCTCTCTTTGTCTGTCTGTCTGTCTGTCTATCTCTGTTGCTCTCTCCTCTCTCTCTCTCTCTCTGTCTGTCTGTCTCTGTCTCTCTGTCTCTCTGTCTCTCTCTCTCTCTCTCTCTCTCTCTCTCTCTCTCTCTCTCTCTCTCTCTCGTCTTTCCGGTATAGTCAAATCTCAGCGTATTGTCTTAATGTGTAAAGATGTCAAGGAGTTCGAGTTGGTGTAACAGTTAACAGGGTCAAATCAGTACCGAGTGAGTGAAATTGCACCTAGGAAGCTTTGAAAATAAGTTTTTGTCCTATGAACAACAAGAGGAATACAACACCACAACCAACATAACCAGCAGAAGAAAAAAAAAAGAACAATAACAAAAACACCAAAAACAACTAAACAATATCAGTGACATAACAATAAACCGAAGTCCGATGGTAGTGTCTATTGTTTAATTTTGCACACATAACAGTGACTATTTTTAGTTCTTTTCTATGTCCAACAGGTAGCGATGTTTTATTTCATTGACAGGGGTGTGAAGTTGTTCTGATCCTGGCTTCCCCTCACCACAAATTAATTTACCACCATCCCTTACGTTTAATTAAGGCTTTATTCGTAGGACGTCTTTTCAGAAGGACGTATTAGTGTGCAACGCGAACAATTGATATTCATTTGAGTATATAGAAACTGTGACTTATTTATTCGTTCCTTCTTTATTTCTGGCACCTTAACCCCGCCCTCAATAAAGCCTAGTTTGATAACGATAGACGTTAAAAAACAACTAAGCAACCAACCAAGAACGTACGTAGCCATTCATGAGTTTTAAAGTCATATGGCACGGCTGCTAAATACTGGTAGGTTCTCCTTTCAAATGCCAGAGAGCGCTCTGAAAAACTAGACCTGTTGATTCAAGCGAATGCTATTTCGCCTCTGATTGTCTTGGGTGAGTGTTGTTTACCGACCCAACTACTCTGCTCCAAACAGTGAGGGCGAAGTCTTAAGGTTTTTTTTTGTAGAATGGCAAGGCACGTGTGGAGGGCATTGGCATTTTGAAGATTGGTGATTATTGTTCATACTGTCGCGTGTAAACCGCGATCTATTCGTCAAGCAGAATTGTGATAAGCTTTGCCCTATTCCGCTATTGTGTCCTTTTTATACCTTGTTAGTTCTATCTTTAAGGGCTCTTTTTATTTGCCCCTCCCCCCTCTTTCTATCTTTCTCTCTTTCCCCATTTCTGCCTCTCTGTCTGTCTGTTTGTCTGTCTGCCTGTCTGTCTCTGTCTCTCTGTCTGTCTGTCTGTCTGTCTCCCTCTCTCTCTCTCTCTCTCTCTCTCTCTCTCTCTCTCTCTCTCTCTCTCTCTCTCTCT
>RQTK01000084.1:737722-752399 GCA_003991915.1 Elysia chlorotica
TATCTATCTATCTATCTATCTATCTATCTATCTATCTATCTATCTATCTATCTATCTATCTATCTATCTATCTATCTTCCTACCTATCTATCTATCTGTCTACCTATCTATCTATCTATCTATCTATCTATCTATCTATCTATCTATCTATCTATCTATCTATCTATCTATCTATCTATCATGCATCAAATTATCTGCCTATCTATCAAACTCCCTCTATCTGTGTATCTATCAAATTAACGATCTATCTCTTTATCAATGTCTAATAATTTATCCTTGCTTTCTCTCGGTCTTTTCACTAGCAGCAATTCGTTTTTCTCTGCTTGGTTTTGACTTAGATATTGAATTTAAATCACGATTTAGACAAACTGTCCTCCGTCGTTGCTTTAGTTCTGAGCGCTGTTCATTCCGAATAAATTACTTATTAACTTGTGTTTTTCTCTGTACAGATCTCAGCCCAAGAAAGTCGGAGAAAAAAGAAAGAATATTTAGAAGCATTAGAAAAAAGGTGAGGAAAGCATGGGTGTTGGAATTCTTGATCAGGTTTTTTTTTTCCGGTTACCTTTGAAGCTTTGAACCTTTGATTTATCATTACAGTAATTTGCATACATATGTCGTTCTAAAATTTTTTTGCATGAAAAGAGAAGCATTGCAAAAACTGAAACACAAACACACACACACACACACACAGACACACACACACACACACACACACACACAGACTTCATAGTACTATACGAATTACATTTTCAGACTGATTTATCCAATAATGATAATCTTTTCTTTTCTAAATGTTGACAAAACGTCATTTATTTACCCTTTTTTAAATGTTTATCTGTTCTGGCAGAGTCGAAGCGTACAACCACGAAAACTGCGATTTGAAGAAAAAAGTGGAAAGCTTAGAGAACAACAACAGGTAAGTGTCCTTCATGAGTTATGTGCATTGCATACCTTTTTACCCCCGTGTCATGGTTAAGAGTAATTTTTTGGGTTAAGACTGTAAAAGCTTAGTTTTGCACTTTTTAAGGCTTATGTTGGAAGAGGCTTAAAGGGATCCCTCCTACCTCCTCTCTCTCTCTCTCTCTCTCTCTCTCTCTCTCTCTCTCTCTCTCTCTCTCTCTCTCTCTCTTGGGGAATGCGGTGGCTCTGGGGTAGAACATCGGCTTCCGATCGAGGTCAGTGGTTCGATTACTGATTGCGTCAGGGTTAGTTGAATGTGACCGGGTGAGACAGGAGTCATGGTATCCCCCCTCTGTCTCGTGTGTACACAAAGTTGTTAGAGATTAGTCTTGGGGCCCGCCCACTATATAGCTTATAAAGTGTTGATGTTGGACGTTAAAAACCAACTCAAACACTCTCTCTCTCTCTCTTCCTCTCTCTCTTTCTTTCTCTCTCTATGTGTCTCGATCTGTCTCTTGCTTTGTCTCTGTCTCCCCCCTCCCCTCCTTCCTTCCTTGCCATTAAAGTTACTTATTTCTTATTTCTACTGATCTCTGTTTCCCCCTTCACCAGATCATTGCTTGGTCAGCTCCAGAAGCTTCAGTCTCTGGTCAGCAAGATGCCCAAGGCCAACGCTACCCAGACAGGCACGGCGCTCATGGTAAGTACTAGCCTGGGCATGCTCGACTCTCTCTGGGAATTGCCTTAACAGTGACCACTTCGACAGAAAAAAAAACCACGACCAACATAGACATCAGCACACCAAAATCGACAACAACAGCAGCAACAACAATAACAGCAACACGCACAATAACAGCCACAACAGTGACAATAAAAATAATAACCACGAAAACAACGGCAAAAAACAACGACATGAGCAACACATTTGAAGTTGCTGACGGAAACAGACGACTTTTCTGACGAAATCAATGACCCCTTCATGGCTCCCACTTCCTCTCGGACAACTATTGAAATTAACTTGACTCCTTCAAAATTTATATGGTTAAGTTTTTTTCACCCTCTTGGCCTCCAGAAAAATCTCAAACGGACACGGTGGCTATGGGTGTAAGCAACAACAACAACAACAATAACAACTCACACAATAACAGCCACAACAGTGACAATAAAAATAATAACTACAACAACAACCACAACAACAACGACAACAGCAACACATTTGAAGTTGCTGAATGAAACAGACGACTTTTCTGACGAAATCAATGACTCCTTCATGGCTTCCACTTCCTCTCGGACAGCTATTGAAACTAACCTGACTCCTTCAAAATGTATATGGTTAATTTTTTTCACCCTCTCGACCTCCAGAAAAATCCCAAAGGGACACGGTGGCTGTGGGTGTTGGGAGGGGGGGGGGGGGGTGCTTTTACTTCTGAAAAATATAGCTGTACCACACGCAAATTGAATTTTGAGAAGTTGATACAAAAAAAAGAAAAAAAGAAAGGAAAGAAAAAACCCAGCTAGCAACTTTTTTGATGATACAGTGTGAAACTGAACTGATAAGGCCTGTGCTAGGAGGATGGTTGGCGTGGGGTGATGGTTGGGGGTGATAGTAGCGAGTGTGAAACACTAAATCTATGATCTCTAGTTATAGCGTGCACAGTCAGCAATTTTTATCGCTGTGAGGTCCACCTCTGTGTGGGATGGCGATCATAAAAAGGATATTTTAATTGATTATTTTGCACATGTAGGTCTAGGCGAGACAGAGGCCTGTACATTTCGATATTCTGGGTTGCTCCAAAATGGCCAATATGGCTCAATGACCTGTCGGGTCATCATAATCTTCTCACCCATATACCGAAAAAGAAATCTTATGTTGTAAGGGGGAGAAAATAGAAAAGCTAATGTTCACCAGATTTATAGACTAAAGTATGCTTTCTTCACTGTTCAATATTATTGAAAGACCGTAGTATCTGAGAATGTTTGGAGTGAGATTAGTAAACTCGATTTATTGTGAATCGAGGTTCATTTTTTGTTTATATAAACAACACTCTGTTCGTAGGAAGACTTTACTCCACAGTAAAAAAGATTAATTCTTTACATCGATATTTTGGGTAGCAGAAACACACACACACACACACACACACACACAACAAAACAGAACAAAAACAACAAACGGCCACAGACGGGATAACTGTAGCTGAAGGACAATGACATAAATTCATGATTTTTAAGATTATTAAATGCAGTTCAAACGAGTGCATCTATAGATTCGTGTTGACAATTTCAAGGAGGGAATCGCACCAAGAAATAAATACCATAGAATGAATGTATCTGATATGTGTGTGTGTGTTTTTTTAATAATGTTGTTACAGGTGTCCATTTGCTGTTTTGTTTCTGTTGTTGTTATTATTGTTGTTGCTGTTGTTGTTGTTATTATTATTAATATTATTATCATTCTTATTATCATTATCATTATTACTATTATAATTTTGACTATTGTTGCTGTTGCTTCTGCAGCTGCTGTTGTTGTTCTTGATGTTTTGTTGCTAACACTATAGTTTTTATCATTATTGTCGTTTTCAACATAACTTGTCATTTTACTCCTATTAACTATTTTTTTTACCCATCCTTCTTTCCAGGTTTTGGTGTTTTGTTTTGCGGTATTTCTGGGCAGCCTGTCTCCCTCCAACTTCAACATCGGCTATCCTACCAAGCCTGCCCAGCTGGGATTTGTCCAGCCCGCCGCCGTGGGCTCAGTGGCCGGACAGAGTCAGCGTCCAGGCAGCAGCGACCACCACCACCATCACCACCATCACAACTTCTACAGCTACTACATGGAGCTCAGAACCCGCTCTGACGACATAGGCTCCCGCATGGCCAGCGCCCATGACACATCCAGCCCCTACGACACGCCAAACTGTAAGTCGTTGATTATTTCTTGTTCTAAACTTTAAAAAAAATTATGATAATTACTAGTAACAATAATGCGACAGGCTGAGACAGGAGTCCTTTTCCCCCAAATGTATTTGTGTGGCAGCGCGTACAGTCATAGTCAGACGTTTGCCTATACATGTATAGTGCTGACGAGGGACGTTAAACAAGCAAGCAATCAAGGAACCAATCGAGAATTTCTTTTGGTAAAGCACTGCACGGGCAAAATTAGACCAACATTTACAAGGCTTTGGATTCAAAGTCATAAATATAACTTTTCAACTGTTACGGACTGATAAAATCTGTAAAACGTTAGTGATGCTAATAATTTAAGACCAAGTCAAATATACAAAAAACATGAGATTGTCTAGTTTGATAGGAACCGATGCCCAACCTTAATCAGGGTATTGAAATAGCAAATGATCCTTGCATATTACATATTACATGTATAAGTCATATGCTTTTTAAGCCACATCACGGAATACAAGCAAGGCACTTTTTGATTTTAATAGGTCATTGTAGGGTTCAGGGTTGGTTGTGTGTTTCATGTTAATATCCCTAGTAAAGTTGCCAACATAATTATCTTCTGTTTTGCTCATTAATGTCTCATTTATTGGCAATTCATTCTGTGTATGATAAGCTCCTGTATACTGTTCCAATATTCAGCTATGGTTTAACTGATTTAGTTATTGAAGAGATAAAGACCGAGAGCGTGAACTGTTGGTTAACAGTATATAAAGTGTCATTATTTTCTCGTGCACGCTGTTTGAATATATATCATCGCTCTGATCACTATCTTGGGGATATTCATTCTAAACCTTTTACAGGCTACTGCTGGTTGTCATTGCAAGGTCAATGAACACATAGAAAGAAAACAATTTTCAGGCAACAGTATTTCTTTCTACTACTATTTCTTGGCATGGCGTTTTCCGAGTTATGCATTGTAGTAATCGAAGTGGTAGGCCTGCACCAAGGAGATTGAAATATATTGGGATATCACTAACCAACATTGGTCGAAATGTAAGCAAAGTTTTGTCTCTGTTTGCACTCTTAATATACCCGATATCTTACAAAAGAATGTTGTCGATCACAAATATATTCGTTTTTTTTCTAAGTCTCTCAAATGGAAAACAATCTTTGCTTTCCCTCTTCCTTACTCAAGGGGGACCAGCCGGTCCCAGTTTTAAGCTGTTCCCAGTACTCCCTAGCAACTTAAGTCAAACCGAAGCTGTCGTAAGTTGTCGAGATTTTACTAATCTCGATGTCATCGACCGGTATATCAATAATATATGGCGGAGAAGTATGAAATCAATGCTTGGTTGCCGTACACCTCGGGCCAGTTGAATTCTGGGACACCTGGCGCCCTCTGTATCGTCAGTCCCGGGCCTTTTGTGCCGGGTGCAATCTTTGATTGGCAAACCGTCTGGCGAAGAGAGATGTTTGTCGACAGCATGTTTACCGATGTGTTGATTTCCATCAGTGTGACTACCAAGTGTCGGGGGAGCGCCGGGAGCTCGATCGGTTAGTGCTATATAGAGGGCGAGATGTCCGCGGTTCGTATCTCAGCTGGAGCCCCCGTCTCCCTGTAGGGTTCGTTGAAAACCTAGGAGACGTTAAACTTATGAAATATTACTATTTTACCAAAAGCTGGAGTAGTGTGAAAATGGGGAATAGTCTAGATTTATGCTTGTATTGCTCACGAAGAAGAAATGAAATTAATACAACCAAAGCAATAAAAGGCAATCAAAGTATATAACTGTTCATAATGAAAATAACTAAGGGTCTCCGAGATTCATTTTTTTACATGATGCAGAAATGGACACTCCAGATACAGTGTTGTTTATGATGGGGATTTAAGAGAAGATATTCACGAAGTGATAGCCGAAGTGCATTTCTGCTCATGATGAAGAAAATTATTTAAATTAAATTCTGTCTACTAGTTTGTGAATGGTATTGAAAGTCGTGCGGACGTTCTCATATATGAATATATTCATAGCAAGGATTATGCTAATTAATAATTAAATATTTAACCTAGATTCCTTCGCAATGAAGATCGTGTAATGATGGACCCCTAAGTCACTTAAAATAGTGGAATGGGTATATGGCCACAACTAACCCACATGTAACACAATATTTGAATCGTATGGCCCTTGTCCACGGGCATCGGTCTGCCCGATGTTTGATCAGCTGCTGAGAGAGTTAACCCCCCTAGTCGTACAGTCGATATCTTTGTATGGGCGGGACGGACTGTCAACTCTTACAGCTGTCGTAAAGATGAAGACTCGGGACCTCCTTATTGACTCAGAACAATCGTTTGATGATGTCCAAGAAATCAATGAGGATTTTAGGGCTGAACATAACAAGATGTAACAGTTTGCTTCAACAAGGGTTCCGGATTTATGTGGTGTTATTTCGTTCTTGTTTGTGAGTTTTACTTTGTCTTTCTTTTGTCATTGTCATTGTCATGACATGCGTTTAGCGAACAGAAGGTTTTTATTTTTGTTGTTTCTATTTCTAAGATTCCAAAAACCTTTATAATGTTTAATTGTTCCAGATTTTCAGATTTTTTAAAGGGCATTGAGTTGAGCTGTTTATAGCAAGTTTGCATATCTGACTTAGTAAATTAAGGGCAAAGGAAATGCCCTTACGACGAAAAGGGTATGCATCCTCTAACTCCTCCTCAATTTTTCTCCCTTGACCTATTTAAATGCACACGTGTATAGTCCTACTTAAGCTTACCCAAATCCCCTTTCCTTTCTCCAGTGAAGTCACGCATGCTGATGTCTGTGGACCAGGACGATTACTGCGACGACTACAGACCGATTCCTTGGCAGAGCGCCCTTCAGTCGTGCCCCACTCTCGAGCAGCAACAGCACCAGGGCGAAGCTCCCATCAAACCAATGGTGGCACCTGGTGTTGACTTAAAGGGAGGAGCTGAAATACCCGTCACCAGTGCGAAGCCCCACCCAGCTGACACTACTGTAGTAGTGGTCACTGCTGCCACAGGGGCGGAGCATAACGACAGTGGCTCCTCCCACGGGATGACTGACGGCCTGCTAGACGTTCACCACATCATGAGGCAGGAAGTGATCCGCACGGGTCATGCACTGCACCACAACATGTCAGCTGAAATTGGCACTGTGTAGGTTTTGTGCTTCACACAGTCTATACACTGCAAAGGTGTGATCTCTTTGCAGGTCACATATTGATAACTCTTATGTGAGATTAACAGTGGAATGTACTAGTGCCCAACTGGGCTGATATGCTGTCCTTTTTTTGAAAGAGGGTCCCCACCCAAAAAAGAAGATAAAATAAATAAAGCTAAATCTCTCGACCTTGAACTACAGAGAATAGTTGATTCCACCTCCAGGTCCACTAAATAGATATCAATCTTTGAATTACCTTTGGGGTCCATTGAGTAAATTTAAATTCTTGAACTGGAGAGGCAGGCTTTTCCAAACACAAAAAATATAGATCAATAATAATTATTGTTAGGTAGTATATTTGTATCCCGCTGCCCTTAGCCACTGAATCATAAATGCTGCGAGAGCTTATAAAGCAATCTGTTTACATTGTTACTGTTGATTTTTTTTCCTTTTAGCTGTTTATACAACATGATGTGCATTCAGAAGTTAAATCATTCTCACAATATCATCTTTATAATTTTGAGCAGCCGAAGGCCATTGTTATGATGAGCTTCTCTTTTCGCGCAAACTTCCAAGTTGAAAAAAATGCATACATTTTTTGAAAATAATCAATAATGACCTCTATGATTGCATGTGTGTTTATTTTTCAAAGCTTTCAACAATGTTGATATTTGTCAAATTCAATGCCTGTTCTCATCACTGTGTTCACATGGTGGAATTAAAAAAAAAATAAAATGGCAAAAAAAATTTAAAATTCATATTGGCTTTAACTTGCCAAGAATTTATGAAATGGAGAAAAAAAAACATATTGGCTCTGATAAAAAGATAATAATCATAGCTTCCTTTTTAATGAGTCATTTATGGGCATAAATTGCAATTTTTTGCAAACTGTTTTCACAAGTTCATACATGTGTTCATGTAAGTTTGTACAAATGCATGTTGTACATGTACTCTGTGCCTATAATAAAAGTCTTGCTGTGCTATAAGTTTTGTAAATCTGTCGTACCCGGAGCTGGGGTGCTAAACATTCCCTTTTCACATTCTCAAGGCATAAGGGAAGAATTAAGGTAACTAGTAAAGACAAAAGGCACTATCCCTCGATACAATAATTTCTTTTCTGATTTCCTTTTACACTTTCTAATCATTGTTTCTGGCTAGAATTTTTGTGAGTATGAAATCAGAGCTGAAGTTAAAAACTTTTTGTCAAAACTTTTGATGGTCATTGCATTGCATAATTGGTCTTCTCCCTCTATCTCTCTATCTCTCTCTCTCTCCTTAACCCTCTCTTTCTCTCTCATTCTTTCCCTCTCTCTCTCTTTTATCTATCTATCTATCTATCTATCTATCTATCTATCTATCTATCTATCTATCTATCTATCTATCTATCTATCTATCTATCTATCTATCTATTTATCTATCTATCTATCTACTAATCTATATATCTTACTTTCCATCTTTGTTTTTGTTTAGGATCATTAAAATCATAACATGTAATGGTTATGTCCCTATCTATCTCACCTGCCAGTCAAATTCTGCCTTGTTGTATGTGTGACTCGCGCACATAACATAGTTTCAATATGTTTAGGCTAATAAATACTCTTTGTTCGAGGGCTCTTTTGACCACATTTGCACATACCCACACCTACGCTTATACAGACTCTAATGGTCTTTACTCTTGCATCTTCAAGAGATCTAAATTGCAGTGCACACGCCCAAAGTTTACACTAATAACTTGTTTACGCCTATTCTCAAACACCAGGTGATTTTTAGACTTCTATTTTCCAGAACGTCTACTTCTCAGGTTTTGTAGGATGTGATGTTGTCCCAGTGCCTCTTCTTCTTTGCTAGAAATATATTGGATCTTACTTGTAAAAATGCAATGATGTATGAAATGTATCGCATGTGCTGTACCCCACATTTACAGATTGTTTGATGTATGATGTCCGCAGCAATTGCCTAATCTTGAAGAAAAAAAAGTATTTTTGAAATTCTTTACACATGGTGGACCAGTACCCATTTCTCTCTCATATTCTTAAGAAGTAAAGATTTTGTTAAAAAAGAATTCATCATAAATATCTTTTTTTCCCTTTTTATTTCTTTGCTAGAGTATACCATTATTACCACAGTTCCTCCAATTGTGGTTACAAATCAGCAAAGTATTTTTGACGATCTATTACTATAATGATTATTTAAGGAGTATTTATATTTTTGCCGTCCATTCATTTTTCTTTTTTGTTTTGTTGTTTTTCATAAAATCCCATTCTTCCAGATTACAAATTTATGAATTTTAAATTACGTCCCAGGTCAGTTAAATGTCTATGTGTTATATAGCTCTGTGTATTAGTGACAGATATATTTTACAAATATTAAAATGACAAATAGCGATGATAAAAAAAAATGCGGATGCATGTTGTCTATTCAGCTTAGGGCGCAATAAACAGAAATTAGTTAACGTTTTGTACCTTTCTCAACCTTTAAGTCACTGATTTTTTAAAATTCCTGTTACTTGCTCCCTGATTTTTTTCCAAATAAGTGGACGTCGTCTACGAAAGTAATCAATAAACAAAGCAGAGGTGAAGGAAAAATAGGCAACAGCGCAAAGCAGTGGTAAAGTGACTTACAGGTTAAAACACTTTGGGGGTATTTTTTTTTTTTTTTAAAGTCCCCTTGGACAATTCAAAGTCTAAAGACAAGTGTAATGATGATGCTTAAAATCAAGATCACCTGGTTTTCTGTGATGAACTGAAAATATCTTGCAGCAGTTCTGTGATGTTCAAGCTTTTAATATGTTGACAATGAGATATTATAAGCAAACAAATTATTATTTGTCAATTCCTAAAATTTTATGATGGAGTGTCCAGGCTAAGTAAAATGAATCAAAGAAACTGAAGTGGTGATAAATGCATGCACAGACATAAGAAAAACCTACAAGTGCTTGCCATTTTTAACAGTTGGATTCTGTCTCAGCTTGCGTTACTGCTGCCGTTGTACAATACAAGGCTGTGAATGATGTAGAGCCTTTTCCATTTTGTGATTCACTAAAGTGCATCTTGCAGTTCTTATTCATGGAGAAGTCTTTATGTTTTGTGTCCCACACCAGGATTTGTTGTTTGAGTTAAACAACTCTGTAGAAAATGCCATTAATTGTCATGGGTACGTTCTTTCTTTGTGGTTCTTAAAGTTATAATTTGTCTTGAAAATTGTACATACTACGCAACTTTTACGCAATATTTTAAAACTGAAGTCTTAGAGATTTTTATGTATACTTTTACTTTATTTCCTAATTTATTTGGTTTTAACACACTTTGAATAATTATTGACTTAAAATACCTAGACCAACATTTTTTTTTCTCTATAGAGAGAGGCAGAGATCGAGAGCGGAGCTATCTTCCTCTCTCTCTCTCTATCCAAGTTTAACGACTCCTAGGTTTCCCTGAAGGATCCTCTACGGCTACAAGCTAGACCGAATTTATTTATTTGTGCTATTTTAAGATAAAACAAAATTGACATTACATTTCGGAATTATTTTTTCTGACTGCTGATTTTTAATTAAATACTATTTATTATGTATTTTTTTATATCTAAATGCAGTCATAAGGAAACAAAGATTTTAAATTTTAAACAATTATTCAATGTGAAGCAGTTTAACAGGGTATGAGTTTTTACTACCTTGATTTTTATTTCCTTTTTTTTTTTTGGGTGTAAATGCACACAAAACTGAGTAGAGAAGAAATGCATAAAAACTATGT
Organism: Elysia chlorotica; assembly: GCA_003991915.1. NCBI lineage: Eukaryota > Metazoa > Mollusca > Gastropoda > Plakobranchidae > Elysia > Elysia chlorotica. The sequence goes on from RQTK01000084.1 coordinate 748,446, forward strand.
AACGGATTTGAGGACTATCATAATTTAAAATTTAAAAAATCCAAATGAAGCAAAAACTTTGGTATTTCTTCAAGGGCATTTGATTTGAATGTGGGAATTATTCAATCAACGACAGAAGTTCTCTCAATCTCAACTTTTTGCTTTTTTTTAAATCAAAGCAGTTAAGTTTGTTTCTTGAACACACTAGTCAAAATTGGTGTACTGTCAATGTTAAAGCTATCGATATTATTTATTTATGAACTATGTGCATCATATTTTAAGTTTCATTGTTTTATCCTTATTTTTATTTATGTATAAAAAAAGAAATGCAATTTTTGCTTTTTTCAGTTTACATTCAAATGTGTTACTCTAATTTTGTGTGTGTTTTGTTTTGGAAGTATAAAAAAAAAGAAGATTGGTCAATATTTCTCTAATCCAGGCAATTTCATTAAGAGTACACATGAATCCCCCCAAATTCATTATCACTATCATTCACCCTGCCTTATTTCTCATAAGCATGCTCTTTATGATTCTATACAGTTTGTAAATAAGATGTTTTATCTTTATGATTCGCATAAATATGTCTATTGGATCATGTGCATAAATTTGATTTATTTTCTGGACACTTTCAATATGCAATGAAGTTTTCATGTGCTATTGAACTTTCACAATATATCAACTCTTTAATAATATCATTACCTCTTCTTCGTCTTCCACACATACATACAGCTTTACCTAACCATTGTTTTACTCTGTTCCTTTTTAGTTTCATATACTTGTTTATTTTTTATGAATTACATGTTTTTCCTTCATCGTTGGCTATCAGCATTCTCATTTGTTTAGTTTATGAATTGAAAAGGTATGACCATTTTTTGTCTTATTTGATGACCATTTTATTGGTTGAGGGATTTCGATCAGGTCAAGTGTTGCAAAACTGGTTTGTTGCTTGACTTGGCTGGTTTTGAGGCCAACGTGTATGTTTACACACAGGCTTTCTTGGCCATGTATATAGTTAAGAAAATGATAACAACAAAAAACTGTCAATAAAAAGTTATATATATTTAAACAGTTGACTTAATTCTTATTCAGGACTTGCTTCAGTTGTGTGTTCCTATTTATGTTCATGTTTTAATTGAACCTTATCAGTACCATTTGATGCGCTGGTTAGTTAAAACTAAACAAAAATATACTCTGCTCTAGGTTTTAAATATCCAATTAAGCATTCGTGCCTGCTGACAAGTGAGTTTTTCTATAGCACAATGTTATTCTATGCATTAAAAGAGGACAATATTCACAAACAGAAAAAAAAAGATTTTTAAGAGTTTCGGCTCAGTTAACATAACTCAGTCTTTCCAAAAACTGAAGAATTTATGAAATCACATTCCCTACAAAGCACTTTATGTCTGAATTTGAAAGACTGCACGTATAAAAAATACCAAGTAACCATCTTGGACGATGAAACATTGATAAGCACTGGAATTAAAATGAAACGATGACTTATGATATGAAGTATGTTATTCCTGCCATTAGTATGGTACACAGTGGTGTTTGCTTTAAATTGCACCAGTGAAAAGGGAAAATTGAGTTTTATGGCAGGTTAAGAATACCACAGAAAACTTTTTCAAAATAAGATTTATGATTTCTTAATTATATATAAATATTCTTGAGCAAAAAACACTGAACACTCTAACAATTGGGTATATGGTATTTTACTTTTTTTTTCCACTGCAAAAGGCTAGCGTACAGGCAGGAAAATTTGGACATGAACACAGTAATTGATCATAAATGCTATTTTCGCAAGGTATACATCAACATTTAAACTGCTTCAATGACAATTACATAACTTATACATATAAAATTAGAATAACAAAAACTATATGGTATGGAGATTTTCAAAAGAAAGCCCCTTTAACTGTATACAAATGCAGTAAACTATTTACAAAAATTTTAAATAGAAATTGATTCAGCCTATCAAACATTCCCTCTCCCCTGTCACGCTTTTCTCCACTTCCATCTCCAATATTCCTTCTTTGTTTGAATGGAATAAAAAACATATCTTAAAACAAGTGGTTATAAAGAAATAATGAAGAAAACAACTTTAAAACATCAGCTATTGGCTATGTAAATGGGAGTGATTACACAAGGATTTTTTTGTTATCAAATGCTTTGTCAAATGAGCTGAGTTCTAGTCTTAAGGAGGAATAATTTAAATGGAAAAATATGGAAATCGGTATTTAAATCCATTTGCTGCAGTGACTATGTGTATGACGAAGAATAAAAGAAAAAAAAAAACAATAAAAAACTTTAAGGCTGAAGATGTTTACTGGATGCACATTGATAGAGTGATTAAAATTGATGCATAGAACAAAAAAGTTTGATCCCAGCAAACAAGATGACAAAGGTATACTTTACAAAAGATATGGAGGCAGGTATATTGATCTCAATGAAAAGTTGATCCACAAATGAATAAGCAGAGCAAATTTAAATTCATAATGACAAAAGGCAAAAAAATTGCATCAAACATATGAAAAAAATTGAAATTTAAACCAGTACAAGCTGTGCAAATACAAAATCATCAAAAACTGCATGGAATATAGAAAGTGCTATAAATTAATTGCTGTAAAATGAAAAAAAAACAACCAACATTACTGTAAAATGAAAAAAAAAAAACCAAAACAATACACTGAAATACCTACTATAACCTTAAAACAACAACAAAAAAAACAACAACAACAAACAAACAAAAACTAGCCATGTCAGGACTTGGAAAAATTGAACAATCCCTTATTTCAACAATTCGCAATGAAAGGGACAAGTGGGGGATTCAATGGATAAATTAAAAAGGAAAAAATAATAATATGCATCTATAAGTTCATTTGAACTATAACGGCGAAGTGGAGGGCAGCAGAGGTCGGGGACGCCCCAGAACGAAATGGAATGACAACATCGCAGAATGGACGTGCTACTCGCTGGTGCAGTGCCAACGACTTGCGCAGGACAGATGTCAATGGAGGGCCATTGCAGCCAACCTTCGCAAGGAGACGGCACCCGGATGATGATGATGATAAGTTCATTAATGGAAGCTGCCAAAATTAAAAAAGATATAAAGGAAAGCACCCTTTCTGTCAAAAACATTGAAAAGTAGATTCCAAAAGAGGGAAACGATACTTTTATCCTTAAAAGTTACTAGTATTAGAGATTATCTTCCCCTCCTTCTCTTGAATTCAAAATGCCCACTGCCCTTCATAATCATATGCATGAGGCTGTAACTGCCCACCCAAATATCAGGAAATCAATAGAATCTAATCACAGTGCAACGATAGAAAGAAACAAGAAATAACTTGATTCTAACGCTCCTGGTTGGTTGGTTGACTGAACGGTTCTTAATATCCATTGACAACAACCAGGTAACCCTATGGACAGGTACTGAGACAGACAGAAAAAGACATTTTAAAGTGCTACCAAAAGAGACAAGAGCGGGTCTTGGCTGGTCACTCATATTATACATGTCTCCATGGCCTCTACATCAAAAGTGACATAGTGAAGTGATCATAAAATGACATTTGGACCACTGGTAATAAGTAAATACTGTACACAATTTAAAGACTGTATACATAATACTCATACAATTATTAAAAAGGCATACAACTGCAAGTACTCTGTCACATTATAATACAACATGAAAGCTTTTAATTCCCTTGCCAGAAAAAAAAAACATTTGACCCTAGCTTCAAGTTTAAAAAAAAAGGCAATTATAACTGAGAGATAAGATGAAATATTAAATCAAGGAGACATGCTGCTTGGGCTAACAACTTGCAAAATTACGCCTTTCTCGACACCTCCTGCCATCGCAGACAAAGCTACTCCACTTCTTGTCTGTCTCTTCTCATTTTCACCATAGTACAGATACTATGTCCAGAACACCATCCCAAACACCAACTGTCTGTCTGTCTATCAATTCCTCTACAAACACCC
>RQTK01000084.1:752499-829160 GCA_003991915.1 Elysia chlorotica
CTCTCATAACAACGCACCTTAATCTATTCTTTCCCCAAAACTAAGTATTTTGCCCTTTACAGAAATATTTGTATTGATAACTTATTATTTGCAGCCTGTCAAAACATTGTCCTTCTCAATCCTAAAATCAGTTGGAGTTTCAAATAGCACATATCACATAGAAAAAAGGCAAGAAAAATTATTCACAAACCTCTAACTTCATTATAAACTAAAATTGTTGAAAACATGGTCTTATATGATTTGTTACGCAAAAAAATCTGCCTGCAGTTGTATAAAGTAGTCCTTTTTCTTCAGAGCATCAAAATTTAAAAAAAATTCCAGCAATTTGTAGTAAAATGGTCATCAGAAAAAGGCAGTTGAACCTAATGGTTGAATTATTCACAAAGTCAGTTCATAGTAACATAAATAAATTACATGTCAATCACAGAGTACAAGCTTAACCTTTAAATCATAATAAAAATTAGATGGTTTGTCTCATACTCTCTGACAGAATATTGCACAACAAAGACTTTGGGTACTGAATGTACTAGGCAAACAGCAATAGGTAGGTTGCCAATAACTTAATTACTGCACTTTTGCGGTGACTTGGGAGCCTCAGCTACCCATTCCATGGGTTTGACACAGGGGCGCTGGGAACAATATTTGTTCACACTGGGTATCAAACTCATCACCTTCACAATGGTAGCCCAAAGCCCTAACCATTGCACCTATGGAAACCTTAATATATAAAATAAATTAATATTTCATATCATATCTGCATTTACTTTGGATGCTCTATAATATTTTTTAAAATGTATGTGAAACAAGTAACACAATGCCTGTATTGCTTTTTTTTTGACACCCTTGCCGGATATAACCTTCAGGCAAAGTTATTACTAGAATAGAATTATGACAGTAGTTTCCCCATACTTCCTTTCTGCTATGAATCATTTATCTTATTCTTAAAAAGCTATCTTTCCAAAGCAGTAGAATTTGACAAATATTTAAGATAATTCTATATTTGAAACAGGTCTTACTGAAAAGGTGACAAACTAAATGAAGCAGATTATATTACTTCTGTTTTTAAGTAATGGAAAAGCAATAAACTTAACCCCATTTTTTTGTTAAAGCAACACAAGAGTTCCAATATAGTTTGGCAATACTGAGTACAAAAGAATTAAACTAATTTTTCTTTTCTTTTTTCTTTCTTTTTTACTTTTTTTTTTTTTAAACAAAATTTGCATATAGTAAAAAAAAAAAAAAGGGGAAATATTAAAGTATAAAAAAATGCTAAGCCAAATTTAAGTAAGAAGCAGTTTTTTGAGTGAGCAGTAAAATTGAATATAGAAATTCAAGTGCTGCAGCATCAACAAATCTAACTATAATGTTTATAGATGTAACACAGTAGCACAGATATGAACTACGAATGCATACTTTATAGTTTCAAGACTAGATGTTCAAGAGCAAGATAAAAAGAAATGTTCTGTATTAAAAACATACTTTTATAGATATGGTATAAAAAATTGGGGCCCTACTTGAATATGTGCTGGAAAAGAAACAAACAAAAACAAAACAAGAGATTAAAAAATACAACAAATCTAATAGAGGTTCTCTGGAAGGTGCAGACACAGCCATGTTTCACTTTCATCTTGTCTTGAGGGCCTCAGAGCAGAATCAAACTAATCTGTAAACTTCTTTGGCTCTGTGTGGGCGAAAAAGGATCAAATTGCTGGAGCACTGGTAGCTCATCAGCTAGTGCTCTGGACATGGTGGGAGGTCCACAAACCAAATCCTAGCTGCTGCACCTGTCTCTTCCAGAAACCTACGTCGTAAAAAACTAATCAAAGATACCTTTTTTCTTTGAAGAGACAGTGTTTCCAATTCAAGTAAAATTTGGCTGTTCATGTATTTGTTTGATTGTGGGTTTGTGACACTTTAGCCCGAGCATTCGCGGAGAAAAAGAACTTGGGCGACTGTTTAAAGATATGTCAGCTTGTAGTTAGAGCAATTCATTCTAAAACATCACAGTTTATAGCTGGAGCCTTTATAGAGGTCAATGGAAGACACGGTGAGACAGACTGATTTATTCAGCTCAAATCGATCTCGATTCTGGCAATGCTTGAAAAATTTCTAGCACTCGGCACTGAAACCAACACACCCCTCTCCATGGCATCCTGATATAAAGCTCTCCAAAGAGGATCCCTTTTCTGGGGAGAGAAGGGAAAAAAAAATAGAATAACCTTCCTTTAACATTGCATATTGTGGGGTAAGTTCTTTTGTATAGAAAAAAAATGCAACATTCAAAAAGAGTACAAGGAATGCTACAATGCAAATTTTGAAATGCTTGTTTTAAATGTCTAAAAATTGTGAAATAGGTATTTCTCTTAAAAAAAAAAAAGGAAAAAAAAAGTATCCTCTATAAAAAAAATCATGGGGGGTTGGGGGTGTCAAAACAGATTGATTTAAAGAATAAACAGTTTTGTTTTACTGAGTTGTGAGGCATACAATTGATGTGGGTTAAATAAATTGAGTGCAACTCTAGCAAGATGTTTATAATTGTGTCCTTTACCATTGCCCATCTGAATACCAAAACTAAGTTCAAAAACATATAATTAGTGCTCTTTGCTCATAATAAAAGCAAAAACTATTCTCATTTAACCCCTTCATGACATACAATGTACGCTGTACGTCCGATTTTTCGTGGCAAGATGCGTAGCCGTACGTCCTCAATCCACCTACTTTGCCATTCCCCATGACGCTTAGACGTACAACGTACGTTGCTTTTTTTACTTCCTAAAAAGGCACTGAATGCAAAGCAATTTAAAAACCGATTGCAAAGTTGATTTCAACGATGTTGAAAATGTAAGAATAATACCACTATTCAATTTTTGAATATGGCACGTAATTGCGATGGAAAATACTTCCATCATGAAGGGGTTATTATTGTTTTAGTAGCATTACAAATGAAATATATCAGCCTAATGTATTGAGACTATCATTAATTCTAAGCTTTAAAAGGGATCCATCTCATTCTTTCAAGCACAACTTTAAATAAAGGACAAAAGACATCTTGAAAACTTAGGATCAGTAATTAAAAAATCTGCCTTGGGGATTAATTAAAATTCTCCTGTTATTAGAAATAAAATGAAACACTGATTAAAACAAAAAATTTTTTTATAAGCTCATATAAATCAGTTATTGATACAAATCCAAAAGTTAAATTGGCTTTCAATCCTAAAAAAAATCTGAGCCTACAAATAGGCAAATCTGCCACCATTTGAGCTTTCCATTACCGATGCATCATAGCTCTAACACAAACATTCTAGCCGCCTATTACCAACCACATATATTTAGCACAAACTTGATACTTGCACTTTTAACTCATAAGCAAGTAAAAAGATATTTAGTTTACCACCAATATCATTAAAACCAACCATTTGTCAGTTTGTTAGTGCTATGTAAAAGGCAGGACTTCAGTGTTTACCACCTAACATGCACTTAGTATGAAAGGTTTACAAAAAAATAATTCTTTACAAGTAGGCAACAAATATTCTACAAAGCTCCAGCAAACTAACCAAAGTATTAAAATGACCAAGAATGTAGAGCGCCTGCCTAGCTCTTGTGAGGGAAACATTCATTCTCTCTTGCTCAGCCAGAAACCTGAAAAGTGATAAAAGAATCATTGACTCATTATTGTTTGTGTGCTTTACACATCACTCCACCCCTGGCCTAAATAACTGGATAAAAAAAAATAGAAAGAATTTTTGTTTAATTTAAAAAAATATATATAATCAATATATAAAAACAAGATAAGTTCTATATAAAAAGGACATTTGAGAAAAAACAGGATATAGAGACTAATGACATAAAACTAAACGGGTCAGAACAGATGTTTTTTTTTAATTCCAAGAAAAAAATTCTAAGCAATACTTTGTCAAGACCATTCTAGTAGTATATATACAAATTTTGACTAAGGGCAAGAAAAAAGAAAAAGAAAATAATAATGAAACAAATGAAAACAGAACAAAAAATGATAATCCCAATTTTCTGTCTTTACAGTTAGTACCTCTAACACCTAAATGATGAGAACATTAATTTTTTCTCCATGAAAAGGCATGGCGTGGATACAGCCTGTCGTTCATAATTGAATCACTTCAATTTTATTTCAGAAAGACTTTCGGAAAGAGAAAATAAAAAAAAGGTTTGTACTTTCATGTTCGTTTGTTGGTTGATTTCTTAACGTCCCATTTCAGAAAGAAGGTTATATTGTAAATTACCAACTCTACATGCAGCCACACAAAAACAGAATGGGATAACAAGGAATTCAGTGTGTCATTTTCATTATACTGACACTCACTCACCTAGTAAGAAGGGAGATAACTCTATGAGGATTTGAATCTCAGATTGTGTGTCCAACATTAACTTGCTAAAGTGGTAGAATTTCTTTGATATCATTGGTCGCTTATGAGGTAACAAAAGAGCCTGCTTACAATAAGTGATTGCAATTGCACTTATAATCTTGAAATGTAAACAGAGTGTGAATGTATCTTTTTATCCTAACTTCTACATCTTATAATAATTATGTTCCTTTTTTTTGTTTAACTTCCAAAAAACAACCATCACACATTTTCATATTGCAAAGCACAGTATCTCAAAATTAGGAAGGGGTGTTTTAAGCATAATTATGAGCATTAGAAGAGACATTCTTTCCCTAACATTGACTAGGCACACCAATGAGATTACAATCAATTTAGTTTGAAATACACATACCCAACAGTGGATGGATTACTTTGTGCTCTTACACAAGACATGATGATCACATCTTTCTCCTGGCCCTGAAAGGCATCCACAGTTTCTACTGCAATTTTTCTCAGGTTTCTATAGAAGAGAAAACATAGTTTCACTGAAATTGTTGAATTTTAATATCATGAATAATATGGAAATAGTAACTAATTGTTCTGGCAATATGCTATTGAAAAAGCATCATGCAATACAATTGCATTTAATCTAAAAGAACAACTAGGAATGGCAATATGTTTGAAAAACACAATCAATTAACCCCTCTGCATGTGAAAGTGTTGGTGGCATTAACAGATACACACATGTAGCGTCATAATCTGTGAAAAACATGGAGCTCTCAAACTTTCTTGAACGACTACTAAGTTTCATGGCAGCATCCTATACATTGGCAGGTGTTTTTAAGACTAAGTCCAACAATTTTATGTGCTGTCGCAAGGAGGCAGAGCAGGGATAGCATGACTTCTGTCTCATCCAGTCACATTATATCAACCAGAAGGGAACAAGAAGGCCTGATCGTGGGACAAAATCCGTTGAGTCCAATTATAAGTAGCACAATCTGATACCCAGTTACCTTGCCCTCAAAGAAAGTTGCACTTGCAGCAGATGGTTTCATAGCAGTCGGGTAGCAGCTATATACAAGACAACTTGATAATCAGGCTGCAAAAAAATGCCTATGCGGTGACAGGTTACAAACCAGCTTTGAAAATATTATATTTAATAGCTACCAAACAGGGACAGAGCAGAGAATACCAAGACTTCTTCCACAGACGTTCTCATGATATTAAAACCAATCCAGGGAGAAGGCCGATTGATCAAGGAAAAGAACTTGAGATGATTTACTATTATGAGCTACCTAAATCCCACTTTCCTCAATACTAAGTAATTTTATACAATATCCTATTTTTAGCAGTGCTGAGGAACACCTTTGAAACATGTACTTTTACTTTTTTAAATCCAATGCATCCATCCCAAATTGGTATTTAAATCAATAACAGACAAAACAGAACAGATGGTAGTAGAAGGATTGTTTTTTTTGAGGTGGCAGGTGTATTTGTAACAGCAGACACAGTATTGGTAGGAAAATAAAAAATAACACACATACACATATATTTTATTTAAACAATTAAAAAAAAGAAGAAAAGAACAATATATATTTGAATCAAGTTTGAAGACCAACCTTTTTTGGAGCTGTCTCTCAATCTCTTTTTTCTGCATCCTATAAGGGCTGATTACTCCAATCCTTTCTTGGCAGACAATTCTGTTTTGTCTGTCTGCAGTTCGCCTGATAGCATCATTCACAAAGCTGCACAAGACTCCTGTACACTCTGCCTCAATAGGATTTGTTGTGGACCTAGTCATGTGTGGAGGGAAAAAAAACATTCATATCATGCAATGGGCATTGCACAAACTCTTGATTAAGGAAAAACAATGGTACAACACAGTTGTGAACCAACAATGACAAAAGATTTAAAAAAAAAAATTAAAAAAAAAAAAAAATGGGCCTGTTAATTTGTGCTTAAAATGAAAGCATTAACCAGAGAGAATAGCATTCATTTAAACTATCACATAGGAATGCATTCATCAGAACCATTAGAGAAGTTTATATGCTATCAAAGCAACAAAAAAGAGAAAGTATTTTTCAAAACTATCAGAGGGCACTCACTAAAGTTTGTGCAGTGCAAGGTTAATGAGGAAAAAAAAATTGTTTTCATCGATGAAAACTAAATGGCAAAGCATATCATTTGTTTTTGTTTTAATTTCAAAGCTGCCATAGAAAAAAATTACTTCAATTAATTAATTTTACCAAAATAATAAAATCGTTTTCTTAGTAAATTTGACCTCAACAATTTTTGGTTACTTCTATAAATATGTTTAACGTGAAAAAGTAGAACAAAAAATCAAATATTTTTGGTCAGCAATCTTGTGTTGTATACACATACATGCTTTCTGCAGCATTGCCTTCCTGCTCAATACTGTCAGCAATATCAAACACTAGATACTGAGCCAGCTTGTATGGATTGCTGTTCCTTTTCGCTTGCACAGTTCTGAAAGTTAAAAATGTAGTTGAGTTCTTAATAAGCCATTTTAAATTATCGTTAAGCCAATCTGTACCTATGAATTATTATTTTCTTTACCTCAACCTAGAGAAAAAATTTGATTTTTAGGAGAATACATTTTTTATAAGCTTAGCAGAAGATTTTTCATACGCACACAAAAATGTGCCCATATTTATTGTGGAAAAATTGTAATGTCATACGCCACTGAATTGTACTTTTCTCTCTTATATTTTTTTTTGTTGTTATTTTAATTTATGTGCTTTACCTAATAAACATGTTTTAAAGATGTAAAAGTTGATGAATTTTATAACAAAGGTTCCAAACCAGACATCAACAACTTCAAAGGGTACACATATTGTGATGACATTATTCTTATCTTTTAAAAAACAACTATAAAAACAACATGTTTCACTAAATGAATTTAAAAATTCCAGTAATCAGTATTTGTTGTCTCAAAGAAGATTAAAAGAAGTAATAGAAGATCTAGGGGAAAATATGAAAACTGAGCAAAAGTGTTAATGTTTGAAAAGAATGTAAGAAAAGAATTCAAACAAGCTCAATTATTTTTGAGTGTGAAATCAATGCTCTAATGGTTTCAAATTCTATTCAAAGTTAGTCACTTACTCATCCGTAAAGAGTTTTTTGCCATAAAAAGCTTCATTAGGAAACTTGAGTATGGCATCAGCCATTCTGTACTGTCTACAAAGACTTAGCACGGGTGTGCTGCTGCTACCATCTCCTCCTTCCCCTGTGTCCCTCTGTGTGAGGCACATATGAAGTCTGGTAAACAGGGATCTGCTCAGTTCTTTCTCTTGGGCCTTGCGTGAGAGAACAGTAGGCTGAAGCTGCTTCTGGTCCCCTACCAGAACAACCTTTCTACAGTTAAACTGCAGTGGGATCAGGCACTCCACCTCCTTAGCCTGGGTGGCCTGTGGTGAAATTGCATGATGACTATGACATAGTATGGAGGAAAACATGGAAATTTTGATTGCAAAACAATGTCAGTTGTCCCCATTTGACACCAAATAATTTAATAATAATAATAATAATAATAATAATAATAATAATAATAATAATAATATAATAATAATAATAATAATAATAAAAAAAAATAATTAACTAAAAAATCCCCACTTGTTGCATCTTTATATATATATTTTTTATTTACATACACAGTGTTAAGTGAATAGCCTGGGCCTGGTGTAACAAGAGGTGATGAATTTCTAATCAATCATTTCAGCAAAACACATATATGTAAAAAGCAAAACAGTACATCCTAATTACAAAATTTGGCTGCTTTTGTCATTATGACAATACACAACACAATTGACCAATTAAGGACAACTTGCCACCAACCTCGTCAACAATTATGCAGCCAAATGGTTCCCCTGCATCCAAGCTTGAGATGGTAGAATGTAGTCTGGGTTGGCCAAAGCTGCTCAGTGTGCCGCATATGACATGGCTCTCTTGCAACACCAGCCTCTCAGCATAAGAGTTATCCCTGCCATTTGGCTAAAGTGTGGATAAAAGAACTATGAATGGGATATCAAAATATATATCACAGAGGACTAAACTACTCTAAGAGCCATACTTTCATTCCTAAATCTCTTGCTGCGACTTCAAATCATAACATTTTGTTTACGTTGGTCCTAAACTATATAAAAAGCAATTATTAAACGTGATTTACATTACGTGACTTTTTTATGAGGAAGAGAACACAGCAGAACTAGTATACAACTGTAGGTGGAATCACCTTCCATAATAATAGTCTCCCAGGTACGATATTTGATTCTTAGTACATGATTTATTAACGTTCCATGCCAGCGACTAGGAATGTTTCATGGACAGCTCCAAAGACCAATATTTCATAGTTTTATGTACTACCACACAGAAAGAGAGCCAGAATATCAGGACCTCTGTATCAGTCCGCCATATTATCTTGACAACAGATCAACTGAGAACAATACTGACAATACAACCTTTCTCATTAAAAAGGGGGAAAAAATAAAAAAAATAAAAGTCTATGGAGATTGTGACATTTTTTGCTGCTACATAGTACGGCTGGCTTGAAGAAAGTACTAGAAATTACTCAAAGTTTAATTAGCACTTTCCCATTACGCTGCACACATGTTGTGCGGGTTGATACGCTCTTGTGCTAGCACCATTTTGTATTGATTTACACATCTTACGTCTCTATATAACAGCTTTTACCTATGCGAATTTTTTTATATTCCCTAAAATAGTGCGCACACAAAGCCTTGGGTTGTGCAATGGACGTGTAGGCCTAGTGTTATATAATAATCATGTATTCTAAGATTCCTAAAATTCTTCGAGCTTCTAGGCCTGGAAGTTTCTAGAGCATATGAGAGCAGAGCGCAGTAGAGATTGATGTTTCTTGTAGAGTGTTTATACTTCTGTAATTTTTTACCCGTAACTGGTGTGTAAGCACTGTCATTGAGATCCATTAGAGATCTAGATAATTATTGTCAAGTACTGATTCAGATCTTGACATTTTTTAGTTGTATTACTAACCCTCAAACAGAGCGTTTATCAACAAAGTTAAATTATTATGTTTCTACAAAGGATTTCAGGTAATGTTTATTTTGTTAATGTTGATAAGATAGTGTGTTCGAGTCTTGGTGAATTATAATTATGCAGCAATTGAACTATAACAGGGACCTCTTCATCGAATCAACGTCACAGAGATGAGCAATTATTTTTTATTCAACACATACAAGAATTTTTTTCAAGCTAAAAACCAACCTGTGCTTGCAAGTTCTGCAATTTTTTGCGAATTTTGTGCAGCTCAGCTTCTACCGCTGCTCCCTTTAATCGATTAAAAGAAAAAAAGAAGACACTTTTTACTGTAGTGATGCATTGCTGCAGCTACCAAATATGGACAAATCAGATTTAAACAGCAGATAAAATCAATACGCATTGTTTCAATACATTAAAATACAAGTTTCACATTAAAATTGTTGTTAAAAGCTTCCTATCTATATGCCAATATTAAAAAAAACGAAAGCAATTTATACAACATTTATAGGCTGTGTTTCAATACATTACATAAGAAAGTGAAGTTGTTTCAGAAGTTACATAAAGGATTTTGCAAGGCATTGCAAATGATTATTTACCTATTTTCAAGACTACACTGATAGTTGGAAGACTAATCCCAAGGAAAAAGGAAAAGCATATTCCTGATTCACATTATTTCAAAGATTTTATGATGAAAAAACAAAGGCAGTGTCAACTAGTCCTTATGGTTCACGTTATTTCTACAGAACATATTCCTTTCTATTCAAGCAAGTTATTCTTGATTTAGATATACTTTTTCAGTTACAGCTAAACTTTCTAAAATGTTTGTTTTATGTACTTAAATTGGATTAAAACTAGACAAACAGTACATAAATTTGATTTTTTAAAAATGATAATGTAGAAACCATACCTTTCAAAAATTTTGCCAATTGCAAAAAAAAAAAAAAAGCATGTCATATTCTTGCTTTTACCAACCTCAGCAGCCCCTACTTTTCCCACTTGGCTCTCTAGATGTTGTATCTTGTCGCCGTAAAACTTTATTTCTGCTTTCACGCTTTCTGGAAGACGGCTCTGCGCAACTGAAAAAGAAGTAAAATATATTTTAATACAACATTTGCTTTGCCTTAATAAAAATCTTTCATTTCTCCTTTAAAGTGAAAGGATCAGTTGGAAAAGAGTCAGTGGATTTACTAGGGGGAACAGAAATTCTACAGCGAGTATTTTCTGTAGAGGCTAAACTTATTTTAAATGAATTCATGGCTAAGATGATCCTTCCAATGGTCTTAAAACTGTATAGAAATTTGATATCAAATAGGCATAGGCACACTGTCTGTCTTTCTGTTTGTCTGGCTGAAGAATTAATAAAGTAATCTCTAATCAAGTTCTTTTTTCTTTTCCTCTCTCTTTTTCCCTTCCTTCCCACCTCTGCATTTTTCTAATCCTATTTCTTCTTTGCGCCTGTGCACACACATACAATTAATAACCACATGATTTTCTAGACTGCAATAGGACAGTTTGTGCTGTAAATCAAGAAAAGAAACATGGAATATCATTACTCACCTAGTAAAGCTTGTTTCTCAGTCTTGTTTTTCAGAGAGTAAGGCCTTATGTTGTGATCAATGTTCTCCTTCCCAATACGAATCATTTTAATCCCAGGGTTTCCTGTGAAATACAGTACGACTCTATTTCAACAATCTACCTCGTTAATTTTCAATGGTTGGTTGAATGAATGGTTTGCTGAAGCCATGTGTGTCTCACTACAACCAATGCCCTACCTCCAATATATAATTGTAACTAGAAAGTGTTGAGCCAACCACAGACACACACACACTTCACATTTTTAACTGACAGCTTTCACTCTTTGATCTCCTACCTTGCTTGACGGTCGTCAGTCAGCTGCCACTCCTCTCCCCCTTCCCTCTCTCATTATTTTTTTGTTGTGACCCACCCTTTCAGTATACTTGTGTATATTCATTGTTTTGTATTCTCTCTTAGAGGATTGGCAAGAAGTGGTGTAACAAGGATGACTCTGTTTTGCCTATACCACCTACATCTCTTTCTGATGGTTAACAAGTTGGATCTTTTTGAGCCAGTTTAATTGCTCTGTAACATTATGTCAAAACTCTTTACAAGTTTTAAATATGAATTATTATATTTATCTTGTACTAAAGTAAAAAGTGCATGCTCCACTTAAGCAAGCTCATAAAATAATTACTCCTATCTGTTACAATATCAAATTTAATACTTTCTGCAATAGGATAAAGACTAAAAGATAAAGGTAATTATTTCAGTGCTAAAAATATGTGAATTCTGTACACAATTTTTATTTATCAGATAACGGTACTCAAATAAAAAAGCACACATAACTTGTTTTTGTTTTTGTTTTTTTTGTAACTCATAGGTCAATGTTTTCAATGAAGTCCCTGAACAATTATCTTAAGTAGTAGCTACTGTGCTTAAAAGCATACCAGGTTATCTAAGAAAACCAACATCAAACTAAAGAGATATATTGAAAGCGCACAACAGCTTTTACGGACTTTTTAACTTGCTGCAGCCAAAATGGTTTTAAGTGTGTAAGAAAATCAATAAACTTAAAATGTCATCTGTAACATTCTTTCAAGTGCTTAAAGATGTTTAAGATTGTCAGATATTAATCTTGTGACTCTCTCTGAGATAGTCTTGTTGCTGACAGCAGGCATTAGGAAATAATCCAATAAACCGACTTCAAGGCATATCAAGCTTTATGTAAGAAACAAACCATTAACCAAATGTATCTCACCGGCTCGCTGATTTTTCTGGGACAAATTGATGATTCTCTGAGCAAGCTCATCAACTGCTGCGTTTGATGGTGTTGCCAGACAGATGCGTTTCTTGAACGCAGAGCCCTTGAAGAGCATATATGAGGTTCACAAGTAGAGATGCTGACATTTCCGTATAGACTATATACTTATGTATTTGTTTATTGGCAGATCTGTTGTGTGCAAATTTACTGGTAAATCACTTTTAGGATATTTGGCAATGCTTTAAAAGTGATTCGGAATAAACAGATTAACTTACAAAAACTCACAAACATAGCAGTGTAAAATCTCAAATCTTAAACATCATTTTTGTACATTGAGCTACAGACATTTTTGAGTAATTCTTTAAACTTTAAAAGCAACAAAATGTCAACACATGCGTGCTTAATAAAAAAAAAAATAAAAAAAATAAAAAATGTCCTTTTTTTTTACAACTATCTAATTTTAGGACAAAAAATGTCTCAAGGGATTATATGGGTGGTTAAATTATATCTAGAGATAATTTTGTCTCCAAAGGAGTTACGATCAGAGGGGTTGTGTAGATAGTAGATTTATTAAAACTGTAACTAAAAAAAGAGCAATAATTTGGCTATATCTATGGTATAACTGTAATAACAAGTTGAAGAAGAGTCTTGGTGTACATTAATTTTAAAAGATTTGGTGTATTAAAAGAATAATATTGATTTAATCATTGATACAAGTGTATGAGATAAACGTGTAATATGCCCTTGTCATTGAGTGTCAAACGTAATTACAGTCATCTCAGTAATGTGTACTTTGCTTTTGTACAAAACTCAAAGAAAAAAACAGTTAAAACCAGACATATTAAAAAGAAATAAAGTATCCAATAAACCAATTCACAAAACTATTTGTAATGCAGTCATGCATTGAATGGGTCCAAAATGAAAATAATCATAACAAAATGAACCCCACAATCAGGTGTGTATTGATAACATCAATAGATCTATAATATTGTTTGTATAAAGTCTATTTTGTTGGAGCACATCTGAACCAGTGGCTAAAAAGTGAAACAGAAAAACATACTATTTTGAACTCGCCATAATACAGCAAGGACAGCCTGTAAACTGTCATTGGCTTTATTTTCGAGTAATAAATTGTTGGCAGATCTGTTGTGTGCAAATTTACTGGTAAATCACTTTTAGGATATTTGGCAATGCTTTAAAAGTGATTCGGAATAAACAGATTAACTTACAAAAACTCACAAACATAGCAGTGTAAAATCTCAAATCTTAAACATCATTTTTGTACATTGAGCTACAGACATTTTTGAGGCTACTGAAAACTAGTTGAAGTTGGATACTTCAGTCAAACTGTATGTTAGCAAATCACTAATCCATTTGCTTAAAAACTAGGTTTTGAAAGATTGATAAGCCATTGAAAAGTAGTTTGAGCTAGACACGAAAGTCATAGTACTCGTTAATTACACCACAAGTCATTAATTCCTTGCGACAAAACTAGGTATTACCTAGTGAAATGGTATAATATGTGTGTTTGATGTCAAGAACTAAAGAAGTACTGACATTAAGTATATTATTAAGTAACTGCATCCCAAATGAGTTAAGTTGCAGTCAATACATTATCTACAAATTCTTCTATAAGGACAGAAAATATTACCAGAAATATTAGGCTTACTTTTAAGTGGCGCAAATACTTCACCAATCCAGTTTGACTTTTATCCCTGTTTCCATAACTTTTCTTTTGAAAATGAGTCTGAACCACAACTAGACTCATGTTGTCAGATTGCTACACAATTGCAGTATTATAGTATAACAGTATATATTGTATATCAGGCCCCAAACAAGTGTAAACAATTACGTACCCGAAGGATTTCGTATATCAACACCATGATAGTGTGTGACTTTCCGGTGCCTGGGGGACCTTGCAGGATAAACACTTTATCTCCTGATCTATGGACAGCATCTTTGATGGTACAAACAGCCTTTGCTTGCTCTCTGTTCAAGCTCTGATTAGGATAGACAAGAAGTGCAAAGGATTTATTGATCTATACTTTAATCTATCTCTGATCTATTATTTACTAAAGCACATTTATACTAGGTTAGGAGTATAATACAAACATGTCGTATGGTATATGAAAAACAAGTTAGTTGCATTTATTGCATGTGTATCATAGATCAGCATAATGTGGGGCATAGTCTTTTATAGGACATATATCTATTGCCTGCACTGTGTATCATAGGTGTATTGAACAGTATTTTTATTCTAGGTCTATCATATTGGATGTGTATCATAGGTCTGTCATTTGTTATGTACATTCTAGTGAGACAGAGAGAAAGTGGTAGAAAAAAAAAAAAAAAGAGAGAGAGAGGAGAGAGAGAGAGAGAGAGAGAGAGAGAGAGAGAGAGAGAGAGAGAGAGAGAGAGAGAGAGAGAGAGAGAGAGAGAAAGAGAGAGACAGAGAGAGAGAAAAGAGAGAGAGAGAGAGAGGGAGAGAGAGAGAGAGAAAGAGAGAGACAAGGAGAGGGGCACAGAGAGAGAAACAGACAGACATACGGACAGACATAGACAGAGATACAGCAAGAGAGAGAAAGGGAGTCAGACAGACAGACAAAGACAGAGAGAGTTGAGACTCAACTCAGAGTTGAGTTGCTTTAACATCCACGCACTATATAGACAGGGACTATATGGGGTCCACAACTGATGTCTGACAATTTTATGTGCTGCCACATATGAGACAGGGCAGGGATGATTCCTGTCTCAGTCGGTCACATGATACTGACATCGACCCAACCAGTTACAGGTGACGAAATTGGACAAATAAATCTGACAAACGTGGGATTCAAACCGCGGAACTCCCAATCTGGAGACCAACACTCTACTCTTGAGTGATGGGAGAGAAAGAAAGAAAGAGAGAGAGAGAGAGAGAGAGAGAGAGAGAGAGAGAGAGAGAGAGAGAGAGAGAGAGAGAGAGAAAGACAGACAGACAGAGAAAGAGAGCGAGAAATTTTTATTAGCTAAAGCAGATAAATTGTCATAATATTTTCGAGAAAAAGAAGCGAAAAATGCAGTCATAATCAGTTTCCCCTCTCCCTTACTTCTCCTTGTACAATTTGCATGGAAAAAAAATGAACCAAAAAACAAAAAAAACAAAATGCAGTATTACTGGAATTGTCTGATCCAGGTAATGATGATAAAAGATGTGCTTGGATAGTTTTGGGTCAGCTATTAGTTGTTTCATAAACTGATTATGCTGAACGCTGTTTAGGACTTCTATCTGACGCTCATCTGAGGTGACACTACACAGTTTCTGGCAAGGGAAAAAAGAAGATGATATGACTATCATGGGAAAAAAATCCTTTTCAATTTTCAAAATATATAAACAATTAAAACTTTAAAAAACTATTAAGTACAAATTATTCTACAACATAAACAACAACAGCAACAATAACAAAAAACGTTTTTAAAAACAGTATTGTGACAGGTCTTTGTCAAGTGTTCTAAAGTTGACTCCCCCAATGAAGTCATTTTTCAAGCACCATTTGGATATGACGTTGAAGTGCCATACTAGAATACTCAAATTTATTATATCTCACGAAGAAATAAAAGGGCCATGGAAAAAAAGGAATTGATTTGACGGGATGCAGTACCTATTACAGGTACTCTGGCATTACTGAATAAGTTCTAAAGCAGGAAACCTTTGTAAATCTTCAAAAATACAAAAACTATAGTTAAACTTACCACAGCAATTAGAGACCCTTTGGTAGAGGATAAAAGCTGAATTTTTGTTTCCAATTTTAAGTCAAAGGCAACAACATGCGATGATATGTCTCTTTCTGAAAGTATTAGAAAAAATCATTATATTTTCATTGCAGCTACATTTACAATCAAATAGTTGAAAATTATTTTAATGGGTTTATATATATATATATATATACAGTGGTCTCTGTGTAAGAACTCTCCGCCGGCCCTATGAAACATAGTTCTTTTTCTTGAATTAACACCACAACCAAAGCTCTTTTGGCCTTGTATAAAATCTAAGAACCGGTTTTAAATGAGCCAGATATAATTTATCAAAAATCATGTGTCAAGCTAACACATTCTTTTACCTTACTCATTGTGGTGAATATTTTTATAGAGATCTAAGACTGATAGAAGTGTCGCACATCTGTAAATACACACGATTAAATCGGTGAGAGGTGTGGGGAGACCATACATGAGTTTGTAAACCTTTGCAAACGGTAGGCTAGGCTGGAGCCATGTAAGAAGATCAGAGACATCTTGCTTCTGCCATCTCTTTGTCACGCCGACTCAAGGTACCTGTGGGTCTACATTCAGGAAATTCATAGATTTTTACATTGAGATGTTAACAGATGGACCTTAATCCCTCCCTCTGTAGGTAGGACCTGCCTTAAAATAAAAATCATAGGTGGACAGCATTTGTTTCGTTACACAAAAGTGGGTAGGCATCAATCACTGAGAAGTAAATGTGACTTCAGCATTCAACGAGGACCTCAATTTTTAAAATGGCGCCCACCACTTCTTTCGATTGCTCAACAAATTTGTAAATCACCAATTTCTTAACCAACTCTAAAAGGGTACGCATCCGCTCTCTCTCTCTCTCTCTCTCTCTCTCTCTCTCTCTCTCTCTCTCTCTCTCATTTCTTTCCCTCTCTTCTCCCTCTCACAGCCTTTTACTTTCTCTCTCTCAGCTCCTTCTCTCTTTTCCCTCCACCCCTTTTCTATCTCGCTATTCTTTCTTTCCTTCTCTTTATCCTTTTTATCTCTGTGATTCTCTCACTTTCTCTTTTTCTTTCTCTCTTACTCCCTTTATTTTTCGTCTCTCTCTATCTCTCTCCTTCTTCCAATTCTCTCCTATCTCTATTTCTTTTTTTTTTCCTTTCCTTTTTTACCTCTTCTCTCTTTCATTCCTTTTTTTTTTGTCTCTCCACCTTCGCCCCCCCCCCCCCACTTCTCTCTTTCTCTCCACCTTCCCCTGCCTCGTTATCTCTCTCACTCTCTGTCAGTCTCTGTTTATGTCTATCTGTCTTCTGTCTCTGTCTCTCTCTCTCTCTCTCTCTCTCTCTCTCTCTCTCTCTCTCTGTCTCTGTCTCGGTCTCTCTCTCTCTCTCTCTCTCTCTCTCTCTCTCTTTCTCTCTCTATCTATCTATCTCTCTCTCCCTCATCACAGAGTTGCTGATGTCTAAGGGTACGCAATCTCCAGATCCAATCATATGGTCCTAATGTTCGATTTTATTTAATTTCCCATAAACTAAACTCTGACCCCTTGATCAGAGCGTTTATTGTTTCTATAGTTATCTAAGACCATTAGGAGATGTGTACACTGCAGTAGTAGAGCAGTAATGCTGGTAAGCTATCTGTTGCAATTGAAAAAAAAACATTTTTCTTTCTCCCATTGCCAACTCTCAGGGAACTCAAAGAGTTTGACATGCAGTTGTGAATAGCTAGCTGCTAAAGACTGAGAATCATAGTTATTGCACTGACTAGAAAGAAGGAGAATCTTTTCATACTGCTTGAGTCAGTGTCCGTATCCTACTCTTAGATCCTTTTTTTGTTGTTGTTGGTTTGTTGTTGTTTTTTTTTAAAAGAAACTACAATTTTAGAGTAAAAGAAAGATTTGATTTCTCTTAACAAAGAATACTTTTCTTTACAAGTCATTGCATTCTAAAGACTGATGCGATGACTCTGAGTGTTGTTATATTAATATTTGAATCTTGTGAAATAGCGAGATAGAGGCCCACAGTTAAGAATTTTTTTAAAAATTTAATAAAATAAAACAACTCAGGTAACCTATGAACATAAAAATAAACCACAGATTACTAGTATTTGAGGACTGATCACTAGTTTACAAACTCCTAGACTCAATTTCTTCCCCTACCTTTAGAACCTGCACCCTCAAATAGCCCGCTTTCCTTGTCTTCTGAGAGGCAGGTTCTTAGGCGGAGACCAAAGTACCTGGTATTACCATTTTATGATTTACCAACAGATATTTCATTATAAAGTGGAAGGTTAAAAATATTAAAATTATAATTTAACTAATTTTTGAGACTATGCTCTTTATAAAACCTTGAATTTTTGAAAAATTACCAGTGTAAAATAAGACCTAGAATATTATTCCCACAATGTAATTGAGGTGAATAAACTGTACCTGAAACTGTTCTAAAGAACATTCCAATATTTGACCCACAAAGCATCATCCAAAGATGATACAATAAAAGCATTTAGGTTTGTGCACAGCAGCTATATAAGGCATTATATTGTAGCTTAAAATGCATCCAAACATTGAAAGAGAAAGATGATGAGTATTAGCATCTTAAATGTGCCTCATATTTTCACTGCGTTGAAATCATGTATTGTAATTCACTACGTTGAATCAATGAAAAATACAATTATGCAAACTTAGGTTGTGTATATGATTTAAAAAAAACTGTAAATACAAGGAAAAGAAAAATTAATCATGAAATACAGCTCACTTGGTATACTGAATATATAATTTTAATCTTACTCAAGTTTGTAGATTTTATACCTAGCTCTTGAATATAAAAGAGTCCTCTCTAAATTACAACTTGTAAGAACTTCTTAGCTTTTAAAAATGACACAGCCTTCTCTTTACAACCACCTCTTATAAGAACTATATATATATATATATATACTGATTTTTTTAAACTTCTGATAGAGCCAACTGGGAAACATAACAGCTTTGCATACTTAAAGATCACTCACTTGTTTCGTGTCCTAGTCTTTCCTGGTTTATTCTGCGAAAACTTGTAACACAAGCAAATTGCTGCTTCACAGAATGACCATTAGTAGTTTTTTTGTTGTCATTCTTGGCTCTCAGTATCAATACATCTCCAGGAAACAGGATAAAACTTGGGTCAGAGCAAAAACCTGAGTGAATATGAAAAAACGAGTGGGAAGAAAGAGAACAAAGTTTTACTTAAAATAGATTTGTATCTGTCATAAAGCAGTGTAAGTGAAAGAACCTTTATCACATTAAAATAATATAACCTGTGGTCACCTATGATCATTTTTCATATACATATATATATAACCGTCATAATGTGATTGGGAGCTGAGAATCCTCCAAATTATTCATTGATTTCTTTGGTTAAGCCTATGAGAGCATGTGGTTCCATTCACGATTTTCTCGCATGATAGAAAAAGAAGGAATAAAGGGCGAATGAAGGCCCATTACCAGTGGCAGTTGGTCGGCACCCTGCAGTACCATAGAGGTAGCCGCGAGAGGAACCAGTGGTTCTTTCACACAGAGGCAGTTGGCTGGCGTGCCATGCTTTATGGCTTAATACAGTGTAAATGCCCTGTATTTGAAACAATTCCAAAATTAAGATTTACATCTCACCTTCTACCTGACAAATGCCTATTGAACATCCATTTGGAGCAGGTTCATTTTCTGACTGGACAAGTCTTAAATATATATTTTTCATCTCATTTGAAGAAGTCCTATTTTTTTCTTCAGCACACCACTTGTTGAACATCTGGAAAATATGAATGGGTTACATAAAAGGTAAAAATTCAACATGTAATTCATGTTGATAATATCCACTAAATGTTAATAGCTTTTGCAAGAAATAAAAGACTTTTATTTAGATGTATAAAGAATATTTTAGGAATGTTTCTACCTTGGATTTGACAATTGCGTAACTGTGAAAGTGTATTCACATTTAGTCTGATTTACTACCAAAGCAATTGGTATATGTACATGTATACAGTTATGGCAAAGGTGACGAATGCAACTCTATCTTTCTTCTTCTTAAATTCTTCTATGCTATTTAATCTTTAATCTGAAATGAAGAGACTTTCCCTGTTATGCCAATTTGATGATTATTTTGAGCCAATTGAGCACTGATCTAATTATGTCCAAGAATAACTGATGCTGTTCTAAAAATACAGATTATGTACATGAAAGTCTGATCTTAGACGTTATAGATTAAGAATTAAAATAACAAAGATGTTGGGGGTAGGGGGAAATATGTAGGAAAAAAGCAAATTGTGATGATAGACATATATCACTATACTCTATACATTCATATGAAAATCAAACTCTCAAAGAGCAACCTTGATTGTAACACATTTGCACAATGTGTTTTATTTCTCAAGAAAGGATCTCACTTAGAAAAGGCAAAGAAGATAAAAAAAAAATCAGAAGAAAAAAAAAGCCCATAGCATCAAACAAAAATGCAAATGTAAGGAACTTGGCTGACAAGTTCAAGCATAAGACAAGAATTAAACTAAACTCACTGCTTAGGTCCATAACTTGTAGCATATGGGTCTTAACAAAATAGGGGGCGTGAGTAGATGGGTAGCTCTTTCAGTAGAGCAAAGGATCTTCTAATCACAGGTACCTCGCTCGATTATCCAATCACACTGCCTTGTTTGGTTGCTGGTACCAGTATAATGTCCTTCTCTTCTTTGACATAAAGGACCTTCTTGAGAATCTAACAGACCTTGATCTTTCTCCATCTAGGAGATCATTTAGCAAAATCGCCATTTTAAGAAAAACTTAGATTTATTTCACTGACAATAACTTAGAAAAATGTTTGTGATTTATTGCCCATCAAACCAATCACTGTCCAAATCTGGGATTTACATGCTCTTTTAGTATGTTTTCATAAGAGACACAAACTCAGAAGCGCCTGTTAAAACGTTGTTAAAAACACATGTTACACTATCTAATTATGTATTAATTATGTATGCAAAATTATGTTCTTGAATGAATGATTGCTTTTCATGTTCTATGTCATGTCATTTTTAATAAGATTTTCTTGTGTAAATGCACCTCAAGGAGAGTTTATTTGATATGGCATTTTATAAATCATTATTATTATTATTTATTAATACTATTATTGTTATTATCATTATTATTATTATTATTATTATTATTATTATTATTATTATTATTGTTATTATTATTATTATTATTATTATTATTATTATCATTATTATTATTATTATTATTATTATTATTATTATTATTAATTATATTATCATTATTATCATTAATTTTATTAAATAATGTGCTTAAAATTACATCCAGATATAAGGCAAGGTAAGGTAAACTTTTTTCATCCGGTTTGGAAATTTGTTCTGAAAATAGCCAACATAGTTGGATTAATTTTACATAAAATAAAACACCTATTACAAAAATTGTGGATGAAAAAAAAAGAAAAAAAAAAAAGTAGTATGGGCAGATCAAACATGACTCCTACAAAAGTGACTTACCCCTTCCCATAATTCCAGCTTCAATAGATTAGAAGTTATCTTAGCATACTCTACGGGTGAGTTGTAGTACAGTCTGAGTCCTTGTAAGAGCTGCCAATTACTCTTACCCTCCCCTAGAACCGGAGGAGGATCCTTTTTGACAACTAGAATCATGAAAAAGTGGGAAAACAGAAATAGAGAGAGTTGCTTTAGACTAGAAAAATATTATATATATTTCTTTTTTCTTAATATATATAATTATTATATTATACACAATTAGACTTAGAGGATGAAGAAATGTTCATTTGCTATGTAAAAGAAAAACAAAAATTCAAAACTAAATCTGATGACTTAGCGGCATAACAAAATGTGTCTTATCATTGTATAAACATTTTATATAGCATATTATATTTCAATTCATACTTTTCCCATCCTATACACTAAACAAATAAGTAATTTTGAAGGTAGTAGTTTTCACTTTATCATAAATGTACAATTTTGCCCTCTATTGATTTACTGCCTAATTTATTGCTACCTTCTCCTAAAATTGCTGATCTTATTGCCAATATCAAAATGCACATAAAGCATAGCTTATTTGTAAATTTATTGAATGGTCTAAACCTTTCATTACGAAGTTGCAAATGTTGCAGAAAATGAAGAGGTGTCAGCAAACTGAACTGTCCCCTTTTTTCTTAATCAAGAATATAAGTATGTAGTTGATTAATACATGTATACATAAAAGTAAAACCTAAAAAAAATCTAACTGTAGATAAACTTCATAAAATTTTTGCTATTTTGCTTTGCCTCTGACGGTGAGAAAGCTCACTTTGATTTAATCATAACTTTTATTTAACATAATTTGCGTTCATATAAACTTGTTTACAGCATGAGAAGCTTACAGAATAGACAGGAAATCTTTAAATAGGAAATGATATTGATTTAAATCACTTACACTGAAATTTTCTTTGTTCTTCTAGCCAACTTGGGTTCCACCTTAGCAGACTTTGGATCATGTCTGTTTTGAAGTTGCCTATGTGCCCTGGAGCTGAGGGTGCTTTGCGCGGCACACTTTGATGTATCTGGTTAGAGGCTCTGAACTGATTGGGCATCTTGTCGGGAGTTCTGGAGGACCACACAGAATTCTCTTTAAAGATAACCCTTCTGTCTTGTGGATGTGCACCAGTTGTGATTTTATCCATGGGTTTTTTCAAAATACCGCGATGAGGTGCCATCATACCAGGAAAGACTGGCGGTGCATGACTTGCACCAGGTGCATCCACATGTGACGATTTGATCATTATGTTTTTCGTAGGAGCAGGAAGTATAAGAGAAGGTTTATTTGAATTTGTTAAAGGGAGGTTAACAGATGGCTGTTCCCCACCATGGGTGTTTAATCCTTGGCAAAAGGAGGAAATGTTATCTTTCTGCCTCTCAGGTCCTGCAGGCTTCGATGCAGGAACATTTTGAGCAGAAAGGACCTGTCTGTTGAGTGAAGCTGAAGCACAATCATTCTCTTCATCTGCAGAAAATTCAGGAAAATGGTTTGACTTAGGAGCACTATCTAGAATGTCCTCCTGTTCATAAATGACCAACTTGTCATGTTGGTCTTCTTTAAGGGCACAGTGCATGACAGACTTATTCTCCCCATGAGCAGATGTTTTTACAGATTCACTCTGAACATGTACAGGAGGCTTTAAAGTCTTGACTTGTTCGCCTGCATGATGTTTTTCAGAACTCTTCTCTTTAGACCCAAGATTGACTTTTATGTGCTTGGTTTTCATAGATTCATTCGGTCTACTGGATGGATACTTTGTCAAAGCTTTGTTAGGAGCTTGATCATGAGTATCTTTTACATACTTGCCCTGTTTATGGGTAGGATGTTTTGAAGAACTGTCACTTTTAGAAGCCTTTTCAGACTGGTTCTTACTGTCAGAGTGTTTTTCAGATTTATGACTTTTATGAGCATGATTTTTCGAAGAACCATCCCTTTTATCAGAACAAGTGTGTTTATGGATATACTTTTCTTGCTTTTTATGGGCTGGATATTTTTTAGAATCTTTCTGTTTATCAGAATGTGATTGTTTATGAGAACATTTTTCAGATTCATTATTATGGACAGGATGTTCAGGATTTTTTGAAGAATGAACATGGCTGTGACTATGCTTTCTAGATTTACCCTGCTTCTTGGGATGATCATGTGCAGAACTTTCCTGTCCCTGGGAAAGAGGATTTCCAGAACTACCCTGTTTTTGGAAAGGATGATTTGCAGAACTACCCACTTTGAAAGTTTCTACTGAATGACCCTCTCTAGAGATAAACGGTCTATGAGGGGGCCTCACAGATTTATTCTGATTTGATGAAGAGGACTTGACATCTCCGTCTTGACAGTGAGCAGGTTTTTGTATTCTGCCATCCTGTCGGTGATCTGATTTAGTAGAAGTCTTTGACAAATTATCTTTTTTATTTTCATCAGGATCAATCATTTCAACAACTGCCCCCTGTTCATCACTACCTAGAAGGTCTTTGTCTGCTTTCTTCAGTTCCCGACTAGGCAGGCCTTTTGATAACAGGAGCTTGTTCACTGGAAGAACAGCATCCATAATTGGTAGGCCTAGAGTCATAATGTCTTGTGTAGATGGCATGACAGCATCTTCAAAATTATGATTGTTGTCTCTTACAGAATGTCTATCCTTCACACCTTTGGAAACTTCTCCTTTCTTTGAATGGCAACGACTCTTCAGGGCAGCCTTTGCAGCCGCTATGGAGTTGTTCAATCTGTTTACATCTCCAGATGAATTGACTTTTCTCCGTTTGTTAAGAGATCTAGAAGCTTGTTCTTTTCCAGATTCTTCACGTTTTCGTTTTTCTGTATTAGTCACAGTCATTGAATTAGTGGAAGCTTTCACTGATAGCCATCCATCTTTGACCCTATCAGTTTTTTGTCTCTTCGTTTCAGCCCCTTCTGACTGTGAATCTACTTTTGTACGTTTTTTACCAATAGCAACTTGTTCATCCTCTCTCAACATTTCATTTTTTTTTCTATCATGAATGGTCTGTGGGAGTTTGGCTGAAAAGTCTTTCACTATGACACGAGGCTGATAAGAGGGGTCGTTTTGCAGGATCACTTGTTTAACATTAAATCTGTCAAACAAATTTCGTTTTATGTTATTTTCAAAAGAAAGCACGTTAGATTTTGTAATTGTATCACCAGACAATGGATCACACAGGTTGGATTTGCTTCCTGCAACATTTTGAATGCCTTTATCTGGTTTGAAACTTCTGCCGTCCTCTGTTGGGCTTTCATTAATGCTAGACTGTTTGTTTGTTACCACATCACTCAATTCATCTGAAGCATTGACAGTTTGAAGTCTAGAACACTTTGAACTGAGGCTGCTACTGTTGCTGGGACCTTCTTTCTTTCCAACAGCTTGACTCAGAGATCCTCCAAAGATATTTTTGAAACGTTCCTTCATCACTTTAAAACCAGTCAATTGAGATGTGCTTACATTGGGCACATGTTTGATGTCACTTGAGACTTTTAACTCTTTGACATCACTATCTGAGCTACTCGTTGGAACATTGTGCACTATTTGTGTTGGCTGACAATAAACATCATCCTCATCAACATTGGTAAAACCATGAGTTTTAACTTGTCCAGTACTCTTATTGTTAAGGTTTCTAGATGAACTATGCTTTTCACTTCCTCCACTAGCTATATACTGATCTGAATTGCAAATTTGGGTTTGCAGATTGTAGACATCATCATCATCACAATTGACCACATCTAAATCTTTCAAACCATGATTTTTTTCACTGCTGAGATTTCCTTCAGGTTGAGGGCTCTTCTGTTCCGCACTGGCCATTTGAGTTTGGCAATTGTAAACATCATCACTGTCTTCTTCATTAGCAACTTGAAAATTTTCTATTTCGTTATCAGCATGTGCATATTTAGGCAGTTGGTCTGGTCTATCATCCTGTAAGATGGGATTAGGGTTCAGTTTTTGAGTTGGTAACATATAAAAATCATCATCACTGTTGGTTTCACTTTCTGCTTTCAGATTAACCACTTGATGATTCCTCGATTCTTGGGCATCACTGCTTTCCGACACAATTATCTGAGTCGGGTGATTGTAGTCTTCTTCTGAATCTTCTTTTATATGATTTGAGTTGAAAGGCGGCATGTCTTTACGGCTAAATTCAAAAGCCTTGTGCGACATGGTAGGCTGATGTACTTTGTTATTCATAAATTTAGTTTTAACATTATTCTTCTCTGAGGCACAGACATATTTGATACTTGTTTTTTCCCCTTTAAGTTTGCTAGAAGTAGAATCTTGCAATTCCGGACAAGATGCATCAGTACTTTCATCTCCACTGCTGTCATCACCATCATAGCTATCATCAGTCACGGCAGAGTCATCCTGTTTGACAGGGCAATGGATATTTTTGTGATTCTGACTTTTCTTGTCACTGCCATTTTTTGCCTTATTATCAATCTTCCTCCTGCTATCTTGATGGTGGTATGAATCATAACCATCATAGTTTTCAATAATCTGGGTGGTTTGATCGTACAGGTCCTCATCAGAAGAGTTCCCTCCATCTACAACTTGAGTCTCTTGAAGATATTGCTCATTTAAATCACAGTTATCTAAATCTGTTATCTGTGTTTCTTGGCCATACACACTTCCAAGACTTCCAGTTAAAAAAGGTTTCCTTGATTGTTTATTGGATGCAGTACACCGAGGTGCTCTACTTGTCAATGTATGTTTAAGGAGAAGTTCATCATCATCTGATGAAGAAAAGAAATACTTCACCTGAGTTTTGGCATTAAAAGGATCTTGGCTTGCAGTCTGACTTGCAGGATTCACCTGAAAATTGTTTTCATGAGGAGCTTCTGAGGCTAAAGTTTCTGTGCCGAATGAGTCACACACACTAGAAGGGTTGACTACAGGTTGGGTGGGTGCACAATATGGATCACAATCACTAGAATCATTTCTGACAGCAATTTTCCTTCTATCTATTTGTTCATTTTTTATAGCGGCAATGTCAACATATTGAGGTTGTTCACTGACTAATGTTTGAACACAGAACGGGTCATCATCATCTGAGACATAAACCAATGGCTGTGTCGACATGCTGTAAGGATCAGCATCAAAGGCACTGTAATTTACCGCTTTAGATGTATTTCCTCCTTTGCTTTTGGAAAAATCACAAGTTGGAGGACCTTTTCTTGATAGACTTTGTGTGCGGGATTTGTTATCATAATCAATATCAGAGGTGATCACTTGAGTAGCAATGTTGTATGGATCACTGCTAGAAGCACTTTGTTTGTATATGTTATCTCTGTCTAGAGAATTACTACTTTTCCTAATCACTTTGGAATGTCCACTTGACAGACTAGATTCATATTCAGCATCTGTTTGCATACATTGGGTCTCTCGATTAAACAAATCATCATCGCTGATATCACATTCAGCTTGCAAATGATTAAGTTTTGAGTTTTGAATTTCCTCTTCTGTCCTGCCATTATCAGAGACATCCTCATCATCAACACTATCCCTCTGATAACCCCCCATGGCGTTATTCTTCATAAAGCTGCCTTCACTTCTCTGCTGCCAGCGAAAAGAAGAGATTTCATCATTTGGTTTGTCTTCCTCCTCATCCATTTCACCACCTATTTTAGAGGTCAAGAAATAGTTATCTCTCTGAGTCTCTACATCACTACATCCATGCTCCTCATTGCATTCTATCTGTGCAAGCCAGTCATCATCATCATCCCAGTCGTTTTTACCCTCCAAATCCTCAGACTCAAGAGAGCCATGTTGAATCATTTGACTCAGAAAAATTTCTTCATCCTCTGAGTCAAATACATACAGAGAACCATCATCTGCAACTTGATAAAAGGGACTGGCAGATTTCTCATTGTCATCATCATCCTCTGATTCTTTTTTTACTATGACGCTGCTGGAACCTTGTGGTGGTTCAGAAACTGAAACTGTATGGGAAAATGGCAATTCAGAGTTTTTCTGAAGTTCCAATTCAGATTGGTCACTTCTAACTGTTCTAGATGGCCCTACATCACCTGCCGTTTCTGTAGAGTCCAGAGATGAATGTAGTCTCTGTGTGCCTTTGTGCATATGCCTACTTAAAAACACTGGTGAGGTGTCAGTCTTTCCTTGCTGGCCTTGGTTTGGGCTTGATGTCATATGGGTTCTGGATGTAGATGACTCACTTCTAGCAGTCTCTAGAGTTTTGTCCACATGGTCTTTTTTTGTTTTTTTTTCAAGCATTGTAGAGACCTGGCTGAAAAAGCTACAGGAGTCATCGCTTCCTTCATCACTGGATGAATCACAATGTTCATTATGTTTTTTGACATTTACACAAGTAGTTGAAAGACAATCTGTTTCTGTAGCTGAATTTCTAAACAGCTTTACTATGCTATTTGGTCTAAAGTTCAAAAGTGGCTGCCTTTTGCAATTGAATGTTCCAGCAGTTTTAGTTTGAATGTTGATTTGACCTGGCAATTCTAGTCTTTTTGACTGATCCTTGGACAAGCAATTTGAATTGCTCTTTGATATTTCTTGCTTCTTAACTCCTCGAGAAGTAGAATTTTTTTCCATATTGACAACTCTATTCTTGGGGTTGATGGGGGTGAAAATCATGTCATCAGCATCTGACGAACATGATTCCGATTCTGGTACAACATCTTTGCCATGTGCTGCAGATTTTGATGCTAGATTCACAGTTTTCACAGGCAGATGCTCTTCTCGTTCAATAGAAGAAACTCTCACATCTGGGTCTTGTGTGTCTGGCATGCTCGGGTCTGGGAGCTCATCATCACTTTCATCAATTATGCCTTCCATAGTTGAAAAGTGAAAAATACTCCTCACATTAATAAAGAGATTCTCAGTTTCACTCTCAGGAAATCAGCATTGATGCATGAGCACTCCCATCTGGTAATTTTGAAAATTTTGAAATGCGTGTGTGGGGAGTGGGGGGGGGGGGGTGGGGGGGGGGTAAAAATAATGTTAAGTAACAGATGACTTGAAAAGCAAATAGATATCTATATTTATGGAGTTCACTTTAAAGAAGTTTTATGTAGTATACAATATTCATTCAATACTTATAAACATGCAAAATTAAATTTTCGTTCAAATAAACATACAGTTTATATAAAATAACAAATGCTTCTATTTTGGAAGTTTGCCTTCGATGAGCTGTAAACAACAGATAGGATTGTTCAGAGGTATAAGTTTCAATCAACACTGATGAGAGAAGTTAAAATACGGAAAAACAGGTATTTCCGTATAATTAGGAACCGTACAGAAGAAACCTGGAAAACATGATGTCTTTTTGGGCCTCGTGCTAATTAGGCCTGTACATCATTTTTCTCTCTAGGCTAACCTAAACTTAAAAAAAAACAGCACTTAATGAATCTAGCCTTTGAAAATCAAATTAAAGTAATATTTCACTTATATATAGCCTTTAACAATTTCAGTAACTTGCCCGTTTAACCGGCTCAAAAGCCAGTCCAAAAAGTAACTTAAGTCAGTATATTAGATCTTGTTAGTGAACGAAATATACGAAGCCAGTGAGTGTTTCAACTTCCTTTTTAACTAGAGCTGGGGCATGCTTTAATATACTTTTGGTGATTTATTAGACATAAACAAGAAGCCTCTAGTGTCTTGCAAACAGAGTTGTATCTTACGTCGATCATACAGCATGATGTCATAACAACAATGAACCATTTAACACCCAAGAAAGTCTCAAAACCTGAAAGCAGATGATTTTGTTGACTTCGCCGTGACAGACTGATAGTATACCAAAATGACGTTGATCACATTTCCGAAGGCATTTTAACATTCCAATAAATTTTCGACCAATTGTGGACACATTTCTTGCCATTAACTCATAATTTTTTTGAGGATCCTCTTGAAATTTGTTGTGCAAAATTTTTGTAAAAAATTGTAACTAACAAAAATACTGTGCAGTGCCCTATAATTGGCGCACAAAAGTTCATATAAGAATTTAGAAATTGTGTGTTCTTGTTCTGTAACATAAAATTTTAAACAGGACTACACAAACATAGATATGGGTAGGCCGACATTGTAAAACTAAAACATGTTTGTTTGTTTGTTTTCACCTGGCTATGAAATTCAGTTTCGAATTTTGTGGCAAAGCACAGGAACCAGCCATTAGTGACTTTTGTTAGCTTGATGACTTGCATGTGCACTAAAGTTTTCAAAATCGATCTTGGCCTGCAACTGCAGGTTGCATCATACCATCAACCTATGCTACATTTCTAGACATTTTAGCACGAAGGCCGAGGCTAAAAATAGCTCAATCATGTGTGCGTGTGTGCGCATGCGCAGGCTCTACCCTATGCAGCAACGGATTGCACAGTGAGCGCCCGCAACATGCGACAAACAGGTCACTGATCCGGATTCTCTGCGATGCCTAGAGGAATACCTAGGGCCTAGGATAGTTCGAATTTGGACACTCTCCGGCAAAACACAAACTCTGGTTATAAAGCACAAATACTCTGGCGAAACACGAACACATGCAAATTCGGGAGTCATGGGTGCAAACGGAATTGCGTTCCATCACTTCTGGATTTGGCGAGCAGTATCCAGCTCTATCGCACGACAGCATTATTTATTGTAGGGGGTATGAAATAAATGGAAGCTGTGAGAGACTTTTAGCCTGTAAAACGTAAGTAGCAGATTCTGGGCACTCCTTGAGTTTTGTGGTCCCTAGAATGTAGGCGATCAAATGGGTGGGAGGCCGGAATTCGATTATTAAAATTGAATAAAATACAGTTCAGCTGTACTCGCTGTCTTTTTGTCATTTTGTTCTTTTATCAAAATTGAATAAAATACCTGCCAGCTGTACTCTCTTTCTTTTTGTTGTAAAAAAAAAAAAAAATTAAAATTGAATACCTACCAGCTGTAGGCTACTCCCTGTCTTTCTGTTATTTTTTTTTTTATTGTACATGTATTGGCATGATTTGTTTGGTTCATAAAGATAGATTTGATTGTATTCAATTGTTTATTTGGACACGGGTTGAAAGCCCACCAAGCCAATTTTTGATTGCCCACAGGCTAGGGACCACAAAAGTCAAGGAGTGTTAAATTCTGTTTTTTTAAGTGCCAAGTTCCAGTAATTTAAAATGCTACTGTAGTGAAATAGTTAAAAATGTAATAAATTGATATTTCAGAAATAAATGCTTGAATGATGATATGCAAACCTTGAATGTTTGTGCCAACAAACTGTAGTGTAAGAGTGCCTCTAGACATTAGGCTACTTGATCGTGACCAACGAAGTCTAGTAGAACTAGACTATATCAGAAGCCCAGATATTGATCAACGAAGTCTAGAACTAGATCTAGAGCAGAGACGATGAATTAAACTTAAGTAAGATTTCCACAAATAGAAGCACTAGATCTAGATTCAACTTCGAACGCCGAAGTGATAGTGTTGCAGTGTCTGTTTTCACTATCTATCAGTTTCCACTTTGCATTTTGCAGTTTAGCAGCCAAATTAATTTGTTACTTTTTTCGGTTTCATTTTTTGTCGTTTCGTTTTTCCAAGAATATGCATAGCAGTGTGTTTTTTCTCAACAAATCGTGAATTTCGCTATAGCCAAGCGTGATTTTTTGAAGTGTGTATTACCCGAGTCTGTGGTACATGTATTGAAACGGTCAACGCTCTTATTAAGGGATCAGAGTTTGATTTGAGAATATAGACAAAATCGAACATACCGACATACGATTGGATATTTCGCTTCGATGAACTTCGCGCCCCTGAGAGAGAGAGAGAGAGAGAGAGAGAGAGAGAGAGAAAGAGAAAGAAAAGAGAGAGGGGAGAGAAAGGAGGAAATAAATAAATAAAGAGACATAGATAGGGGAGAGTTGGGAGAAAGAGAGATAGAGGTTTAGAGAGAAAGAAAAAGTGGGGGTGAGAGGGTCAGAGATAGAAATGAAAGAGAATGGTGAGATAGAGAAAGTGTATAGGGGGAAAAGAGAAATGGGATGGAGAGAGGGGGCGAGAGTGAGAAAGAAAAAGAGAGAGAGAAATCAGAGAAATAGAGAGAGAGGGGCTGGGAGGGAGAAGGAAAAGAGCAGGAGAGACAGAGAGAGAAAGAGAGAGTGGGTGAGAGAGAGAGAGAGAGAGAGAGAGAGAGAGAGAGAGAGAGAGAGAGAGAGAGAGAGAGAGAGAGAGAGAGAGAGAGAAGGCGCGTACCCTTTTAGAGTCTGTTAACAATTTAGTGGGTTGAAAAATCAGGGTGCTTGTTGAATGGTCAAGTCACGTTACTCCTTAATGATGATTGTATACCTACCCACTCTCCCGTAACGAAACAGCGAGGGTAGGGGTCTAGGTTCGTCGTTTAAATTCTCAATGTAAACCTCGTTGAGTTTCCTGACTGTAGACCCACAGGCGCCGCGAGTCGGCGTGACAAAGAGATAGAGGAAGGGATCTTAAATGGCTGTAGCCTACTTTGTAAAGGTTCACAGGCTCGTGTATGCTCATCCCCATCTATCCAAAATTAAAGCAGCGAAAGAGGACCACAAAAGAAACAGTGATCTCGCGTAGCTCGTATCAGCAGTGCTGTGCATTGACGAGAAGGAAGTACGAGCTTTGAATCTCAGCCGGTACACTCTGAAGAATGTATACGTCAATGGGTAGGTCTTCCCTCGTCTGCGTGTTGTTTTCTTCGAGAATCCAAGCGGTCCTTTGTTTGTTAGTTTCATAACGTCCAACGGCAATAACTAGACTATCTTGTGGGTGGATCTCATGATTGATGCCGCCAAGTATTTCCTTGGTATTCCACCTAATTTTAAAAATATATGATTTATTAGTACATATATCAGTACCAGTACGTATACCGGCACCAATCAGATTGATAGGCCCCCTAATTCACGTTAAATATTAAAACTTGATCAAATGTGTTGATTTTCCAGATTTTAATTTTCTTCAGAGTTTTATTCTTTTCAAACAAATTTTTTTAAGAATAAATTATAATTACAAATAATTATAATAAATGTTCCCTATTTACAATGTGTACCAGCATGGTAAATGCAGTTTAGTTTTGTTTCTCTTTTACGATATAATGGTTCGTACTAAAAATAAAAGTGTCACTTTTCTAATTGATTTTTTTGGGGTAATATTACAATATTTAAGATGAATTATAGTCAGAGGCAGAAGAGACAAACTAAGTTTTTGATCCAAGCATTTCATATTATTTTTCTGTATATTAGTGTGAGATCTATCAATAGGGTTAGAGAAGCCAGGTTATCTATACCGCCATCATAAATGTTCATGATTCTTGAATTGGGTAATATTTGTTGTAAAAAACAGTTCCATTTCGACAGCATCCTTGATATGCGTGTATTTTGTAAAAAAGAGAATGACGAAGAGTCCTTTTTAATTTTACGCTTTTAAGCAAAACTAATAAGCAGCGTGTATATTACATGCATTTCATGATAGGAACTTATGTTTCCTTCTAGTACAAACGAAAACAGCTTTACCTAGAGCGGGGCGAACGTTGGTCTACGGGTCGGGACAGTCGCGATCAGGAACTTTGTGTTTGTATGCAGTGTTACGTGTATTCTTGTATATGCATGAAGAGGTGTGTGTCTTTAAATAAGAATTATGTATGTTTGGCAGTGTACTATTTCAATAACTTTACACGTGACCGTAAAACGCTCATTTTATTTTTTATTATCATTATTATTATTATCATCACTATTTTTTATGTCACACATGTACAACTGGTGTATTTATGTATGTACAACCAAGAACAAATTCCCTATGGGATAATAAAGGATTATCTTATCTTTTCTTACACTAAGTGTGTGCCAAATTTGTGTGCTTCCATGACTAAGGCCTATCTTAGTTCAAAATAAAACCTTGACTAGAATATTTTGTTTTGAACATACTATAAGATTTTACGGTGAAAAAAAAACACACAAAACAACAACAACAACAACAACAAAAACAAACAATTACTATGGATACCCAACCTAAGGCCAAACCTGAAGCTATGACGTTAATATATTCTAGATTTTTTTTCATTAAAGATAAAGTCTCAGTGAAGTGTGTTTCTTCA
Organism: Elysia chlorotica; assembly: GCA_003991915.1. NCBI lineage: Eukaryota > Metazoa > Mollusca > Gastropoda > Plakobranchidae > Elysia > Elysia chlorotica. The sequence continues at coordinate 785,989 of RQTK01000084.1, forward strand.
CTATACCGTTCTTTTCTTCTCCAACACCAAATATAGCAGCCCTTTTCACTTACAATAATGGGCATTTTAGGCGATTGTTTATTTTTTAAATTTACTTCAGTGCCTCTAACCAAATGTCAAAACTATCATCTTTGCTAAATGAATGTTTCAAATTTCAGATATTGATATTCAATGCTGGCTGTATTGTGAACTTATCTATATAAAAAAAAACCGCAAGAATGGAACAAAACAAATTTCTTATTAAAAAGTTATGTTAACTCCCTTGTAGTTTGGTCAATGTAGCATAAAAATCCAATATAAGCGAAAAAAGAAAAATGAACAAACATTAAAAAAGAATAAAAATCAAACCTAAAATAGTTTGCTCTCCTGATGATAATGAAAAATGTTTTAGTAGGGCGGTCCCAAATAGAAAAATCTATTTGAAGTGTGATTGTATTACAAAATAGCCAGGAATCTTTAAATTTGACTTTTAAAGTTCTAAATAATGCAGTATTACAATGACTACTCCTGAAGATTCCTATAATTTTGGCAACTGCACCAAGTGAGATTAAGCCTCTGACCTAATGTTCTTTAATTATGAGCACTACTGTACAGTACAAATTGAAACATCTCCCGACCCTTCCTAAATACAAATACATACTATGAATACAAATTATGAATTATGAATCTACTGACTTATGAGAGCTGCAGCTGTCAAAATAATCTGCTTCACCCATATTCCAAATTTGTGAGTTTTCTTACAACCCCATTTATATTCTGTTATGCTTTGTTCCACAGTTTGTTTGTCTTTATTGATTTTTCAATTTTACTGAATAATGATATCTCAGTGGAGACTTGTTTTGAATGACAATTGCTTTAAAAGTTTGAATCAAGGAAAATACCCAGAATATTTGTCACAACAAATAAGCACTCTATTTTCTTTTTCCAGCAAACAAAACATTTGTTAGCAAATTTAAGTCTGATACAAAGTTCCTTTGGATAATTGTTGAATTTTATTTGGTAGAAAAAAAGTCAGTCATGCATAATCAGTAAATAGATGTACAAGATATATTACCATATAGAGATTTATAAAAAATGAATCAATACAATAAAGCAGCGAAAAAGTATCATATTAGGCCTAGATAAACGAAAGTTATGAAAAAAATAACTTACCTGATAGGCTACTACATAATGTAACGTGATTTAATATTTTAGATTGAAATAATTTTCGAAGAAAATTTGATCGCCATCATTCAGAAAATCAATCCTGCCATAAAACAAAAACCTTATTATCCAATAAGTTTTATCATAATTAATTAATGTGCTTTAAAATATATTGACAAGAATACCCTCATTTTTTATCTATGAATTGAGTTCCTTCATTTTGCCTCTTAAAAAACTGGCAATCTTTCACGCTCTTCTAAAAAATGAGTAGAGAACAGTGTTTTTACCATTACTTTAAAGTCAAATGAAGCTGTTTTTCAAAATTAAGAGGGATGCATTTTAGTGCTTTTATCAAAGAATAGGGAAACGGCGTAAATTTTTCAGATTAATAACTTTTAATTTTGTACGAAAAATGTGCTTTGTACTTCTATTTCTTAACCGTATATGTACATCTATATGTAGGTATGTGAAGTATTTTCAATATCACTGTGACAATATTGATTGTTGAAATCAAATAATTATACTCTTTATATATAGAGGACAAAACAGTACTTTTTACTAACGACACAACAGATAATGTTTGAGCAAAACATTACTCTTGAAGTTATAGGAAATATTACCTCATACTTCAGAAATCATGGTAATAAAGTCCTCAAGATTTCAACAGATTGCAATAGAATGCATTTATCAAAAGAAAAAAGGAATGAATCAATTGGTTTTACGACTTTTTTTTCTTTCAAAGACTTAACCTTCAATAAAAAAAACAACAACAACAGCATTACATTTTCTGCATAATTAGAAAAACAAAACAAAAACAGAGCCAAACTTTTGTTGTAAAATCATTTTGAAAAATCAATTAAAATTAAAAAAAGGAAAAAAATAACAACATATTTTAGAAAAAAATCGGAAAAGACACTGTATGAAAAAGATATGCTTTGAATTTCACTATCTCTACTATAAGACGTAAAAATGAACATTGTATGTGCTCAGTGTGAACCAAATAGGCCCTAATCTTAAAAATGTGTATCTCCATGTTGTACAAAGTAGCTTTATTTCCTACCATGAAGTTGGGAGTGACAAAAATTTCAAATGCATTAAAAAGTAGGAAGTCAGCTGTAAAATTTACATGCATGGGTATATAATTTCAAAGCTGATTATGAGGCTATTTTCTTTATATCATAGGCTTGCAGCAAGGCATTGTTCAAAGTACAGTTTATTTAACAGATTTAACAAATTACAGTTCAGCAAGATCAAAGTTTGGAAAAGATCACAAAATTGTATTCACAGGAGATAAATCAATATCAGTGAATAAAACAATAGCATTTCAACATGCAAAAAAACAACAAAAAACGCTACAACAATAAGAAGCATCAGGTTTATAACAAACATTGTTTAGTCATTACTACCTCAATGACAAAAGGAAAAAAAAATTGAAATGACAAAAAATGTTGAAAAATTTTATTAAACAAAGAGATTCTGGTATTTTTAAACTTCATTCAAATTAATGGTACAAAAAAACACACACACACACAAAAGAAAAAGAATCAGAACAAAGTGAAACAAAGCACAACCCCCCCCCCCCCTTAAAACATTAAAAAAAAACAACAGAAAAGAACAAAGCACCCTTTTTTTTTGTTGTTGTTGTTTTTTTGTTGAACAACCCAACACGAAATAGAAAAGAAAATATTCAAATAAATAAGGGCAAGATGGAGCATACATCTCTTTTCAAAAGCAGCCCAGATAAGCAGAATATGCCATGAAATCCACTTATATGACAATCACTTTTTCATTAAGCCCTTTATGTATATTGTTCAGTGGTTTAAATTTTTGTCAAATTATAACAGAGTGTATAAAAACACAAGGCACAAGGAACAAAAATATACAGGTTGAGTGCAAGTTGTAAAAAATACACAAACTAATGCACTAACTCAATGACAAAAGGAAAAAAAAAATATTTTGCAAGATTTATATCTCAATCTTTTCAAACCAATCAGTTCTTGGAGTGCAAGTAAGAGGTCTTCTACAACTTCCTGATTAAGATGTAATTATAAACATTCCTAGTATACCTCTTTTTATACATGCTATTTACCAGAATATTTTAATTCTAATGTGCATAACTTAGAGTGATATTAATACAGATTCTGCTTACAGCGTTTAATTAAATATACATTGTAAAAGGCTGTAAAAAGAAATATCATATAGCTGAAAAAAATGGCTTTAGTTTTTTAATAAATGAAAATTACAATAAACCAACTCTACACAGCCTATTCCTAATACCATCTAAGGTCCCTCAAGCATTTAAGATAATGAAATGGAATTGAGCTTTCTTTTTTGGTATCCATGAATGCATGTACTGAATTCATAAACATCTACTCATTATATGATTATAATATATACGTTTATGTGTGAACTAAGTTTCAAATGAATATATCATAAATTAAAGTATCAACTTATGGAAACACTTTTAAAGAGAAATCATAAGCTGCCAAGGACAGGTTTATAGAACAGATAAATTTTTATCCGTTTTATAGCATGGTCCTCACATTTTTTTTTCGCAATAGTACAAAGAGTTCAATAAACTTCTCAGAATGCATAAGTTTTAAAACATACATGTCATGCGCACAGCCTTTTAAATAGTATGGTATAGTTATAATTGCATTTATGATAAATACATTTTTCCTTTTTTTTTTTTTAAATTTTTTTTTTTTACCAAGTACCACATTAATAGGTGACAATGATCACTTTTTCCTTTTTCCCCATTTGGGCTTATCTATCCCATTAGAAATGTTTTTTCCCCATTTAATACCACAAATTAAGCAATAGCCTCACAAGACGCTAAAACAATTTAAATAGGTCAATACTGCCTGGGAATGAAGCTTGTTATAAAATATTATTTGTGACAATACAAACATATACAAAAAGAAAATAGATAATCACAATATAAACCTCTTCACTTGCATTCTTTAAATACATGTATGTGTAAAGTTTTGATAATCAATAGGTAAGTGTCTAACCTTCAAAAAATCTATACTTCCTTTTTTTTTTCAATATGCATAAACTTTGGCCTGTTTACAGTTTGCTCCAAATTTTATGTTGTAGAAATGGTACTTGAATTTGAAAAAAAATCAGGCAATAGGCTTTGAAACATCTTGACGTGACGAAGAGGTTGAAGAATCTGTCAATTTTGTGGCTCCGGGTCGAAAATGTTCTGCCTCTAGCACTGCTTCTCGACCCAAATATTTCTCTCTCAACATCTGCAGCTTGACAGCTTGTGGGACGTCAGGTACCATAAAGGCGATAAACCATGTCAATAGCCACACAAACAACTGCAATGATAGAGTGCAATTATGTAAATTTCACATTTATTTTAATTTTAATCACATTTTTCTTAACAATAGGTATGTCTTTCATTACGTTATACCATGCTATAAAAATTTACACAGAAACAATCCCCAAGGGCTGTATATACAAGTTTCTGGGTTTAAGTCTGACTGGCAGAGAAGTAGGCTTGTCATCAGTGCAACTGAATGAATTGTGCACATTTTTGTCTAGCATTTCTTGACATTCAGTATTTTTTCTTAGTGCAAAATTTTACTCCCTTTTTCGTTTATTTATCAAACCTATGCAAATTTTATAAATATTGCTGAATGCTTAATTATACAAAGCTCCTGTTCAAAATTTTGGATGGTTCTCTTTTGAAAGACAGTTTTTCTCATTAGCAAAAACTGACAGTTGTATTTCTCATGAATATAGAATTATTAGCCAAATCCACACAAGTTGGTGCCGTGGTACAATTGATCAAAGTCCCAGTGCATTACAACATTTCTCAAATTTATTATGTGTGGACTAGTATTATAAGAAAAATGCTAGACCGCGACCAGTAATGTTACCAAACCGCAACCATGATATGTGAATTAAAGTGGACGCATTCAAGTCCAATATTTGGCAACGGTCAGTATAGGTGTGGCCACATTTAAACCATTTTTATAGTTGCTTACACTTGCGGTGTGACAAACTGGAAGTAAAGTGAAACAAAATCAAGTTCATTGGGCTTCTAGCTTCTTTGTAAAGTGTTGCACTCAATTCTGGCCACAGTAAGGCCTGGTGGAGACTGGGTATATAACCCCTGCGGCGCTTTGAAGGCCGCCTGACGGCCAGGTGGCCAGTCTGGGTCTGGTACGGGTGACTGGGTATTAAAAAATGGGGTGTGGCAGTACTGTTCACCTGGTTAACTGATGCTCTGAGTGTTGTGTTGTTACCACGATATATTTTTTCCATTATTTCTATTTATAAGTTCATTAAACTATATCTATATCTATTGCGTTGAGAAGTTGCTTGATTTCACTATCTGGTTTGCTTCTGCTTTTCATTAATCGTTTATTACTAATCATGTGGGAAGAACAAAGAAGAGGACAGTTATTACTTTCTTTCCTGCAGGTGATCACAATGAGACTTATTAAAATTTCAATTTCAAATCGCTGTGGGTGTGATATGTTTCAGTTCGAATCCTTTTTTACATGGAACAACATTCCTTCTGTGTGCATGTGTCTCTTGACTGAAAGGGTTATGCGTCTAGAACCTTTGTAAGCCCCAATTAAAAGTTCTACAATAGAGATATGGAAATATGAGATGAGGATCAAAACGTTTGCCATCCTGCATGTCAATTGAGAGCACTAATGCTAGAGATATCTGGGCCTTATATTGCTACAAATGCCATGTTTCCTACAGAGATAAGCCAAGAAAAAAGGGGTGGGTGGGAAAAAGCGGTGACATCAAAGATTTGAAACTTGAACCTCCTGCTCCTCAGTCCCGAGCAATGGAGACTGAGCTATCTTTACGCCCTTACTAAGCCAAAGCTAATAATATTTAAATTTAAAAACTACATCTTCATCCCATGAATTTCCAAAAAAAGTATCCGACCAGATTTTTGGCCACCTGCCTAGTATTGCACCTTCTGCTTGATAACGCAGGCCATGTGAGGCTGTAATAATCAAACACTATCAAGCGAAGCACAGGCAGTCGCAGTACGCGTTGGCCTACTATCCAAATTAACTCAGAACAGTGTAAAAGTTAGCCAATCGCAATTACAAGCCCACAGTCACACGAATAGGACAGGCCTGAGTTAAACATGCAATGTAGCCAGCGCCTGTTTCACATCAGCATGTGAAGTCATAGCATGGCTTTCATGACCATCTTCCCCTACTTCAATGGTCCAACCATCTTTATAGACGGGGACTAAACATTGCCAAGTTACCCAATAACGGGGGGTGGGGGGGAGGCATTTTGCTTCTTCCTCAGCCCTCTCCTTTCTTAGAGATCCAGGTTATCATCAGTGATATAACCGTGATATAACAGGGATGCTGATAATCCTCCAAACTATTCATTGATTTCATTGGTTAACCCTTTAAGAGCATTTACACCCATTCACGAGTTTCTCGCCTGATAGAAAAAGAAGGAATCAAGGATGAATGAAGGCCCACTACTAGTGGCAGTTAGTCGGCACCCTGCAGGACCCAGTTGGGAGGTGCTTAGCCAGTGAGCTAGCCGAAAGCTGAACCAGTGCTTCATTCATATCAAGGCAGTCAGCTGGCGCGACATGCTTTATGGGTTAAGTTGTAGTATTTAGTCTACAATTATATTTTAGTAAATAAATAAAAACTAAGACTCTCATAAATACACTTCTGTTTGAGGGAAAGGAAAAAGGGAAGGAAAGAGTATAAGATTTTTTCAGAAAGATAAAAAAAAAAAAACGATCCGAAATTCCAACTATAGGGGCCTAACAATGTCTACTAAAATTCTCACCACAAAGACAATCACAAAAGCAAGTTCTGCTGTCAGGACATGCCAGTGAGCGATCGTGAACTTGTAGGGATTTTCCCCACCAGGTGGCTGACGGAAGGCGCGGTACCTTTGGAGGGTGAAGAAGAGAGCAAAAAATCAGTAACTGGTATAGAGGAAAAATGAAGGAAAAAGAATAATCTACGATAAAAGTGAGATAAATGATAATTTCGGATAATAATTATAACCGCTCTTAAATTTTGATTTGATATGTGTTTCTGAGGGTTTCACAAAAAATTCTGTATAGGGACGAGGCTATCTGTTTTAGATTGATCTTATGTTGCAAACCTAAAGCACTAGGCTACCCACTAAATTATCTGAAAACACATGAGACCCACCGCAAAAGTAATTGGTCTTTTACAAGAAACTTTCCAACATTTTTTTGTATCTACTAGGACATACTTGATGTTTTCTTAAAAAAATAAAAGATTGTAAGCAGCAAATTTTCAAATATTGCTGCCCGTAACTTTTCTAAAATTGGTAATACAGTCAAAATATACTTCTATAAAAAAAAATGTAGGCCTATTACCTGCACTCTGTGACATTGCCAAATAATTTGTATTTGGGATCACTTGGCACACTTTCTTCCTCAAAATCAGACACGTCAAAAACAGACAAAGTCCAATTGACGTAGCCATCTAAGTTATCATTAGGACTGTAAGCATAGCGATACACCAGCTTTGGAATGAATTCTGAGGTGAATGCTATAATACATGCCTGGTTGAGGAGAAAAAGAAAACAAAGTGTTACAGTTAAACTAGGTATAACATTTTTTATCAGAGTTATTCCCCAAAAAAGACCTCCAAAACTATTTCATTTCAAGAGGAAAATAGTGCCATTAACATTTATCATGTACCAGTAGGTATTTGACTTAAGGCGACTCTAGACCTATCTTTTAAACATTCCATCTGCCTTATCCTCTATCCTCTTTAACTATCTCAGCAGGATAGCAGAATTCATCCACTACTTTAATTAAATTAATGAGTTTTGAGAGAAGGTGATGCAAAAGTATATAACCCCTATCATTGTGTAGACCTACAAAGCAACTATATATAGTACAGTACTAGGGATAGGTCTGGGTTTTCTGCTGCCTAGCATTAGATTAAGGCAGCTTTGTTTACTGTGATAATAGCTAGATGTCATCCACTGTAGGGAATGGTGCAGGGAAAGTAACTGGGCTGAGGTAGGAGCAATAGTGAATTATAATGATTATGACTACAGGATTAAGGGATCAGGGGAATATGTTTTTGCAGCAATCTTAATTCTTTATTTATGGGTTACACACAGAACTTCTTGTTATTAGTAGAGTTAACTTTTTCTTATTACTTCCATCATAGATTGTTGGGCGCAAATAGACAAAAAAGTCTGATCGACACCAAAACTTTGCATTTAATTCTATCACTTTAGCTTATTTGTTAGTTTTGTTTACCTCAAACAGCAAATTAGTTATTATCCTTTGATCAAAGGTACATAGAATGCCAGTGCTATGTGAAAGGGCTTTGTCAAAATTAAAAATAAAAGCATCTGAAAAAGAGATGATTTTTTTTAGCTGCTAATTTTCAGGATGATATTGAAGTCAATCTTTATTTTTTTTTTTTCATTGACTCTCTGCGGAAAAAAAATGAATCCAATAGTATTTCTACAACACTACTTTTAAAATATTGCACCTGATGACAAATTTTATTTATAGGAAAAAAAACAATATGAAAAAAACTAGATTAGTCAAAGCCCTTAGAACTTGTCCCTATAGAGTTTCAAAAAAATAAGAGTAAAATTAATTATAATTGATTTCCCATTTTGAATAAGTTAATTGACATAAAGTTTATATGCATTTACTTACATTTGTCATGACAGCTATTGCTGAGATGCCTTGCAAGATTCCAAACCAAATACCTGAGAGAGATGATAATACAGCCACATGAATAAAATCCAAAAAAGTCAAATAGAAATATTTTGTTATCCATTTCATACTTTGAAAACTACTGAAAACTTAATTCTAAAGGGACTAGGTCTACAGCTTTTGATCAATTAAAGGTGTTCAAAGAAAACAGCCAATTGACATGTCTTTCTCTCTCTCTCTCTCTCTTACTCCCCTGCGATCCCTTGGTTTGCAACTAACCAATATCTTGAGCTCTCATAGCCAATGGTCTCCTCCACTGTGTGATAAACTTGTATGCATCAAGACGAATCTCAATGATATTATTCAGAAGAGCAAACAGTGGTGCCAAGGGGAAGGCAGCTACAAAGATAGTCACAAAGCCATATTGAAGTACTGAAAAAAAATGTCAATGAAAAAAGTTAGGTACAAAGAAGTAGATAAAGAGCAAAGAACGATATAGATCAATACAATTGTAACATTTCCCTTTACTCAAATCCTAAAACTATTACGAACAATATTTTCCAAATTCTGTACATGTGATGTTGCACAATGTAGCAATTAAAGTTGGTATAATTCAATTCACAAATTTTTTTACTTTAAATCTACCAATGATCCAGGTGTTTTATATCATTCCAAATAAACACCAATACTTAAAAAACACACAGTAAGGAAAAAAGAAAAGAACCCCCCCCCCCCCACATTCGCTCCATAGTATTTAGACAACACACAATCTCCCTATGGGCAACTTACTTTCCCTTGAAAAATGCAATATAGAAAAGAGATGCGTAGTGGTTCACAAACTGGAACAAAAACATCTTCAGAGTGAAACTGTCTTCCCACTCAGTCAAAGTTCTGTGAAGCTCTAATGCAGAAAAAAAAGAAGAATAAAAAATAAAATATAAAAATAATTAGAATGGTAAATTGGTAGAGTCATGTAATGTATATGAGGCACAAAATTGGCAGCAATACGTTATATACGAACCCAATAAAGTTTGCATCCATTATTTTATTGAGGTTCATTGTAAGATACATTCAATAGTGAAAGGACTTGGACTCCAACCTAACTCCCACACCTACAAAGTACTGGGTTGCTCTTTTTCCGACACAACCATTCATGACTAGGAGTACAGCCTACAAAATCTACATCATCATCAACAACAATACGCAGTAGCAGCACAATAACTACTTCTGTCAGCACAACCCTGAGATTGTCAGTTCCAAAACTACCACTAAAGATTCCAACCCCCCCCACACACACACACACATAAAAAAGAAACAATAAAAAAATGAAAGACCAAACATACAAAACAAAATATACTTTTTGTACAGTAAATTTACCCTTCATCATTTGCAAAAAAAGTTAAGAATTAAAACAGACTGACTCCATAGCTCTTTAAAAAGAATTTTACCATAAACAGATATATCTAAAACAAGCTTGGAATATTAAGCAATGGAATAAGATCATGTAACATAAAAGAAGGTAAAAAATACCAGATCTGAAATAGAAGGAATTAACAAATGCAATAGTTTCTATGACCACAATAAAGAAACAAGTAAATAAAAAAAAATTAATCTCCTTTCCATGGCTTTTTTTTTTTTTAAACCAAAGAAAATCATACAAAAACTAACCCATTTCCAGGTATTCATCAAAAAGTCCCAGCTCAGGCATAGTTGCCATTGTGTAGTCTTTCTCCCATCTAGCCACTTTTTCATGTTTCTTCTCCTCCATTTCTTTCAATGTTCTTGACTTGAACCAATTCATCACTTTTCTATGAAGCATAAGAAAAACAAGAATACTGTATAGAGCATTACGTTTATTTCTCAATCTTTGGAAATTCAAAGTGTGTTTTGCACCTCAACAAACTTCATGAATGATCTTTCACAACAACTATATTGTAAATAATAAACAATTAATCATTTCAAAGGGTTTAACACTAACTTAGCCTACACCATAAACAAAGTAAATAAAAATTGCTTAGAGCAACCATATTAAGACCCACTCACTAGGATCACCAATTTCATCATAATTTTAATATGATAACCTGAATTGTCTATACAAACATCACCCAAAAAGAGAAATACTGGTATCATTAAAAAGTTGTTTTGCATCACTGTGCTCTAGAATAAAAAATACTTAATCATAAAGAATTTGCTTTAAAAAAAAAAATAAATAAAATGTCTCCCACTTTAAAAGTCAAAGCATTTAGCTAAAAGTATGTCCACTTACGGTAAAATAACTTCTGTAAAGTTATTGATTGCTTGTTTGCCAACCATGATGATTGCAAGTTGAATACACAGCTCAATAAGACAACCTGCTGGATCACACTGAAAAGAAAAGAGATTAGTGACAGACATGAGAGTAATAAGAGGGAAAAGAAAAAGTCACTGATCTGTACAAATATTGACTGGTCCTGGAACCAACTTCTTAATCAATGCTATCCAACAAGCATGACCCTTTACTTGAAGCATCACTTTTTGGATACATACATGACTTGACAAGGCTTATCTATTTCTGTTTAGGCAAGATCAGTTGGTACTTAAGAAAGGGCGCATATTTAATCCCAGTAAAAGTTATATTTTCCATTAATTTTCGTCTTTTGTCTAACATGTCTTCACAAGATATAGATCTATCTAAGTTAGTGATGACTTTTTCTTCTCTATTTACTTTCTTTACTTATAACTTGTAGGCCTACCTTTAGATCCCTAGATCTAGCTCTGCCAGTCCTGACTTCTATTGCATGTAATTTGCCTTTCCTATTGGAATAGTCATATCAACACAGAAGACAACCATAATTTTTTTTAAAACATTTTGAACAAATAAAAAAACCTTTATGGCTTCTTTGAGTTGAATTCCTAATGTTTCGAAATTTCTGAGGTTGCTAAGATAAAAAAAGGCTCACTATCCAAAACACTTATCATATAGCAAAGTTTACCCAATTTGTCAGGACTTACTTCCTCTTGACGCGCTCCTTGGTCACGATTGTAATGCCCAGGTCGACCAATCAATCTGTGGATGAATCAATAGTCAATAAATAATTCCTGACAAACAACAGTTTTGAAAAATTTTTAAAATAATAAACACGAAATTAGCACATTTTTTGCCCACAAGAGCTCATTAGCTCATAAAAATTTGTTGATGCTTATAATACTTGATTTTAGGATAAAAGAGCATGAAAATAATTGATGATGATAAAGCAAAGCAAAATTTGTAAGATGAATAACTTTAATGTGCAGTTAGGAAATGTTTACTTTTAACAAAAAGTTAACCAATTGACTTTAAGAACTGTTACACACACATTTTTGTAAATGTTGACAAATTGAATATAAGAAAAAAATGTAACACACATTTTTGTAAAGGTTGACAATTGACTTAAAGAACTGTGAAACGCACACACACACATCCACAAACACACACACACACACACACATGCACACACATACACACACACATTTTTGCAAAACTCTCTCTCTGTATCAGTCTCTCTCTCTCTCTCTCTCTCTCTCTCTCTCTCTCTCTCTCTCTCTCTCTCTCTCTCTCTTTCGCTCCATAGTATTTAGACAACACACAATCTCCACTATGGGCAACTTACTTTCCCTTGAAAAATGCAATATAGAAAAGAGATGCGTAGTGGTTCACAAACTGGAACAAAAACATCTTCAGAGTGAAACTGTCTTCCCACTCAGTCAAAGTTCTGTGAAGCTCTAATGCAGAAAAAAAAGAAGAATAAAAAATAAAATATAAAAATAATTAGAATGGTAAATTGGTAGAGTCATGTAATGTATATAGAGGCACAAAATTGGCAGCAATACGTTATATACGAACCCAATAAAGTTTGCATCCATTATTTTATTGAGGTTCATTGTAAGATACATTCAATAGTGAAAGGACTTGGACTCCAACCTAACTCCCACACCTACAAAGTACTGGGTTGCTCTTTTTCCGACACAACATCATGACTAGGAGTACAGCCTACAAAATCTACATCATCATCAACAACAATAGCAGTAGCCAGCACAATAACTACTTCTGTCAGCACAACCCTGAGATTGTCAGTTCCCAAAACTACCACTAAAGATTCCAACCTTCGCCCTTTACCCATAATAATAATAATAATAATAATAATAATAATAATAATAATAATAATAATAATAATAACAATAATAATAATAATAATAATAATAATAATAATAATAATAATAATAATAATAATAATAATAACAATGACAAAAAAGATTCATGAAACACAAATTTCAGTTTTACTGTTTCAATTCCGAAGTTCCCTTATCAAGTTAAGAGTGTCCATTCTTTGTGAGTCTGGTGCTTACCGAAGTTTGTGAGGACACGGGCAATGATCAGGTAGACTCTGCTCAGTATAATAATGATAACCAAGTTGATGCAGGCTGCAGTGATGGAAGTAATTGTAGCCGCCCTTTCTTTCACCGATTCCGTGTCCACTGCATACAGCAATGCAGAAACTGTTGTTCGATAGACAATCACTCCAAATACCGCTGCAACCACGACACACAACTGTAAAGGTACAAGTGATAAATATTATAATACATTAGGCACAGCAAAATGAAAATGCGTTTTTTCAAATTTTGGTGTTCTTAGCTGAGCTATATCAATATAATTTGAGAGATATAATGTAAAAAAAAGTATTTTTGATGACACTTATTAGCACTATTAATGTAAATGAGATTAAAAATACAATTTAAAGGCTAAATTCTTACCATGAACACTACAACCCACAAGGATGATGTCAGTCGACAAAACTTGGAGGAAGGACTCAGGTATGGTTCCTCAGCCTGCATAATAAAAAATTGATCTAGAAATATGCACACAAATCAAGGTAAATGAACATTATTCTAAAATCAATTGATTGGATGTTATATCTAAAAAGACGAAAAAAAAATAACAGCTTTATCACAAAAGTGAACACAAAATTTTCAAAGAATTGAATGTCAATAGAAAGCAATGGACTAGAGCCACACATATTTTTAGGATTCTCCTTACTAAATATATATCCATATCAAATCGAACATGCAAAGAGAAGGTAACTTAGAGTAATAATCAATTAGAACAACAACAACAACAACAACATCTACTGCTATTGGTACTACTGCTACTGATACTGCTCTTGCTACTGCTACTGCTTCTGCTTCTTCTTCTGCAGCTGCTGCTGATGCTGCTGCTTCTGCTGCTACTGCTACTGCTACTGCTACTGCTACTACTACTACTACTACTACTACTACTACTACTACTACTACTACTACTACTACTACTACTACTACTACTACTACTACTACTACTACTACTACTACTACTACTACTAGGCCTACTTCTACTAATACAGATTATGTAGCTTACAAAACCAACTGTTATTCTCTAAAGCACAGAACAAATACTTGACTGTATATATGCTAAAAGAGTAGGCTAAGTACAATGACAACTACTGACAATGAACAAGAAAACAATACCTTGTAAAAGTCCACAGAATAAAGGAAATTTTTGCATATAATCACATTTTCAAAAATATGGATGACCAATTTTATAATATATAATTAATGAATGGAATCACTTCCTTACCTTATTGATAGGGTTAACTTTTCGTCTGCGCACAGCAGCTTCAAACTCAGGACGAATTGTTTCCTGAGATTATAGAAAAAAAAGATGCATGTACTAGTTAAATAAGTTATGACCAATCTAAGTGTAAGTTGTGGGGTGCTTTAATTTCCCTTTCTTCAAAACTTCTATTGCTTAACACTCATAAAGACACCCGCACATATACAAGACAACAACACAAAGTAGGCGCTAGTTCGTATTCAAACACAACACAAGGTGCAAGTTTTTATCAAAGGAAAGATATAATAGTTTATTAAAGTAAAGAAACCTAAAACATACACTATAAGAGAGAAAGAAGTAATCAATTCTGGGCAACAACAACTCCACTTCAAACTACAATCACGTCAGGATTCGCAATATTCTTCACTAACTGTTAGCCCTCTAAGTCAGCTTTATGAATTCGTTCTATAGTGGAAACAATCAACAACCCAAAACCTTACTCAAGCAATAAGAGTAGTTTATGACTAATAAAAACGAATTCAAACCAGCTATCTGTAACAAGAGTTAAAGGGGTATTATAGATATTGCATTATCGCAAGTAGTAAGAAAAGCATGATTAAGAAGTGTTGTGAGGGTGCTTTTGTACATCATGCCCCTGTGATTTGGAATGCATTGCCACTGCCCCTGAGAAAAGCATCTTCATTGCAGCAATTTAAGGCAGGGCTCAAGACCTATCTTTTTGATTTTTACCTTAATGAGACCCCTTCTTTTTCTTTTTCAATGTGATTATTCATTATTGCTTATCTGTCAAATGTTGAATATGTAGCAAGTGAGCGAGCGAGTTGTGAATGGTTGTATGTTTTCTTATGTGTTGCATGTTTGCTTCTTTGTTATGCATTGTAAAGCGCTTCGAGCCATGTTCTTGGAAGAAGCGCTATATAAATGATCTTCATTATTATTATTATTATTATGATTAGACAAATAATACATATACAAGGTAGTCTACATCTTCATAACATGAAACATGGTCCGTCGTGAAACTTCTCGCTAAACGCTATGCCAAAACGCTGTGTATACAAACACACGATGCAGATAAATCACTCGTCAATCCAGTGCACATGCGGCACTGGCCTGCGGTCTGGCCACACAGCCCTTTCACTCGTTGACATATTAATATCAGAAATAATTCAAGGTGGATAGGAATAGCAAGCAGAAGGCACAGCATCAACAGGCATCGCAGCATTAGTGATAACTTTAACACTAAGTTATGCATTGTTTTAACAATAAATTTATCTCTTTTTCCTCTCTCTGTCTCTCATTTAGTATATTTGTACCTAGAACTATATTGCTTTCCCCATTTTCAGAGACTTGTTTCTGGATGGCAACGAGCTCCAGTGTGAAGGCGTCACAGAACTCATCAAGCTTTGTGTCGATCAGTCAGAGACGGAGGCTTACCAGAGGGAGGAGGAGGCGAAAAGGAAGGCAGAGGAAGAGGCTCTACAAGCCGAGAATGGTAACTTTGAAGACAATTGTGGGCTGAATGGGAGGATGTGAAACAAGGATGGCTGCAGTAGCGCTGTGGACTTAAAGCATCATCTTCTGATGCAGGAGGTCCATGCCTTGCTCTTGCAGCCTTAATTTCCTTAGGCCTACCAGTTCCGTGTGCCCCCCTGTGGGATCCCGTTGTGGTATGGGACTTTTCTTAAAAACCTAGGAGATGTTAAACTGAAACAGAATTTCAATTTCTGCAAACAAAAATCTAAGGTAAAACTTAGAGGTGGAGAATGTTTAGGAGAATAGAGTATGTAGGTAGAGTTAAGGAACAACTTATTGGGTTTACGTCCTTATGGCAGTCAAGTTGTCAATCTTGTAATTATATGTAAAATAATTTCCTTGGTGTAGCCGTACACTAACGGAATTAGTTGATAAGTTTGAATTAGTGTAAGGTGTGGGGTGCTTTAATTTCTCTTTCTTCTAAGCTTCTATTGCTTAATACTCATAAAGACACCCGCACATATACAAGACAACAACACAAAGTAGGAGCTAGTTCGTATTCAAACACAACACAAGGTGCAAGTTTTTATCAAAGGAAAGATATAATAGTTTATTAAAGTAAAGAAACCTAAAACATACACTATAAGAGAGAAAGAAGTAATCAATTCTGGGCAACAACAACTCCACTTCAAACTACAATCACTCAACGTCAGGATTCGTAATATTCTTCACTAACTGTTAGCCCTTAAAGTCAGCTTTATGAATTTGTTCTATAGTGGAAACAAGCAACAACCAAAACCTTACTCAAGCAATAAGAGTAGTTTATGACTAATAAAAACAACTTCAAAATATAAAAGAACAGACAATTATTAACCGAATAAAACTCAAAGCAAAACAAAACCTCAAGGTAAACCCAGTAAAATCAGAACACAAATACAAATACTAATCCAATGCAAAAAGAAGGAACTTAAAAGTAAAACAAAATACAAAAAAGTAAAACCTGTAACAAATAGGTAAAACAAAAATCCAACCAGACCAGCTATCTGTAACAAGAGTTAAAGGGGTATTATAGATATTGCATTATCTCAAGTAGTAAGAAAAGCATGATTAGACAAATAATACATATACAAGGTAGTCTACATCTTCATAACATGAAACATGGCCCGTCGTAAAACCTCTTGCTAAACGCTATGCCAAAACGTTGTGTATACAAACACACGATGCGGATAAATCACTCGTCAATCCAGTGCACACGCGGCACTGGCCTGCGGTCTGGCCACACAGCCCTTTCACTCGTTGACATATTAATATCAGAAATAATTCAAGGTGGATAGGAATAGCAAGCAGAAGGCACAGCATCAACAGGCATCGCAGCATTAGTGTTAGGTACTTGTAGTAGTAGTAGTAGTAGTAGTAGTAGTAGTAGTAGTAGTAGTAGTAGTAGTAGTAGTAGTAGTAGTAGTAGTAGTAGTAGTAGTAGTAGTAGTAGTAGTAGTAGTAGTAGTAGTAGTAGTAGTAGTAGTAGTCGTAGTAGTCGTAGTAGTAGTAGTAGTAGCAGTAGCAGCCAGCGTAAAAGGGATATAGGAAACAGGAAATAATGTACGCTCGTAAAATGGCACCAACATTCTCCCACGTGTTCCCCACGTGCTCTCATCTACTCTATGGATTTTACAAGTTTCAAGAAAAACAAACTGACTCGACACTCAGCTTGTTTCGTCGTCCGCCTCTCACAATAACGTAAAATAACGCCTTGTCTTACATGCCTCAACTTATCTTTCTATACACCAAGGGAAGTAACAATCATAAAAGTATATATTCTATCTTAAGACACCTAATTATTCCCATGTGAGAACTTCATTAAAATGAACTATAGAGAAAACCAAAGAGTTAACACATTAATTATGCTATTATAAAAAGATTGCTTCTTTAGCAATACCTGTACCTCAACCACGTGTGACATATCGTTACCTGATCAAAGAATTAATCTAAAAGAAGTCATGTCTCCAAACGTATATGAATAATTAAAGGCAGAAAACAACAAAAGCAAGAATAATAAATCAGATTTACCTTCTAGACGATGCGCAAGAGCACTACATCAATATCTTTCTAAGGCACATAAAAATGAAACATCATATAAGCGCCACGTGGGTTACAATATAGACATTTTTTTAACTTGAAGAAACGCATCTTGATTCTTTGACAGTCGGAAAGCAAGTGATCAGAAAGTGCGCCAAAGCCCAGCCCGTGCGCGAATTGGGAGCCCTAACTACGCGCATCGGATGCCTACACAAATGAAATTAGATCCTATATAATTCACAAGTTGAACTGTCAGTGATATGAATACATGTTTACAGAGAGATAGTGTATCATCCTATTAAGATTATAAATAACAAACATTTACAAATAATGTGCTTATAGTAAATATAAAGATAAAAGTAACAGCGTATTGTTACAGGGCACTATTTAAGAACATTCTAAAAACTCTGGAAGAAGGAGGGAATCTAAATATAAGCTAGACACAAAAAAATTATCTTTGAGGTTAAAGGAGTGCCGCATCTGTCACACAGGAGTCATACATGCACTATAACAACTAAGTAGGCCTACTAAAAAACAGTGCAACCCGTTGCCATGCGATCAAGAGGATGCCACTCTAGTAACACACAACTATCCAGATAGACATCATTTGTTTTGTCTTCCTTAGCTTTAAACACCAGCTAGGTTTAAATCAACATTTCATACCTCTGGGGTCGAAAATAACCCCCAACGTTGGCACGAACCAAGATTCAACTTAACAAATTTCAGTTTAAGAACCTTTTTTTGCCAAAGCGCAGACATTTGGAACGACCTTCACGATGAAATGAAAACTGTTAATAAATTAACACTCTTCAAATCTAAACCAAAAAGACATCTTTTTAAAGTCTCATTTTTAAATTAAAATTCAAACGAATTGACTACGCTGATGTGACATAACTTAGCCGGCAATTAGTTTTAACTCCAACGCTGTTCTTCCTCTTTTGCTATTTTCATTTTACACGAGCATTAGTACTTAATATTTCAATCATTAGTACTTAATATTTCAATCATTTCTGACCCTCTGTGATAGATAATATCCTTGTTTTAATAACATGTGTATATAACAATTATTTGTGTAACCTTGAGAGCCTTTTATAATAATATATGTCTATGCAATTTTAAAATGTTGTTAAGCGCTTTGAACTTTGTGAAGGGAAAGCGCTCAATAAATAAATATATATTATTATTATTATTATCATTATTATTATTATTGCCTTGACCTGCCAGCTTTTTGTTTTCACTGAATGTCAGTAAACTTATGGAAAATTATTATTATTATTATTATTATTAACGTTCTATTAGGGTTTATGTATATCTTTAAGTTTTAATTTCTTTTAAATGAAATCAATGAAAAAGAAAAAGAAAAAAATTGATCTTACCTTAGCTGCCAAACGCTTTTTTATTTTTGACAAATCCAATTCATCACAAAATAAGTTTCAATATGTGACTATTTTGCTGTTAAAATCAGTTCTAGTACTTACTTCCTCTTCATAGTCAGCAACATCCCAGTCATATTCTATTTCGGCCTCTTTCCTCTTCCACATTTCATGGAAAAATGCAGCTGAAAATGTCAGAAATAAAATAAATATACGGTTGTTTATATCCGCCACCACCACCAACAACACTGTAACAATAATTATATGCATAATTTTTAAACTCTTTCGATTTGTTCAACCACCACTGTCACAACACCTGCAAAAATTTTTAAACTCCTTCTATTTTTCTGCCAGTATGGATACACCCAAAAAATGCTCTCACTTCCATTTGTGAAAAAAAAAAATTATATCAGTAACAATGACAGCGATAATAATATAAACAAAAATAAAACAATAACATAATAAAAAACATATAATAATAATAATAATAATTTATTTAAAATAATACAATAATAATAATTAGAAAAATAAGAATTAGAATAAGATTAGTGCATATAGAAATAATAATAACCTAATCTTTTTAATGTACAGCTGTACATTTTACAGTGCTTATTACAATTACTAAAACATAAATATTATTTTTTTAGTAAAACGGTACTTATACTGTCACTACTATTCTTTATACATGTACTTTATTATGCAATTAGTTTCTCATGCTTCTATTACTTTTTCAATTTTTTCTTTTAGCTCTTCTACTTGTTATCAAATAACCTTTATCCTCTTATCCTTGAAATGACTGTAATGCTCAGACTTTTTTTATTTCTTCGTATAAACTTCATTCTCACCCCAAAGTGCCATGAAAGCAGCAAAAAACACTGTAGCTTCATTGTCGAAAAGTGATGTTACTCTTGAATAAACACATGATCGTTCAAGCCTCCAGTATGTGCAGCGTCCATCACACAGGGGGCACATTGTGAAATTGCCAACGCCATCACCATCACAGATATCCTCACTGGTAAATGTTGTAAAAGTTTGTCAACAAATAATAAAAAAGCATAATTACAAGTTGTAGAATGTATTAAAACTAAATGATGACATTTAATTTAAATATGAAGTTGATTGTTTTTTTTAAGGAAAATAGACGTCATCGAAAAATGTGATACATGAGCTAATATAATTTTAACTTAATTTACCACCAACTATTTAAAGAGGAATACACTGCGAATGAAATTTCTAAATAAAGAGAAAGAGGATATTGATAATAGAACAATTCAAAAGCAGAAACTATTCTAAACTGTTTTTATGGTACAGTCATTTTTTGTTTGACACAATCAACAAAAAGCAGTATTGCCTATGTTTATCATGCTTCACTTCAGACTGCAAAGAGGACATTAAGGATTGAACAGGCCTCTAGTCATTATTTTTTTACCTACAATAGCAAAAAAAAAGCTCACCTGGTCTTGTTGCTTGGCAGTTTGATAAGACCATAGAGAAAAATGATGAGGCCCACTAATCCAGCAGGAACTAGCAGTCCTGTGTAGTAGCCTAGCCAGGTAAAATAGATGCCAATCTTCTCTCCAAAGTACAGTCTGTTGACAAAATACTTCACGAATAATTTTATGACGGAACATAATTATAACAGGAATGCAGTTTTAAAGATTAATTTATCTTTCAAACATGGTTTACTGAGGCCAACGATAGTAACATAATTATATACACCATTTAGGAATTAAAGATACAGTAGTAATATTTACCCAATATTTGGTTCTTATTTAACAACAAACCGTTGAAAGAAAAAAAAAATGAAGCTTTCAATTCATGCAGCATGAATTTTCAATTGGGGCAAATTATATTAAAAAAAAAAAGGTGTCTATAATAATAATTGTTTGGACACTGCCAAGTCACTGTTAGCAAAAATGGAAGGAGTGATATCTCTATCATTATATAGCCAAAAAGTAAACCAAAAAAAGTTAAAAATAACTATTACAATTTTCACTTTGATTGAACATTTGATATCCAACTAGTAAGGAGTGCTTGAATGAAATATCAAATCAAGCACTTTTAATATTACAGCAATGTGCATGTGTGTGTTTGTGTGTGTGTGTAGGACTAAAAAATGCAAAATACTTAGGAATTTTTTTTTATTAGAAGAGAACTAAACAAACAAACACACACAATAAAAATAGATAGGAAGAATTTTATTTAGGCCAAACTTAAGTGTCATGACTTTTGATTGACTTCATATACTGATGGGCAATGAAATGCAAGTACGGACACAACTGACCATTCAATAATGCACTGCCCTATAACAAAACAAAATTTGAGAGAGGAAGTACAGTTAAGGCTGCTGATAACAAGATAACATCATGAAAAGCCAAACATGAAAGTGTAGCCATATCATACCACGTTCTGAGTCATAATATTGTACACCCTTCACCACTTACCTTACGTGGTCAAGAGGCTGAAACTTGTACCAAGCACCCGGTCTAGCCCATGTCTCATATAGGACCTAAAAAAGAATATTTAGGTGATGCGAGACATTTTGATTGCTGGAATAATCATTATGGATATGAATGCTGTCTTGATAATACACAGAAATAGTAATGGTAGACAACCTTGTTAGCTGTCCTAGGTTCAATTAACATGACAAAACAAAAAATGTTCTTTTCAATTTTCATATGTCTTTAATTGTTTCTATTCCAAACAGAGCTATTCATATCATATTCAACAAAAGACATGCTGTTAGTTGTATGCTGAGTTTATACAATAATAAGCCATGTGTTGGAGGCCTACATTTGTTTTAGTGATGGGACTGAAGAGACTATTCACATAAAATTAATTAATTAGAATCAATTTCTTAGTCCACCTGTAAATCTTTTGTAAAGAAACAGTATTGATTATAAAAAATAATGCTAAGGACTAATGACTATTACATAACAAAAAGGTAATTAAGGGTTCAACTATGTTCACTGCTTCAGTAATTTGAACATTAGTGAAAATTACACAAGAAGGAGTCATTAATGTCCATGCACAATCACCTGAAACGAAGGGGAGTGGAGACAAATTATCGCAATAATTCCCAAATCAGTCCAGGCAGAGGTGTCTGATGGCATCTCAGTGGAAGAGCCCTAATTCAAGTCAAATTAGTATGGTTAAAATCAACATATGCTCACATTCTCAGTTTAAGACAGAAACTCTTTCAAACGACTCACCTGCCTCAAGTTGTCAGAGTTTTGAGTAGACAGGGGATCTTCATTTTCATACTCCCCCTGCAGATCAAATCATTAAGTCACTAATTAGCATTGGTTTTTTGTATGTATTATTGATTATAGATACTTTTATTACAGAGTAGATCAGCGAGTATCTTTAAAAAAAAAACAGGGTATCTTAATTGACAAGTTTTACCAATGAAATGTGCACTTTCTCTCTTTCTTTGTTGTTGTTATATTTTCGTCCTCGACGTTAAGCGCCTCTTCTATCTTATCTTCTGCCTCATCTCTCCTAGTAGCCTCTTTCTAATCACACTCGTTTGTTATGGCCACCTCTCTCTCCTCTCCATCTCCCTCCTCTTCTGTCCCAATCCCAATATTGCCTCTAGATTTATTTTGGCATTCGTTGGCGCAGTGCCCGGGCTTGCGGCAGGCGAAACAAATGTGCACTTTCATTATACTCTACAATTAACAACCAACAAGGTCTACAATGACAAAACTTTTATTTTTGCAATCACTTCTTCTATCTTCCTGTTTGTCTTTGTTCGTCACAATCCCATGGAAATAAAAAATATTCAACAAAAAATATAGCAGATGCACATCATAATATGTAATAACTATCTATATGAACAAAAAAGACTATCAGTATCGGTCTTACTATATATAAGTTTTAAAAGTTGTGAAATGTCCTCTACTTTTAATTTTAAGACATCATATCTCATTGCAGCAGCCATTCTTTCTAATTTATCTCTTTTTGTTCGAGTTTTAAAACAATGATCATGTACTACATTTAGGCTGATAAAAAAACGAAAGGCAACCAAATTTTAATCAGCTATTCTAGAACGATGGAAGTATAATCATAATATTTACCTCAATTCTAATCAGTCTTACTTACGTCATGGAGTGGAAATGCTGCTGTATAAGATCCATTGCCCAACATTCTTTTGATTCCTAATAGCGAAATGGATTAAATACATATAAAATCTTGGATTTACACTGAGGTCTTTTAATATTTTTTGAAATAACTTTTGAAAAAAGTCCTGTAATTGATAGTATTTGATGAGATCAATATATACCCTGAAAAGATATAATATTATGAGATATCCATCCTTTTCACTACATTATTCTTTAAAGTTTAAACACATTGAGATCAATATACAACAAATAACTTTTATATGATTTTAAAAAATTCCTGGCAAGCCTCAGTTTTCTAATAACTTGATGTATATCAAAGGATATACCAATATCAACATATCAAGACCAATATAAAAAAGAAGATCCCAGGAACTAAGAACACAGTGTTAAAAAATTATGAAGACTTTATTTTTCTCTTCTTTGGCAGCTATAATTTGCTTTCTTTGGCTTCCAATTAAATCTAAATAATTTGCTCTGGCCTTACCAAACTTGTTCTTTGCCCTGTCACCCAAATCCTCAAAGACAACCCTGGATAGGCACTGATGTACAAGAAGCGAGCGCTGGGTTGAATTGAAGAATGTCGAACGGTCCTCAATAATGAACCTAGGATACAAAAGTTGTTAGAGGGAAATGAAAAAGCAGGGATAGAAGATGATGTATATTTTGCAAACAATATCAAGTTTGAAACAACCAAGATTTTTTTACAGAAGCTATATTATTCAGCATTGTAAACAATACATTTTTATGTGATAAGTTTTTTTTTTAATTTGAATTTTTTTGCATGATATGTTTTTTAAATTGCTTGTTTCGATTCTTTCAACCCATAAGTACAACACATACAGACATATTGGTTGATAGAAACAAATATACAGAGAAAGAAAAATTTAAATGAGTGGTATAGCTCAGATACCTTCTTTCCGTAGAAAAGGGTCAATAATGAGATATTATAAATAAATAAATAAATAATTTAACATTCTTGAACTGGACTTTAATTTTCAAGGAAAATTACGTGGCTACAACAGTTTTGGTTTACATTTTTGTTACAAAAACAAAGGATGATTTGAATACCCCTTTTTATAGAATTAAAACAAGAAAATAATTTATTAAACCAATAGAAAAAATGTGTTCAACTACAATACTAAAACTCCAATATCCAAGTTTTATAAATATAAAACACTATAAGAAAAATCTGATGGAAAAGTAAGATAAAGAGAGATTAGAACTGAACTCTGACACAGAAAGTTTATTCATCACAACTTAAAGGTTGCACTTCACAGACTACAGTTTTATGAAACAGTTATCATATGGATGGAAAGATTAGTTTTTGTATTATTGCATAGCATAGATTTTGTACATGTATACATGTTGTTCTGTTGCTAATTTGTTTCATCCAAGTTATTACATAAATTCATTTAGCAATCAAATTGATAGCATATGCAAATGTCTTTGTTATAATACCTAAAACTTAAGTTGAGGTGCTTTGCAAAAGAACAGTTGGACCCACAGCATTTCACACTCTAATTACAAGAAACTAAATAGATGTAGCATAAATTTGAAAATTTAGCCAATACTAAAGAAAGGCAATCGTCGTATAGGATCCCCCAAAGGAGAAAGGCAGAAAATATAAAGAATTTCCACACTTCTAGGTTTCATACAAAGCCTATTCTTATAAATTATGAAGCCACAAATGTCAACGTACAGAGAGAAAGCTTGGATTCAAATAACGGCTGACAGATGAGGTTGAAACATGTAGGCCTACTAATATAGGCTATATATTTCAAAAAATTGTAAAAAGGAGTCTCTGATCAAACTGACTTTGACTAAATTTGAAAAAAAAAGTCCCCATGATTTGGGGGAGTTTGTTTAAATCACAATAGTCACTTAGCTGACAATAGGGTATAGATTATTATGGACATGCACAAGACGAAGACCTTACTTTTTTTTAACAAAAAGAATATAGGCCTCATTAAAATTGTTATACTTGTATGCACATGCATTCTCTCAATATGGGAAAAAGTTCATCTTTTCAAGACGTTATAAATGAAAAAAAAAAAAAGAAAAGACAAAGAAAACTCCCAATCAGTTGTCAAAAGGATCATTTAGCATTAAGTTAACATTCTAATATTGACACTTAACAGCTATGGGCCTTGATATTGCATATTGCATGTCACGAAAAACTAGTAAACCTATACAAAATGTTAAGGAGTACACAATACCTGGGTGGAGGAATATTGTCAATACTGGTGCATACACTAAGTTTTGGCAATACTCTGGTAGGGAAAATACTGAATCCATCAATCTTTTAAACTAATTTATTCTGAACCAGGATAAGGTTCGAATTGAGACACCTAGTCTGTTTGTAATTCTAATTTGTTTCTTTTCATCATAATGCTTAAAATTAAATAAATTCCCTCATTTATTGAATATTTACTTAATTTTTGTATATCCATTATGTTTTAAATTTTGTTTGTAAACTTTCTCAGCTGTTTGGGGCCGATCATATCACTTTTGCCTAATATGTATTAAGAAAGACATCAATTGCAGGCCTACTTTAAATCACCGTTTCGAAATGTGTCCATGCTTTGAAAAAAACCCAACTTTTATTATCCTTACGACTTAGAGCTAAACAGCAAGACTTTTTCTTTTTTATATAGAAATCAAAAGCATAAAATATCATTGCCATTACAATAGTCTAGAGCAAAATCTCATACGTTAGGCATTAAACTAATAACAAAGGAGAAAAACAATTTGAACAAGTAGCATTATTTCGTTTAAAGTCAGTTATTTGCACTACATAGCATAGGGAAAGATCAGGCAATAGCACACCAAGTGGTTGCACACTGAAGTAGATATAGATAGAGTTGTCTATCTTACTTTCCTCTGATGCCGCACAAGCCAAGAAGGGTGGCAGTACAGTGTTTGAGCCACAGGAAAAAAAGATGACGCAACAAGTAAAAGAAAAACAAAAAACAACAACGTGAGCTTTGTGGGTAGATGCTCATACCAAAGCATTAATTTAAAAGGATCATTCAAAGCAACTTTTTTCCCCTACATTCACAGCAGAAAAATCCATTAAATCATTGTATGCATACATAGGCTATTATTCAGATAGTTCTACAAAGCCAGTGTTGGCATTGGTTAAGAAAGTATCAAACTAAATAGATTCACAGAGGTGTCAAACATATGCTGGGATATTTTTAATTGAACAAAAAATAAAAACATTAAAATTTTCTCTTTCATATCATAATAATGTATGTGCCTTGAAAGAAATAAAAAAAAAAGAAAAAGAATAATGATTATAGTAGGCCTAACCAATGGAGACACATATCAACTTGGATAAGAAATATACATGAAAGCAATACATGTTAATTTTTCTTATCTAACCGGATATACACGAGCCAAGACGAAAAAAAAAAACCCCAACAGCAAACATCAACAATTTTATGTTTTGACTTTGATGACTGCATTGCAAGAGACAATTTATTGATTTATCACTAGGCAGCCTGATATTCATCTGATGACCTGATATTCAAATGCAAACACGAGGGAAATGCTTGGCTCTCTGAAAAAAAAAATTCATGAAACCCAAGCCTCTCTAAATTGAAGACATTCAATACCGGTACTGGACTATTTTGATTTGTCTAATAAAAATGTGCATGATGATGTATTGTTTTGTCACTAGGGAGCCTGATAATCAATAATCTGATGACTAGATGACCAAATACAAACATGTTCTACCTCTTCAACAGCTCATTTGACTGGAAAATAATGGTATTTCCTTTTGCTTGGTCTCTTCGATAAAATAAAAGGCCTTTTTCTTGGATGAGTTAACCATTATACCAATTATGAGAGAAAAGCAGCAGGACATTTTTTTAACATCTCATTCAGTCTAATCAATGATTTTATTGCAAAATGAAAGAATGAGACAACTAGTAAAATACAACTTTATTTCCCGTCAAGTATACAAGAGTCAAAAAGTATTTGAAAATACATGAAAAAAATCTTACAGCTAACAAAGGGTGCAAGAAAAACGGTAGAGATATACATAAGATTTCCATCTTTCAAGAAAATTTATTTGTGCAATACAACAAAGACAACAGATTAAAAGCTTTTAAGGAATGCCTTGAAACACAAAATCACAGCTATATGCCTGATGCTTAAATGCCTAGAAAAATAACACTGAGAACAGTAGACAGAAAACAGATTGATTAGGAAACAGATTGATTTCTTTGACAACAGCAAAACTATCAATGTTGATTTCCAAGATGAAAAATATTAAGATATTTAAAACAACCTCTCTTTTGTACAGACTCAACATCTGCACTGTTGGAAATGCAGACCGGACAATTGCTTGGCGTTCAGTGATCCTTTGATTTCAATAAGAATGCCACTGAAATTTGATGAAGGCAAATTTCATTCGTAGCCTACTGCAGTAAAATGGTTTGAAATATATCTTAAGTCTGTGTACTATTTGGACATCGAAACTGAATATATTAATTCACTCACTGTCCCTCTCGATGGCGGGAAAATGGCGCCGTGAAGTAGTCTGGAATATCTGGTAACCTTGACTCATCCGTGTCAAAAGGAGTTGGAAACTTTGACCAAATGGACTCAAACTTTTCTGTCATGTCATTTTTCTGTGGAGGAATTGAACCTTTATGAAACACACAACATCAGACCATATCATTATTTGACATATTATTTTAAAGCTAAAATAATGCATTAATAGTAGATAATAAGAAAAATATTCATGATCAAGTGGAAGTACTTCTTTCCCTTATTTTTTAGAATAAATTACAAAAAGACAGAATCATAGCTTTTCTTAAATCAAAATTGTCACCGTTCACCTACTGCTAGTGGCATCTTCATGTTAAGGATTTCAGCGTAACGGGCCAGAAAATCCCATGGCGCATGCACTTTAATGTAGTGGATCTCCTTTTTTTCGATCTGAGGGTTAAAGCGAAAACACTGATGAAAAACAAGTTCTGATGTTATCAAGTAATTCAGGATGCGTTTAAAAAACCCCCCATAAATTTTGAATACTTATAAGAGACAATTAATTTGTGTTAGTGATTATGAAACAGCAATCTAATCTAAAAAATAACAACATGTAAATTTACAAATATTTTTGAACTATACTTAACCGTCAGTTTAAGTAAACAGAACCAATAACCAACAAACAAAAAGTAATACATTTGTTGAACTTAAAGCTTATCCTTTGATAAAAAATGTGCAGTCTAGAATGATAGTAGTTTAAAGGCCCAGTATATACCGAAAATAGTCAATAATTAATTGAAGTTATAACACAAAACAAGGACCCCTCAAATAATAATAGACGTTTTTAATACAAAAGTCTAACGCACAGTGCAACTCAATGAGGTGTTAACATTATGAAATAGAAAAGCTGCCAAATATAGAAATCTAGTCCTTCAGATGGATAAAATGAACTTAACAAGAACTTTGTACAATAGAAAAATAATGTTAACTTATCTTGTAAAATCCTAAAAATAAACCATATATTATTATTATTATGAAGGACTTATTATTTTCATTTGAGGATAGCATCATTTCAATCAAAACAAGTTGAATCTTGGTCAGTGGGCACTGTTTATATCTTGTTAAAGTAATAGCATAAAACATTGAACATTATTTAATCAAGATACAAACAAAGCATTCAGCACAGAGGTGTCTCCAAGAACCTATCGAGAGCAACCTTAAAGCTTCCAGAAACAAGCAAGAATTTATCATCCATAGCTGTGCATAGCTGATCCGAAGGTTGGCGATTAGGCGTCACCTCGTTGAGTAGGCCTACAGTAGCAATAGCAAAGACGAGACCGCGAGTAGGCGCAGTTAAACAATCGACAAATATTGAGAGTATTCTTCTATTGGAACACTCGCAAAAGGTTAGTTTGGCGACAGAGAAAGCCACTTTGAGGAACAATACAAAATTATGTATAAGGAGTATTCCAATTAGGGTACCGGGTACGTTGCAATACCTATTCTCATAATTACTGTAATGGCTGATTTATTTTAAAACCTTAATCGAGAAAAAAAATTCTGGAGTGTTCATTCCGACTCCAAGAACACCTAAGGACAATGAATATAAAAAAAGAAATATTATGACTCTCTCTCTCTCTCTCTCTCTCTCTCTCTCTCTCTCTCTCTCTCTCTCTCTCTCTCTCTCTCTCTCTCTCTCTCTCGAGCGCGCGCGCGCACACACACACACACACACACAAATCACGAATTGTCATACCATTCTTTTTTAGGCTTTAAAAAAAAAATTTTTTTTTACATTAAATTAATTTTTCAAAAAGGAAAGCGGTTAATAACAAGTAGGTCTAAGAACAACATGCATGTTAGATACATCTTGCTTTCTTCCATGTAACAGATATTTAGTGAGTTAATTAGCGACATGCAGTGCGTTTAATATTCATTCGATCCTGCAATAGTATAAATATATACATGAAAGACATGCTACCTCTTCTAAAAAAGTATATACATATGTAAGGTACAGAGTACTATAATGGTACTTATTGTTGTTGTTGTTGTTGTTGTTGTTGTTGTTGTTGTTGTTGTTGTTGTGGTTGTTGTTTTAAAGAGTGACATTTTATTATGTCCCTTTTCACCGGGGAATACTTCATTAAAAAAAAAAACCCGACTAAATCGCCGAGTTGACTTGAAACCAAGGAATCAAAAAAGATGTTGAAGTTAAAAATAAAAGGCAAATCAATCATGTTTTCAGTGAATGTTTTGAAGCACAGTTTGTGACAAAAAATTATGGATGGAAATACCATTAGCGCAGTGTTAAAGAAAGCTCCATTTCAATATACCAAAGTGGATGGTTTTCAGCCAAGTCCTCAAAAGAAACAGGGAACATATTAAATATACGAGAGTTCTCTACATAAGTGCTTAGTGCATCTACAAACCTCTTCTGTCGGCAGCTGGAATAGAGAAATAAATTCACGTTCCTCGTGACAACTTAATGGTTTCACGTTAAGTTTACTTTGCAGTGACTTAAAAAAAACATACACACAAACAACTGCTTCGTTTTAAACGACAAGCCAACTGAGAGGCAAAAAAAAATACGATATTGATTTAAAGGTAAAAAGAAAATCTAATGAGTAGACTAGTCATATTTAATACTTGCATAAGAAACTAACCATCACAGAAGGACCATGTTTCGTAACTTCTACTCCACCCCTTTTTAACTCTGATACATTAAGGGTCGATATTATTAAAAAGATTTAAAAAAATCATATAAAAACATTGGGATGAGATATAAACATGCGGGTTGGGAAAACATCGATCATTTAAATATACATAAAACGTGTATGAAATACAGCCACATGCAGTCTGTAAGTCACGTTATGTTTCAAGCAATTATTCAGGATTCAGCAAAAATCATACACCGAAGGTTACAACAAAATGACCACCACTGCAGGAGTATGAACATTACAAGACCGTTACAACAAGTATGAATGAATTTCTTGGACCCCACGCAATAGTAAGATCTGTTTAGGAGGCTCTAGGCGTGCGCTTACTGGGTGACACCACCGAGGGACAGAGTGAGTTCTACAGATTGACGTGGAAGCTCACACAACTCACCCATACAGCATCAGAGTTGGCAGGTCACAGCGGCCAGGTGAGACAGCCCCCACGAAAAGGGCAGGTATTCGTTGTTCAAGGGGGTTATGATATAACAGTTATTGACATGTTGAGACTCCACTGTTTGTAATATAATGATGTCATGCACTCTTTGTTTTTCAACTCTTTTTTTCGTCCTTTAAAAATGCTTTGGTTGTTCTCACACGTGACACTAACGTAGTGCAATTATGGAGCTATATTTAATATACCATAATTTGAACATTGCAAAATGCAAACAAGTAATGACACAATATAGACTTGCTCAGAACACACAGAAAAAAAAGAAAAAAAAATAACCAAAAAAAAAGAACAAACAAACAAAAAAACAACAACAACAAAAACAACAAAACAAAGCAAAACTTCTGTAAACATCGGGAAACAAACATCAATATCACATAAAGGTAAGAAACGTAATTATAATAGATAATTTATTCTCTTCCCCAGAGATAAATAAAGTGTACCTCCCCAATCCACTAACGCCAATCCTTTCATTGCATTTTGCATTTGAGGTAACCATATCATAAAAAACTTCTTAGAAAATGTGATGAATACATTATAAAAGTATACTATGATATTGAGGGGACACATAATATTTATGGATAAACAAAATGCTGATATTGAGCATTATATTATGCATCCAGCTTAAACCAACAGACGACACACACCTATCGGACCACCTTAGGGGATACGAATAAGGGAAGAGAGGTGACGCTCTACTCTGTTCAACTTCAAGCGACTTTGCGCCCTGTAGAATTTTGCGGTGTAACAGCTATTGAAAATAAATACAATGGAGAATCACCCCAGCGTTGATATAGTGAAAAAAATGAAACCCTAGTTTTATTTACACCATTATGAAATATCAACACATTAATTTGCTTATAATAAAACAATATTTGAGACGCAAAACGCGTTAAGGTCAATTCCAAATCAACGGTAATTCCATTAATATTGTGATAGATACTTTATTACAGGGGGCGGTATTGATTATTATTTATACTTTAAGATAAAATATATTTAATTAGTTGCTGTGAAAACAAATTGTTTAATCGTATGGAAAATAAATTATGATAAAGTGGATTGGTGTAAGAGTTGCATACTTCTTCGGGACATAACAATCAGTCATGCACAAGCTTAACAAGTGATATAAAATTGTGGCTGTCTTTGCATGCTTTTCCTTACAGTGCATATTAAGCACGAGTGCTGGGCTCATTCATTGAATAGTAAGAGTAGAACGAAGAGACATTTCATTGTCTAAAATACATCTATTGCTTATACTAAAAAACAGACTCGTGGTCAAATGTGTCAATCCCTTTAACTTTATTTGATTTTTTACAAGTATTTTTTTCATGTTTTACATTATTAGCTTCATTATAAAAGAATTAAGGTGATTATATTAAAAAAAAAAAAGGTTTAATTGTAGGCAGCAAGCACCATGTGCCTACAATCAAACCTTTATTAAGTCCCAAGACAACTAATTTTAACTTTTATTTGAAATTAGTGCCCCTGTTACTTTCTCGATAACTAATTTCCCATAAGAAACAGTGACAAAATATAAAATTGCAATATGTCTCCGATAAAAAATGTCATTAAAGCGCCTTTTAGATTGATAAGCGGATATCATTTACCAAAACGTAGTCTCAGCGATGTGATTTATATACTCTTTAATGAGATACACCCCGCCCCCCCTTTTTTCTATCCCAGGTTTGGAGATTATAGTATTATGCCTAATACGTTTCTTCGTAATGCGATGTATGCATTTATCATTATCCACCCTCTAATATCATAATACGGATTATGCAAACTTCGTAATGCACTGTATGTACGAGTATTTATCATTATCCACCATGAGAACCAGAGTCCCATGGTATGAATGAAGCTAGAAAGCTAGCCCAGCGTGCGACCCCCTGTAGCCTACTGACCTCCCTGGTAGAGCGCTCCAGCTGCAGTCCTGCCTTCACCAGGTTGGCCTCGAACTGCTGCCGGTTCCTGGACTTGCGGTCCTCATCCTCCGGGTCCTTGTCGGGCTCATGCACGAGGATGTAGTCGATGCGCCGCTGACCGTCAGCCATGTACTGGTCCACCTCGTCCGACTGCTGCTCGCGTTGGGGTGGGGTGGGGAAAAGGGGGATTGAAGTGATGGAAGATTAATAAGAAGTGTGTGCTTTTTCATATATTTCTGTTTATTTGTTTACTAATTTAGAGCGACAGGCAGGGGGATAGGTATGATAGAGGTAAAGATTAGAAGAGTGTTTTTCAATATTTGTATATTGTTTTTTGTGTTTTTCTTTTGTAAGAAATAATGCGTAGCCATCAAGATATTAACAATTCGATTATTTTGTAGTAAGTGGGGACAAAAACAACAAAGCCGCAACTTGCTGTTTAGAAACAAAAGGGCTTAAGATAGGACAAACACAAACTAAATGTACTTTTTTTCATTGTACATTTACTTAACCCCCAAAAATATCTCATGGCAGAAAAGACTTAAAAAAAGGAATTTGATTACTCTAAGACATGTCACTGTACGTAAAAAAGAATCAAACAAAGTAAAACAAAAAAGATAAGAAAGATAGAGAAGAGGATATAATATACTTAGAGAGAGGAGGGAGAGAGATAGAGTGAGTGAAAGAGAGAGAGAGTGGGAGAGACAGAGAGAGACAGAGAGAGACACAGAGAGAGAGAGAGAGAGAGAGAGAGAGAGAGAGAGAGAGAGAGAGAGAGAGACAGAGAGACAGACAGACAGACAGACAGACAGACAGACAGAGAGAGAGACAGAGAGACAGAGATACAGACACAGAGAGAGACAGAGTCAGATCCAGAGGGAGAGAGAATCGTAAGGAAAGACTTTCCTCAAAATGACAAAATGTCATATTACTTTACTTTGGTGAACAGCATAGAAAATAACATAATTTACGCTAACAAACATTTTCTGACTCATTTCAAGCCCTAAAACAATTTAAAAAATAAGTGATTGCATAGTTTATACCTGTGAGTTAGTAATTGATATTAAGAAAGATATAGAAATATGAAAAAACAGTCAACATGGCCATACGACTACTTTTCCTTACTTAAAATTAAAACTATGGCCGAGGCAGTAACAAACAAAGCAAGCAATGGCGAAGCAAAATAACATTGTAATATAAAGACTTAAAATCATAATGTTTCTATTCACCCATTTTGGAAGATATTGTAATGGTATGAATCTAAACAACGTTTGCTTTTAACTGAAATAAAATGATCATCTATATATATAATTGTCTTCGTATAATTAAGAAACGGCTTGAAACCGCAATGTTTTGAATAAGCTACACAAAAAAAACAAAAACAAAAAAAAAACTCTTAAAAAAGTAAAAACAAAACAAAAACGTAAGATCACAATTGCAACAAATTTCGCTTTCTAAATTATACTGAAACTAGTTTTGTAAGTCCCTATTGATTTGATGTTTGGCAATTGCATCCCCTGAACCTACACGATGGTATTTGCGTGAATAATTATGGTTTCCTAATTTGAGTTTGTGTGGAACATTTATACGAGTACACATATGCTTATTTAATTCCAAATGTATCTCAAAAATGTTCATGCGACATTAGCAGTTCAAAACAATTCAAAGTCACAATTTCAGAGAAAAGATTAGTTATGTAGACTAAAACTTATAAATGAGTAAAATATCCCCAAAATGCACCGACATTCATTTTTAAACAGGGGAGTAAAAGATAAATGAAACAAAACAAAACTAAAGAATGGAAGATAACAATAAATAAGCACCATACAACTTGTAAAGTAAATGTATATTAAAGAAAAAACAAAACAACAACCAACAAATAACAACAAGAAAAATATGCCTGTAACCACCACCTTGACCATTGCGGTTGAAAAAAAGAAAAAAAAAAGTTGGAAAAGTTTTGCTGAAGCGTTAAATATAAAAAGGTAATACTACAAGCTTAAGTTTGAGCATTGGTTAATCATCAATAACTGTTTGAAGTACAGGTTTTAATCAATTGGAAACAGTATAGTGTGTCCACAATATGTTCGCAGGGTTAGTCAAAGACAAAGCAAAAAATAACTTTCGGACCTGAAAATGGGTGAGAATTATGATTCGTGTACCTAAAAAATCCGCCATTAAATTCAGGGAGAAAAACAACAATCACCTTCAAGTTTTGTGCCCAAGTGACCATGCCTGCGATTTTTTTTCATACATGCCATTAAAGTTATAAAAAAAAACCCCACAAAAAACAACACCCCGAAACAAATATGCACAGAGCAAGAGGGAGAAAAACAAAAAGGTTTCTGTCAACGACCCTAAAATAAATAAATTTGAGGAATGCTTGATAAATGAAACAAAATTTCGGCCATTTACAGGACTTTGTAAATATGGATATAATATCTGTGTCATAATGCTGGTGCTGAGTACCACTACCGTGTTAGTGTTTTATTGAGCGCGGGAAGCATGCATCATGGGCGTGGTTATGTACAATGGGCGTGGCCAGGCATCATGGGCGTGGCTATGCACAATGACGATTCAGCTATGAGGGGGAGGGTGGACAACTGGTGTTTCTATGGTTACCTCTTGGTTGCCAGCGCTTTGGTTAGAGCGCTCCAGTAGATTTATGTTGTCAGCGTAGGCGCCTCCATTGTCCTGCAGGTCACATGGTACACAAGATCAAAACAAAACCTAATACTTTGCTAGCAAGGGATCTTAATAAGATTGAGAATGTTTTTAATTGACAAATAATATTTTTTTAAAAATCCTAATTGCACCAGCCATTTTCTGGACACACGCACAAAATTAAATCCTTTCAAATGAGCAAAGCGGGTTAATATTTCTTTAAACCCATTTTACTTCCTGATTTTTTGACGGGTCAAAGTGTAATGTAGATCTAGCTAACAAAATATATCCATCACCAGCTGTTAATTTGAGACGATGAAGCAAAACAGTCGCTATGCTTATTCAAATTAAGAACAAGTATAAGTGCACAGCTAAAACATTAAGACATCAAAACAATCAGGCATGAAGGTGAAGTCATTCCATCTCTTAATGAGCCATCCGAACGCAATTTAACAAACAATGACCATGCATACATAACATTCAATGAGACATTCGAGGTGTTCGTCAAGAATATAATCTGTGGTAGTCTCGATATCGTATAAATGGTTACAAATGTTAGCTCCAAAAAGCAATACCATCACGTGATCTAATAGTACAGATGTGCAACTACTTTTGAAAAAAATCTAAGAGGCAAATAAACGAGGAGACAAGTTACGACATTTAACGTATCATATCTAGAATTTTACTGATCTAGAATTTTACTGCTACTGTTTACTGTAGGTCCCAGGCTAAAGAGTTATCAACCAATAATTGTATAACATTTTTTTTTCTTTCTTTCCATGGTAAAAAAACAACAACAACAACGTTATTACGAATGTGTTCACCATGAGTAATGTTAATTCTTTGAAAGATATGAGCTCTACTTTAGACCTAAGTTAGCCTACCAAACAATATACTACAAACGAGTAAGTAATGGTTAAATGATGCGGAATTTCTAGTTATTGACAGATAACATAAACCACAAACGTAAAAAAAAAAATGTTAAAAAAAATGATAAAATTACGCTTCTGCATCTTGAACACGACTCATGTCTTCCAACAAAGTGAAATAGCCTCTGATGAAATAATAATTATTCAGGAATTGTTGCGACTGATACGCAAATAAGAATACGGCTGCGTATAGCAGTGTGTAGGATGAGAAGAGAATGTCCAAAGAAATGGCTTTCGACGACTTAAGGATGACGACGTGACGACCTTATCAGACAACAGAGTACCCGGTACACAATTATAAGTGAAATGTTTGCTGATGGTTTTTCATAGCGTCTGGTAACACCAAAACGAAAAACTTTATGTAGGGTCAAATTAAGATAACATAAAATTTAATAATAAAATAATGTGATCAACGCCACAGCGAACTGTACAGTAAATGAGAGCCTGCCTCATTGGCCACTGCTTTCCCGGTGAATATGTTTTGACCCTCAATGGGTGGTGTGGTAGAACAATCATAAAAATCATGCGGTAAAAAATTCGAGCTCAATTTAAAAATGCTTTCTTTTCCGTCCTGTTTTTCGTAAAATGTTATCAAAGGCATTGTACATTTGTTTTATCGAGTGATATTATTTTGTTATAAACATAAATTAAATTTGGGGAGAACAAATAATTTATCTCCCATCTCATTTGAAGATCCGTATTGCTTTTCCCTTCCTTTTTATTTCGTAATCTCAAATTAATTTTAGGAAATTCTGTTGGGGTTTCTGTTTTTGATATTGCCTGCGTTTGTTGTGCGAGCTATTTTTGCTTATTCTTTCTAATTGTTTAAATATATTATCCGTTTCCCGTCTATGACTTTAAGTAACCCGCATATGGTTTTCATGAATTTTCTTCTTCAATAAATAGTTTGCAATAAATGTTTGATTCGAGAGCATGGTGGAAACAGCCAAGGGAAATGTTTAGGTTCATATTTGCATTGAAATGGGGCTTCAGAGTGCACAACATATCATTTGCGTTTGCGAGGTGTGTACATAGACAAAATAGAGAATGGTGCATCTCTTTCTAGGTTACAAGAAAAAAAAATATATATATAACGTAATTTTAGCAGAACAGGACTGGTTATATCTATCCCCAGGGAAAGAGAGAGAAAGAGAAAGAGCAGAGTAGAGACGTAAGACATCAATCTTCATAACAGAGAAAGCAAAAATACTCGAGTACAAGTCATGCCATGTTGAACTAGGAAATAATTTTAGTCAAGCCCAACTCTACGACAGACTGATAGGAATAGATGTCCAGAGTAAAAGGTAACCACCAAAAAGAGTCTAGCATCTGGCCATTACAGGAAGAAATAGACAACCAACTTACTTTCTTGGGTTTCAGTGGTCTTGCAGCGACTAGAAGACTAGAAGGGTGCAAAATACAAGTATTGTCCTAAACGATTATCAGTGAAGAGCACGTTTTTATTTTAACAGCATTTTACATGACCCCCCCCCCCCTTTTTTTTTTATAATATAGCAGCCTTTTTTTTTTAAAACCAGAGTAAGACAACAATCTTCATAACAGAGAAAGCAAAAATACTCGAGTACAAGTCATGCCATGTTGAACTAGGAAATAATTTAAGTCAAGCCCAACTCTACGACAGACTGATAGGAACAGATGTCCAAAGTAAAAGATAACCACCAAAAAGAGTCTAGCATCTGGCGATTACAGGAAGAAATAGACAACCAACTTACTAGAGAAATCACACATTAATTTATAATGTTAAGCAAAGCATTATACCGGAACCAGCTGCACCCACAATTCAATTTTTCCTTTTTCTGGAAATTTAGGAAATCGAAGTAGGCCTATATAACTAATGTTAAAGAAAGCAATGTGATAAAAACCAAGCCTTGGTCCAAGACCTATGCTGGCGTTTTTGGAAATAAGCCTCTTTAATGATTGTTGACATTTTTTTTCAACTATTTTTCGGTGATGCAATTTGACTTTAAAACGATCCCAGTACCACAACAATATTTAACAATGGTCGCACCAGTTTTGTACAATCATAAGTATTCGACAAATTAATGTGAGTATAGTGGAAGTACAACAGCATTACTTAGCACTCCATTCTTAGATCTCTACAGGTGGTTACATGCAAAACAAGCAAACTCTTGTCGTGTTATGCGAGCATAATATTGAGTCTAGTGTGATAACCCGATCCAAGAATGTTTTTAATCCTGACAACAAACAAGAGGCTAAAAGAAAAAAAAACGTTTGTTTGTTCAAAGTTTTAGTCTTACTTAAAAACGAAAAAACAAAACTAAAACAAAAACAACAACAACAATAAAACCCCAACA
This sequence comes from Elysia chlorotica, assembly GCA_003991915.1. Lineage (NCBI taxonomy): Eukaryota > Metazoa > Mollusca > Gastropoda > Plakobranchidae > Elysia > Elysia chlorotica. Next base: position 824,992 of record RQTK01000084.1, read on the forward strand.
AGACAAACAAATAGGCATACCCAATGCTTCCTATTAAAACAAATAAATCCCTTATAAACTTTTCCCCTACAATGACAACGGTTTCATGAAATCGCGGAAAAATAAATACTTGTACGCTAATCATGTTCCCAATTCAAGTTATTCACAACAATGATAGGTAACAGAAAATGGAATATCCACTCTTTTTACAATGCAATCATTATCAAATAACAATCTACAAAGTATTAATAAATACGAAGAGTCAAAACAATCACTTATGTGTTAAATTTTTAAAGACATTTCTTGGTTACCCCACCCCAACAGGACATACCCCACCCAAATAAAAAAAAAGTCTTACAAAAATATTAAGATGATCAATTTCAACCCATGAGTATCAACATTTCAATACGATTCTAACCTATCATTTTTTTGTTCAAACTAATTTCCAAAGGGACACATTTAATTAAATTCCATTCAGTTTTAGTTATTAGCATAAACAACCTCACACACAAAGACACAAATTCCAAACGTCTAATTAATTATAACAACGACCTGGCCCAACTCACATCGTCCTGAACGGTGATGTTGACCACATCAGATGGCTGGACTGGCTGCGTGGTGCCGTTTCCCTCTGGTCATGCCCAAGGTGTGTGTATTTGTGGGGGAGGGGGGGAGAGGTCGGGAGGAAATAAAGGACAACCAATGAGTTGAGAGTTTAAAAATTTTCAATTATTAAATGATGGAAATCACTACATTTCTTAGGTCTTATTTTGTTGACGGAATGTGCTTTATCAGAATTATCATTTACTAACATATAGAACAAAAATATAGGTATCAATATTAAAATGTTCACGTTCACAGCAGTTGAGATAAATTATTGACTTGTAAAATGTATATATATAGTTTATTGAATTTCTGCTGTACACCCCTCACTCATCTGTAGACACAGTTTTTATTCACAGAATAATAATTAACTAACATATAGAAAAAAAATGTATTGTAACATTATTAAAATTTTCACGTTCATTACAGGTAAGATAAATTATTGACTTGTAAAATGTATATTGTTGATTGAACTTCTGCTGTACACCCCTCATTCATCTGTAGACACAGCTTTTATCCACAACCCCCTAAATACGGCTCAAGTTTGAGAAAAAAAAAGAAAGCCTGACTGAACTTGCTAAAAGCAAAGCTGATCGCAAACATCTAAAAAGGAGACGACAATTGTTTTAATATAAATATTATTTCAAAAGACGTCAATTGAGATGAAACGTGGAAATAATAATAAAAAACATGTAAGCTGTGTACGTTGGACTAGTAAAAGATGTCAAAAAGAGAAGAAATGAAAAATGTTATCCAATTTCATACATGTATCTATTTCAAATTATAAAAACTCTTAAGGCATTTTTAATTTAAACGTTGGGCTAAAAAAACAACAACAAAAAACAACAACATTTGTTCATCTCTGATACTACAGTAGCCCACGCCTACACTTAGCATTGTTTTCCCATGGTCAGACTCACAGGTTAACTCGATTATGGGGTCATAATTTCAATTTTAAAAGGAAAAATTCAACGCTGCCTCACAGTTCCAACTGTCCCTTGTGCCGATTTTTGTGAATTAGCGACAGGGACTGATGGTGCAGAAAAAGAATTTAGAAAACGGGTAGCAAAGTGGAAAAGGAAGAGAAAGAAAGGGATTTCTGTTATCAAACCAGAACAAGGGATTGGTGCAAAGTTATCAAAGGAGGAATCCTTAATTGCAAACATAATCCATTTAATGCCAAGAAAACAAAGCCTCAATTTGTGTTACTGTTTCGTTAACCCTTGAGTGTCATCTAAAAGCTAAGTCATGGAAGAAAAGCATAACTCAGAGGTTTGCTGATTATTTGCAAAGAACAATACTTAATTGTACAAAATTACCATAGAGTCAACTATTCAACGAGCCCAGATTAACGCGCACATAGCAAAAAGCGTACCTAACTAGATTTACACCGTGACACATTTTTTTTAATACACTAACAAATCGTGCAGTATTGAGTCACATCAACATTGAAGAAAGGTATCGTGCGAATTGGAGTAAAGAGTATCCTTCATATTCTAGACTGGCCTTACTTTTAAGCAATATAGCAGGTAAAAGTAATCTTAGCTTTACGTCCCCTGTATTGTCTGAAGAATCTTATACAAAGATGATGGAACCGGCTCAGGTTTAAACGTCGGACCTCTTGTTTGTCAATACAGAGCAGTATCAACTGAGCACTCTACCCCTTAGAAACACAAGTAATTAATCAAAAATGAAAAATATTGAGCAAGCGCACATTGTGAAACAAGCGTAGCTTAATTGAGGTTCAAATTGTAAATCGGTTTTAGACTGAAAGAAAGTTTAGAGAGCCCTAAAACTGAATTACAAGCAACACTGCCAACAATGGAAGCAACGTCGTAAATGGATAATTAGGATTCAACCTGGCAGTGGTTTAATGGATAAGATTGACACCGTTTGTTTCCCTTTGTCATCTGTATCAAGGCCTGCAGAGGGAAATAAAACACTGTCGCACAAAGTGTCCATGTTAAGAATCAATCAAAACATAATAATGATAAGTTAGATGGGGCAGTTATTGCGTGCGATGGTTAGCGCAACAAATTGTTATAGCTGCAATAGTGAAGTAATTCGCTTTATTTGAACATTCCTTCACCTTTGGATATTCAAGGAATATCATATAGATATTGACATGATAATGCAAGACATGTTTCGTATACATACAAGAAATGCGGTGTAAAACTAACTTCATTTCCAAAGTTAAATAATCTTGACTAAAAACAAAACGAAACACACACACAAAAAGGTGAATAAGAAGGGAAATAATGTTGAGAACGCAAGTCTTACCATACCTTGGTTATCTCCCTGAAAGTTTGGGTTGACAATGCCTCCTGAATGAGTGGGCGGGGCCTTGCGTCCTTATTTAGTCAAGGAGGCGTGGCACCAGATGTCAATCGTACATGCAGCCATTTAGTTATAACATGCGATGGTGTGTCCGTAAGGGGAGTGGGTGTGTCAAAATCAAGGGAGTGCGGGGGGAGACAAGCATGCGAAGGTGAGTGTGTAACAAAATCGTGGGTGGACATGATGCAAGGGTAATGAAAAAAAACCAACGTAACAACACACCAAAACAAAAAAAATGTCACTCTACAACACACCCCTAACTCAATCCAAAACAAAAATTAAAAATCACACAGAGCAATAATAAAAACCACTAAGACAAAATAAAACAAGAGAATGGGAAAACGAGAAATGAAGTATGCGACAGAGAAAAACTACCGACAATAGACATCTCATCTTTGGTAATCTTTTAAAAAATTACCTAAAGGAATGACTGTTAAAATAGGATCCTATTAAGCTTGACAAATGTGATTGTTTCCTGACACACAGTGACAAACTAAGACTTTAACTCTAGCTGTATTTCGAAACTTCGAAGTGGTGAAAAGGGAATAAGTTGTTTACTTGGTTTGTTCAAATCTAAAAAGTGGTCTCAATGCCGTTGAAAAGAACTGTTCATATGCTATTAAACTGAACTCAACTTCAGTACGCAATCGAACTTCTAGTGCTCTGTTGCCAGGTTGTAAAGTTGGGCGGGTGTCACGCAGTTTTAAAGTTAGGAGACTAAATTACTGCAACCAGCAGAATATATTGGCATATTTACGCCCCGTTATATTTTCTTGTGTACAAAACAATTGCCTGGACTTAAATTTTCACACCGTATGGAATGACCTGAAAGACATCTTATGTTAAACAGCGCAAACATGTGAGGAATATAATTATGCCAAGACTGAAACATAATGAATCTCAGTCCGACTGATTTACTGCACTCTGTTGGCTATTACGAACTTTGCTATCTCAATAAATCGACGCTATTTACCTTCAAACTCTTTTTATGAAAATACGAATTCTTCAATCAATTGCTGTTCCCTACATATTGATAATATTATTCCCTTTATTCATTGATGTCTTTGTTTTCTATAATATTATGAAGGACCTACCTTAAAAAATATATAAATATTTCACGTTGCTACGAGTTTATTTATACGTTGAATCTTATGGTTTTGGCACTACAGATGAAATGTTTCAATAACAGCAACTAAAAAAACAAACAACAACAAAACAAAAGCATCAGCAGCAGTAGCAAAACATATAAT